>JBCNJP010000017.1:13136660-13182953 GCA_039602395.1 Deinandra increscens subsp. villosa
CAAGCTATAAATAAATTTGTAACCCGCATGTAAGTTTGACACCGGTTTGGCCAAAACCGGTTCTGGTTCATGCTACAAACTGATTTGAAACATTAAAACCCAAAACCTATAGAACCGAATCGGGTCAGTCTGAAACCGATTTGAGTTGTACCGGTTTGTAAAAAAAACTGTTTTTTTTATTTATTTTATATCTCTTAAATAAAAACTAATCAAAGCTTGAGGCTTGATATAAGAGTAAAATGAACTTATATAAGAGAAAACAGAAAAGCTAAAGAACAATGGGATATCAATTATCAAAATTAATTACGTACAAAAAAGATATATGATGAGCAAAAAATTGCAGAACAATGAAAACAGAAAGTTAAAAAGTAAAATGAACTCATATAAGATAAACGAACCAAGTGGCCAAAAACTGAGCCAAATGAATTACAAAAGGGTAGGTTTCTAAACCGATTTCGGTGACAACCCGTTTTTTAATCGGTTAGCTAAAGGAAAATGTCAAGTCGAATGAGATACGATTAACCGCAAGTTTATATACGAACTAGCATACCGATTTTTCAAAACCGATTTGTATCTCGAACAGGTGCTGGTTTTTATACCGCTTTCAATTTACTAACCGGTTCTTCTATACACCTCTACCTGAATCCCTGATTCGGTCAAGATGGTGGCTACTGTTCACAACTTCACACACTCGTTTTCGTGCAATATAGTAATGCGTAAAAACGGGTAGTTTCTTTTTTGTGCAATATAGTAATGCGTAAAAATGGGTAGTTTTAGTTTCTCTTTGTAAAAATAGGTCTATTTCATTATTGGTGGAACGTATTTCTAACAAGGTGTAAACGAGTAGAGCTATTAGTGAGCTATCGGAGATTAGTTCTTTACAATCTATAAGTCAAACCGAAATACAGAACTTAAATGAGCTCGAATTTAGAAATAAGCTTGTTTAATAAACGAGCCCGAACCCTACCTTCCCTTCTCGAGCGCAAGAAGCACACTAGGCCACTAGCCTAAACAAATGTGTTATTTATATAAATTTCATTTAGGAATTATATCCGTAATATATAAACCTAAAACCTCAATACAATAATATAACCCAAAGTCATATGTGCTGTTTACTATTTTATAAATAAGTTTATGTGACCCAAGTTCTAATCCAAGGGGAGGCAGTTTTACCCCATGTTGTCCCAGGAGGGGGTTTCTGCCAGGAGAAAGCTTCAGGAGGGGGTGTCTGGTTCTCACGGAGGTCCGAGTAATCGACCTTGGACATAGCCCCGCAAGAGTAGGTTTACACGTGAGACCAAAGTCGTCTGATCGATGCCGTTCCAAAAAAAAAATTGAATAATATGGCCGCCAATAACCGAACTGAAATTTTGCTGTTCACAAAATAAATTAATAAATAACCGACTTTTTGCTAGTCAAAGTCAACTTGATTGTGAATTTTGCATGGAAGGTACGGTTTTGATTTTTTTGGGCTTAGGCCAACCGTACAGATGACGTGTATCCACCCTCATCATCTCACCTTACATTAGGTGGATAAAAAACCGGTTAATCAAATCGGACCGGTTTAATAAACGAAAACACAATCGATTTTTAACGGTAAGTGCAAATCAATAGAAACCATAGGTTCTAAATTGTTTTTAAGTTTCTGTATAAAACTAATTTGTTAAAAATTGGTTTTCAATTAACTATTAAAAATTGTATATTTTTTTAAAAAATAATGATTTGTACCGGTTAACCGATGAACTGGTTTTACCAGTTAAAGTTTCAGGGGTCAAAAAACGATTATTTTTAAAAATCAATTTTTATAGGTTATGATCTTTCGCAGAGTTATTCGAAAACCGACTAACTGATCGGTTAACCGACATGTGCACCAAGTTTACTCCAACACTGAATCCTAATTTCAACCAACCGGTTTTGTTAAAAAAACAATTAAACGGTATTTAAATTATATATTGATGTGAGAGGGAAGAACCCACAAGCTCATTTGTGAGTTCGTCCGGATTTCCGGACGCTCCACAAACGAACATCTTCATTGTTCTTTCTCCATCATTGTGTTTATGTTTCAAACGGCTGGCAACATCACTCGTTCGTATTTCACACGGGTTGGCATTGCTACTCACTATGTATAAACTTACAATCCATCTTTCTCATTTTTAAAAATATTTAAAAATACTACAAGATAAAGATAAAAAGCACAAGATATAACACATTTATAAAACAAATTGGTCGGTACGGTTGGCCCCTAGTTATCTTCTTTCCCGTGTCCTCTTTTTCTGAAACCATTTCCCACTCTTAGGCTATCCGTAGTGGATGGAGCCCCTCATGGGCGTTATGCGCCATGTGGCGTCCACGTCATCAATAGGGGCTTCATGGAAAAAGTGGTGTAGTGGTAACCCCGTATAACGCCCCTCTAATTATTACCCAATTATATTATATATATTAATTAAAAAAATATATTGGTAAATCCATCCAATAAAAAAAAGAAAAAGAAAAAAGCAGCCAATGAGAAGGAGGGGGAGGGGCGTGATGTACATAACGCCGGAGAACCATTTGCTTAACATGGCGCCCCGGGGGGTGGGTTTGGGCGCTATAAGGGCGTTATATTAGAGATTTTGGTGGGGATAACGCCCCACTACGGATAGCCTTACAATTGACAAAAGAAACTCAATTAAAATATCTTTTTAGTGACTATTAATATTAGCTAAGGTCTTTTTATAGCCATAAAATAATTCAGTCCGTATAATTTAAAAAAAAATCTTTTGTACTCTTGTGTTTGTTTACGTGTACACCCATCTTGTAGTCTTGTACATGTTCCGAATATAAACGGGTCGACAAGTTAATAACACAATTAGAAACTTGTTTAAATGGGTTCAATTTGTCTAACCTCTCTATGACACTCGTAGCCCATTTAGGTGATTATGCTAGATAAGTTAACAACCAAAACTCGGGCTGGATTTGAGAACTTACCTTACTTTCACAATAAAAAACCGACGACCAGGGTTATTGGATGTCTATGACGTATGAGCATAGCTTGTGGAACCACATGTGAGAGAACCATGATGAAATTGAAGCTTCTTTTGTATGTTGAGATTCAAGAAATTAAAGCTTCGATCTTGTGGTGTTAGGGTTCAAAGGATAGAGACAATGATTAAATAAAGCGGATAAAAAGTTAGGCTCTTGTTAATTGACATAAATAGCCCTCACTTTAATGACATTTAACGGAGATACGAATGGTGTTAACGATTTGAATGTAAATGATAACTTATTGAAACGTCATAGAATCAGAGAAAAAAAGATTTTGATGAAAATGACGAAAACCACCAAACCAAAGCGATGAAAATGACTATTAACTCTTCTTTTTTTTCCGTCAAAAGTTTAGTACTGATTGTTTATTTTGTATAATGATAACTGTAACTTTTGAGTAAACAAAAGAACTCAATCTAAAATGCTAGTTTGATGAGTTAGAGAGTCCAATTAGTATATAAACCATACATCAATTGTCCATACAATCGATAGTTTGGCCTGTAATACTCATGAGCACAATACAAATTGACCAAAAACTTATGTCACTAATTCAGACCGTTTCTCTATTGCGATTGATTACAAGAAACTTAATTTGCTGTAAATCATCAACATCATTGTGTTTTCCACAACAAAGATTGTGTTGAAGCATACGTTTTAATCGGAGGTAATCGTCTTAAACAGGCTTTTCTTGATTTAAGACGAGTTTTTATCGATTTTCGGTATCTTGATCTGAATCAAATGTAGAATAAAGATTTAAAAAGATTAGATCTTTATATCTCAAACCTGTTATTTTATAAAACCATAGGCTGGAAAACCAACAATATCACCAATGTTTACAACTCCAGCAGCTTAAGTTTAAGCTTCTACATACTAAGGTCAAACATGATGACTAATCACTCTTCATCCACACCCCTCTAAGGAGTCCATACCTAATGTTACAACTATCCACATTTTTCAACAACCACACGGGCTTCACCGAAGCACCAGAGTCAACTATTGAAGTCAAAGGCGAGTCCAGTTCGTCTAATTCATCATCACTTGTGTTTGACTTTCTTAAGATTGAAGAAGATCCACTGCGTGACAAATGGGTCGGGCTTCTATCGTCTCCTAAAATGCATCCTATTAAAGATGCAGAAGGAGGGTGATATGAAATAGGAGCTGCTGCACATGGGAGACTCATCACACAATCTTCACCACTCTCAATTAAATCCTGATCAAAAGGGTTAAATTTCATCACAAGTGTTAAAACTTAAAATGGGTCGTGTTTGCAGGTTGATGGGTCGAAGCCGCCAAGTATAAAATATTGTGTCAGTCACAAAACTCAAATGCAATAAGTGTTTTCACTGGTTGATAAAAACAAGAACCGTTTAATCCGAAAAATTTATTTTGTTTTTCTTTCATATTAATACTCTAAATTACAAATTTACAGCAAAAAGTATAAATGTATATAAAATAATGACGTTAACTTACACACCCATTAGGTCAACCCAAACATGAACCGTTTAGGTAAATATCTTCATGGGTTCGACCCGAAACATACCTAAACCCAAACTAGTGAAATTAATATTAGGTTTGTGTGAGAAATTCACATCCCAATTTTGGGCTGTGCTTTTTTGCAATTATCTTTTATTCTACTTTTAGCATCAAATGTGTGGAATCACATTTTTTTTCAACCCCAAGATGGAAATTTCGCCCATATATTTATAAATGGTGTGTTTTTATCTCTAACTAGTCAAACGAGTAAAGTAAAGTAGCTACTAAGGAAAGTCAAATGAGTCAAAAATCATTCAAAATCTACTTTTAACAAGTACAACTTATGAATCCCATTGATCACTGTTGTAATGATAAGTTATTTTGTAATAATATGTAACACATTAGTTATTCATTTAAATATGTCTAAAAGATTTCACAAAAAGTGTTTCGGGTCGACCCAACCTGCACACCCATTTTGTCATAAATTTGACTTTTTTTCAGAAATAAGAACAAGAAACTGACCTCTGAATCCAGGGTTTCAAGCACCACATCAGGAAGAGGATCTGGACAGAACTCATCTGGGGTGAAATTATCAAGAATCCTCTTTATTAATGGCACACCAAAAGTAGGACACACCTTCAAAATTAAAAAGATTTAGATTTCTTTAAATATGCAGGATGTAACCACTAACCAGATTAGCATATTTTAAAGACTAGATTTGGTTTTATAAAAAAAAATTAAAAACCTCTTTTCGGATCGTATTGCTTAGTAGCATATCCTTTGGAAGCATCATGAGCTCACTCAATGCTGTGAGCAGATGAAAGGTGATCGGTGAGCCAAATAGTTCGGTTAGCCAACTGGACCAGTTTCCTACCTGTCAATAATATAACTTTTGTAATCATATTTAATTAATTAGTAAAAATATAAAAAGATGGACAAAAGGTGTTGACGGGTCAACCTGACAACACGACCCGTTTGAACAAATGGTTAATCTAATTTTACTAACCGTTCTTTTCAGCAGTGCACCGGCTCCAACACTTGCTTTCCCTGATGGAATAGGAAGAACCCTGGAATCACTAATGGGGTCTGATACAGGGTCGGTTGGGACCTCGTCACCCGATTCACGAAGAATGGCGTTGAACATAGCTACATCTAATCTACACGCGCATTGCTCCATTATCTATAAAAAAGATAATAGTAGTTATAAAATGAAATATACTTATGACTTTATTGAGCAAATTAGAAATGTGTTACCAACATAGACAGCACACTTAAGCAGCCACAATTATGTCCTGCAGCTCGAACCGGGCAAATTCTTTCACATACATCATTAAATGCCGTTTTCCAAAGCTCGAACGAGGTAGTTGTTTGACAAGATTTAGACGATTCACAATCTATAATGATTCCCTTTGCAGCAGGTGAATGCATATATGGAGCAAGAGTCTGGAAGATTATGATAAGTGGTCAGACAACTATTAAATCGATTTGGAGCCGGTTATTTATGAATGTATCAATTCGGGTAATGTTTTATCTCTGACGGGTCAAAAGGGTAAAAAAACGTAGAAGGAAACAGGTTCAATAGCTCTAACTGGTTGAAAGTTTCCCAAAGTGTATATTTGATGCATAAAAGATAAAACCACCTATATCGTTTTATTTAAAAGATCATATTTAATGAAATAACATAAGTTTTTTTTTATATGTCGAAATCTTGTTATATATAGCTAAAACTGGGCACCTGCCACCAGATGGATTCGACAATGCGGGAGAAAATCCAAGATTCTACTTTTTCAAGATCAGAAGTAACCACATGAGTGTCATCCGATTCACTGGAAGCTGTGTGTGGACAACTTCTACTCTCGTTTAAACATGAATCTTTATCAATAGTTTTGTGTATTATCGCTCTCAGTACAACCGCATTTGACAACCAGAAAGTCAACCTGTATTCAAGAAAAGAAACACAGTAAAAAAAAAACTTGAATATATCTAACTGGAAATGCATAACTCATTGGATACAAAATGCACCTTGCAACATCATTTCCACAAGCTTTTGCAACCATAACCAATCCTGAAACAATACTTCTTGCTGCATTTGATTTCCTCAAAGAATTTTCTTTGCATGCATGAAAATACAGCCTAGAAAGACGACGGGCCGATGCGTGAACTTTTCTAATAGAACTCCCATGTTCTGAAACTACCGAATAAATACTAAACTCAATGGCTGCAGCTTCTGTTAGTTCATCTTCAAGAACTTTTACTCTTTGTTCCAAATGCTGCTCTTTGCTTATTTTATGATTTATATCATTCCTTCCACTATTCTGATCATGAACACCAACATTTTTCAGTTTCTCTATAACTTTGCTAGTCCTTACGGATCCATTGCTAAGACACGAATCTGTTGAAGAACCGACAGATTTCACGTTCTTTAATCTGTCAGCATCAAATCCCAAATCACCACTGGTTTGACTTTCTTCAGCAGTTTGACTTGCATCCAAAATTTTGAACTCTATACAAGATTGTTGTTCACTTGTTCCATCACTAGCATTATGCTTCCTTGGGAGCACTGTGAATCTTGAGTTACGGATATTTGATATAGTGTTACGAGCATTTTCCACCTCGGTAGACAAATCTTTTGATGATAATATCTGTTTTTCATAAGCAGCCCTCTTATCTTGAACAGAGACTTTTTTATCATTCACTTTCTCAGAGGTTCCACATATAGCTTCATATCCATTCTGCAATTAACTGTCAACAGCTTAATATAAATTTCATAGTAAACTTCGTTTTTGGTCCTTGACGTTTGCTTCTTTTATCCCTTTTAGTCTAAAGTTTTCAAAAATCTGATTTTGGTGCCTCACATTTCATTTTTGTATCAATTTTGGTCCAAATCTAAAATCCGTTTAAAAGAAACGTTAGTTAACCCCACCTGAGGGGTATGACTAACGGTTCTTTTAAAGATGTGATGTTAAAGAGTTAAGGTAAATGACTAAAATACCCCTCAGGTGGGGTTAACTAACGGTTCTTTTAAACGGATTTTAGATTTTGGACCAAAAATGAAATGTGAGGCACCAAAATCAGATTTTTGAAAACTTTGGAGTAAAAGGGATATAAGGAACAAACGTCAAGGACCAAAAACGAAGTTTACTCTAAATTTCAGCATTTTATTTTTATTTTTATAAAAAAAAAAGATAGGTACCTCCTTTCGAAGAGTTGAGGAACCAACAGCCGTTGAAGATTGAGAGGAAATATCATCATCTGTAACGGAAAGAGTCTCGGCTTCTTCAGCATACTCCTCATTCATCAAAGCGGAAACAGATTCAGATCGAATCGTGTCCATCGATCCTTCTCTAGTTAAACTCTCACTAGATGATGACCTCACACAATCATCTTTCTCAACCATTTGCATTTCAACAAAAAGCATAGGTTGAGCCTTACTACCAAAAGTCCTCTTGCAATTCATTGGCACACTAATCGTCAAACTCCCTTCAAAAATACCATATTCTGCAAAGTCTATAACTGCAGTAGCCAACAACTGTCCTTTTACACTTTTGTCCCTTCGAGGTTCATACATATTAAACTCTATACAATTCTTCAAGAAAATTTCATCATCCTTATCCCCGGTTTTGACTGACAGGTCCCTTGATAATGTCACATGAACCCTGAAAGATTCATTAAATACGATTTTCCCATCACCAATGCCCGAACCAGAGAGAATTGAAGGAGCAACTGGTTTAGTAGATCCTGAATTCTTGTCACCATGTTCCCATTGAATCAATGCTGATCGAAGATATCTTAGTGAATGAGAAGGAGGCCATGGCTTAATCTCTATAAGATTGATGATATAATCGAGTTGGGCGTATGGGTTCTTCTTGCTTTTCGTCTTCACTCCCATTACCATTTTTGTTTCTGTAATCTTTTAACAGAAAAGGTTATATCAGTGGCAGAAACTGTTATGGAACAGCAAGAACTACAAAAGGGGTGTTTTTTTTATGTGTGTTTAAACTGATTATTGTAACCAGAAGTTACAATAGTGAAGTTTTTGGGCAATAAGATGATCAACAGATTGTCAGATTCTAGTTTCTGATTATGTTTTTTAAAGAATCAAGATATAAAAATCCATTTAAAAAACACACAGCAAAATGATCCATATCACACAACAAACAACAAAATATGCAATCCTAAAGCATTCAAATCAAGATTCTTAGTTCATTGAAAAGAAATCATAAAATCCATGTTCCCGAATCAATGCATGTCCATCGAATGACCTACTATATAGGATGTGGGATCAACCGACCCTGCAGTTTAATTAATATCTATATGTAACGCATATTATAGTTTTCGACCTACATTCGAGAATTTTTAGCGCTGATTGACCCCGAGATTTTTAACATAAATTAGGAAAAAATCAATCTATACATGTTTCATTTGGAAAACAAATTGAAAACTGAAAAACAAAGAAAATGAGTATCAAATTCAACTAAGTACTTATGTTATTCTTTCTAAATGGTTATTGAATGGTTTTTAACTTTTTCATGCTCTTAATAGTAATACCTTAAAAGAAAAAATTTAAACTTTCCACTAGAAGAAATCAAAAGGGTTTAAGCAATTAAATCAATAAATACCAAAAACCTAACCAAAAATGCCAAAACCAGTTGTAGAAATTCTAATTCCATATAGAGTGGTTACCACTTACCTGAGCTTGCTCTAAATTGCAAAATCACTCAAACCATTACATGAAACATAAAAAAACTAGAATAGCTTCAATTAGGGCAAAAATCTATCATTTCAGTAGCCAAAAAAATCCTCAATGAGCCTCAAGAACAGAACACACACTAAACCCAACACAATGCCATGATCAAGTAACGAAAAATGAAACAAAATTGACGAGAAATGGAAGAATTAGCAGTATATGAAACGAACTAGTTGATTATAAAACGTACTTGAAGTTAAGCGCACCGGAACTGGTGAAATGTGGACAAAAGGTAAAGGTCGTTCCGTGCATGTGAGATTCTCGGTTACAACACAGAGACCAAACGAGTATCTTTTGAAATCCACAAGAAGTTCGATTTTCACTTTCGGTCCCTAGGGTTTTATAGTTGTTTATATAGGATTTCAAGTTTTCTATTTTTTTTTTTATGTTTTTGTCTAGATCATTTAAAACTAGTCGATTCATGTATGCCCGGTCTATAAATTGAAACTCAACGGATTATATCACGGATTCTAGTTTAAAAAGATTGTTCGATCGACGAGATCACATGTGATAACTGCTCTATTTTTAAAATTCGAGAGTTAGTTGTGAGTGATTGCTTCTAACTTGAATTTCATCATTTGGTATTTATTATTTATTTACTTATTTTTTTTTATTTAGTTGGTTAGTTATCTTAATTTGTGTGTATATATTTATATATTATATATATATATATATATATATTCTTAGTTATATTTTGATTAAAAAATCACGATATTAATTATTTAGTTATTAAATACGTAATAATATTTATTGTGTAATTTATATTTATTATATCAACAAATACTTGTATAAAAATTAATAGTCAATCTTAGTAGTGAATTTTGAACTTATTTATTAGTTAAGCTTTAATTTAGGTTTGAACTCGAGACTCTAACTCACTTATAATCAGTTCAATTAGACTTTAAAATTTAATTTTAAGTAGCTTATGAACAATCTAGCTCGTTTACACCTATAATTAACTTCACATGCTAACTAAAAACTAGGTAAATTGCATGATAGATAGTTTTTTGAGAAAATAAAAAGAGTTTCTTTTATAAATAAACTAAATGTTATGTCCAAAAATGTAATATTTTGATTACTCACATATACTTTATTTCATATTCATCTTTATTAGAAGCCGTTAAATGGTTTTGATAGCACATTAATATTGATCCATAAGTTTTAAAACTTTTCATGTTAAAAAGGTATGGCTTTAAAAGGTTTAAATGGGCTATAAAAGAGCAATTAAAGCAAGTTAAGTGTGCAAAAATGGTTAAGCCGCCAAACTAAGAGGAGTAAATTGGATGATTGTAAAATGATGAGGGGGTAATGAGTAGTCGAAGAATGTTTGAACTATGAATGAGTTGCAATCGCATGTGCCGGAAGGTGTAACACACGCGCTAATGACTCCAAAGAGATTACGACGCAAGCTCCCGATTACCGAGAAGTGTAAAGAACGCGGGTGAGTGGACGCCAGCTTTTCTTTTTGCTCGTTGTTACGGTGCAAGAGCGCGTGGGAGTGTGAGAAATATTATAATTTTTTTTTCACAAATGGAATTTAAACATTGGCACATAAATTTGTTGATAAAGAGGTCTCACGTTTTATTCGGTTTATTTCTGAAGCTCTCAAGTTTTATTGCATTGTGTTTTTAGGCGGTGAGTTTTTTTTTTTAGATAAACTCAGGCCCTGTTTGGTTCATCCTTAATGGCATCTTAATTGGAAAGCATCTGTCTGATTAAGACAAAATCACATATGTCTGTGTTTGTTTGGGTTTGCTATAGGAGGCCCCATCTGACCGAAAAAGAGAAAATTGGCTTTATGATTAAGCTCCCTAGGGACAGCTTAATGGGAGAGAAAGGTTGGGCTGGGCAAAAAAAAAAACGTGGCTGGGCAAAAAAAATAAAAGGGGGACAAATGATCTAAAAATACGGTGCTTGGCAAAAAAAATCGAAAATGGATGATGATAAAAAAAAAACGGGACTGGGCAAAAAAACAAAAGTGGGACGATGATAAAAAAAAAGTGATTGGCTCTCGACCCCGTTTTTTATGTTTTTTTTCCCACATTAATGTGAGACAATCTAAATGAAAGATAAAAGTAGAGTTTTTTTTATTATACAATCATACAGACGTCCATCCAAACAACACATAATGATTCAGTATCTTAATGATTCAGCACCTCTTTATCATACAGACAACTTATTCATTCAGTACTTAATGAAAAAGACGAACCAAACAGCACCTCAATTTATTTGTTTGGGTTATTCAACATATTTGAGAGTATAAGTATGCCCGCTACTTGTGAATGCCCTTTACGCCAATATGGTTACCTTCAAAGAAAACATAAAAGGCTAAGACTCATTGTGTTGGGTTTTACAGTGGGTATCCGGGTTGCCCGTTTTAATTTTTACCGAATAAATTAACGGGTCAATTAATCAGATTAATTGCGCAGCGGAAAATAAGATATACAACGCGAATATAGTAAAAACCGTAGACAGGATCTGATCACCGTGTACGCGTAAATACTGAAAAATAAATTTAAACAATCTAAACAATTTAGATATACCTTGGCGGAGTCCAAACAACCGTTCGAGACACCGGGATTCGACGAACTGGCGCTAGGGCAAACGGTAACGCCCGACTCGAATCTGCGAGTCAAATCTTCAACCGACTTTGAAGACGGCATCTCGGGCACCACAGGCGCGTTCATCTCATGAACGGGCGGTGGTGGCGGTAACGAAACCATGCTATGTATCATAGCATTCCAGTCGAACGGTTCCGTCGTGTATGGCGACGAAACCGATGCAATATCGATTTTGTCCGACACGCGTGGAAGCGACGAACGTAGTGGCGTGACGACGGCGGCATACAATGGCGCCGGTCACTTAGGGTTTTCACCCGGTTCGACGGTCGCGGCACGAGATGGTTCAAACAACGGTCTCGGTGGCGCGGGTAAAGCAAGAACCACCTCGCGGTGGTCCTCGCCAAAAATCTCGGCGGCGACGGCGGCACGGGCCGCAGCAGCGGCGGCGGTGGCGACGGCCCTCTCTTCGGCGGCGACGGCGGTTTCCAGCTTCATGGCGGCGACAATCAAACGAGGGTCTCGTTTCACCGTCGTGTTTGTCGGGAAAAAGCGACGGAGTGGTGGTGGTTGGTTGCGCCGATCGGAAGGGAGAGAGGGGAGGGGTGGCGGTCGTGAGGGAGGGAGGGAGAGAAGGGAGAGGTTGCGATTAGGGTTTCCTAATCCCTCCTCTTCCTTATATAATTTTCGATGGCTTGTTGAGCAAGCAAAGCCCATCGCGACCTTAAAAGCCTCTAAGCCCAATGATTAACTAGTCCGTTAACCGGTAACGACTAGATAATTATTTGCCGACAATCCTCGTAAACGTTTTACGAATTATTGTTTCGTTACGTTAAATAAATAACTATTATGTATTTAAATCCGTTTGATAATTAATTAACCGGTAATTAAATCTTTTAGTTCGTTGACAGCGGTGTAACCCTTACGGGTCGAAATCGGGTCGGTTACGCTAAGGGTCGGGTCAGGACATCTAATATCCAACAATCTCCCACTTGGATTGATCGTGACACATTAGCGTTGTAGTCAGAGGCACTCTAGCTATGCATGGCTACACCAACCAGTTTCGACACTTTAAGTCGACAGCCAAAGTATATCTGATTGTAAAGCAAGCAGATAGAGGACTTATGGTAATCTTTGTCATATGTTCATTTCCGTTCTAGACATGGATGAATAATGAGACATGGACTCTCATGTATTAGATTCATCGATTACATTCTCGTTATCCGATTCGAAGTGTACCTATCAAACACACAGTAAGTTTGGGTGAGGCCTCACACTTCACACTTAGAATCAACGAGGGCGCCTTTATGTCTATCTATTGCCGAAGCAATAGTACGAAATCCCATCTTGAGGCATACAACTCCCACTGAACCTTAGATCCATTCCCAAAAGTAGCCCTATTGATGGCAGTTACGCGATATCGAGAAACTACAATTAAAGAACAGTCTGCAGTAAACGAGAGTTCCAGTATACGTCTCAGGTCTAAGGAAACATTAGAGCATACCAATAATCAGGCAATCAAAACTTCCATGATTGAATTGCTTGACGCGAGTTACGTCCAACGTCATTCTCTAATGAGGTCTGTGACTTTGAACGTTAAACCCCTTTAAGGTTCAAAATCAGAGTAGTCTTGATTTAGAGCAGTTCCCACGTCTCTAATTTCCAGATTGCATTTACCGATGGAATATGAATAGTATAGATAACTGTTATATGTTCGTACACCCAAATACTAAATCAAAACATGTCTTACGCTAATCTAAGCCCTATCGCTTCTCTATGACGATCATGAGTCTCGTGAGTCAAAGGCTTTGTAAAGGGATCAGCTAAGTTTTGATCTGTGTCTACTTTGCATATCTTTATTTCATTTCTTTCAACTACTTTTCTTATGTAGTGAAATTTCCTCAGGACGTGCTTGGCCTTCTTATGAGACCTTGGCTCTTTGGCTTGAGCAATAGCGCCTGTGTGTTATCGCACATCATCTCGATGGGTTGCTTAACGCTTGGAACCACATCGAGATCTGTGATGAACTTCTTCATCCATACTGCTTCCTTGGCAGCTTCTGAGGCGGCTATGTATACAGATTCAGTAGTGGAATCAGCAACTACTGACTGTTTGGTGCTACACCACGAAACAACTCCTCCATTGAGGGTGAATACGTATCCGGACTGCGAGCGAGAGTCATCTCGGTCAGTCTGAAAACTAGCGTCGGTGTAACACTTTACAGCGAGCTCATCAGTTCCTCCATATACCAAAAACATCTCACTTGTGTTTCTTAGGTATTTCAGGATGTTCTTTACAGCAGTCCAGTGAGCTAGACCGGGACTCTGTTGGTATCGACTTGTCAGACTCAATGCAAATGAGACATCCGGTCGAGTGTAGAGCATGGCATACATAATTGAGCCTATAGCAGAAGCAAATGGGATCGAAGCCATTTGGTTGATCTCCTTCTCCGTTTGAGGAGATTGAGATTTGTTCAAGATAGCACCCTTTGTCATAGGGACGACTCCTTTCTTGGAGTTGCTCATGTTGAACCGTGCTATAATCTTGTCAATGTATGTACTTTGACTGAGACCCAGAAACCGCTTCGATCGATCTCTGTGAATCTTAATTCCCAGAATATAAGCGGCTTCCCCAAGATCCTTCATAGCGAAACAAGATGATAGCCATACCTTAACCTCGTTAAGCATGGGGATGTTGTTTCCTATGATCAGTATATCATCCACATACAATATGAGGAATGATATAGCGCTCCCACTTGCCTTTCTGTAAACACACGATTCATCTTCGTTTTGAGCAAAGCCAAACTCCTTGACTTTCTGGTCAAAGCGAATATTCCACCTTCGAGATGCTTGTTTAAGTCCATAAATAGACTTATTCAGTTTGCAAACCCTATTTAGATATTTAAGATCGACAAAACCATCAGGCTGAACCATGTAGACATCCTCAGTGAGTTGTCCGTTCAGGAAAGCGGTTTTGACATCCATTTGCCATATCTCATAGTCATGGTATGCGGCTATGGCAAGCAATATCCTGATCAACTTGATCATGGCCACGGGGGAGAAGGTTTCATCATAGTCAATCCCTTGGGTTTGAGTGAAACCCTTCGCAACAAGCCGTGCCTTATAGGTTTGCACCTTTCCATGCATGTCAGTTTTTATTAGGCCTGTGCAAATACCGGGAATTTCCCGCGAAACCGAATATGTCCCACGAAACCGACCCGTCAATCCCGTTAATATAATTCGTGGGTCGGGAATCGGGTTTTGAATTTTCATTTTCATGGGATTCGGGACATATCCCGCGAATTTATATTAAATACCGATTTCCCGTGAAAATACATAAATAATAAAATAAGTTAGGATATGCATCGTTAAGTCTTAAGTGTTAACTACTCATGTTGGTGGAACTTGGACACTTGGTAGTTGGTAGCATGTTTTTTGGTTTTGGACCTTTCGTCATTTGATGTAATCGGATAAAATTCAATCATTTTGTTTTGGTGATATGGTGTTTTTTTTATTTTTTTTATTCATTTTAATATTTCACGGGATTGGCGGGACAAAACCGGGAAACCGGGATAATACCTGAATTTCGAAAATTCATATTCGCGGTTTCACGGGTCAGTACCGGGATTCGAAAAATCATATTCACGGGTTCGGGAAATGCAATTGGCGGGACGGGTCGGGACGGGAAATCCCGAATGCTCAGGCCTAGTTTTTATTTTAAAGATCCACTTGCTCCCTACTGCCCGAGAACCGGGGGGTAGCTCAATCAAGTCCCATACTTGATTGTCACGCATGGATTGCATCTCGGAGTTCATGGCTTCAAGCCATTTGTCAGATTCAGGATCTGACACAGCAGCTTTGTAATTAGTAGGTTTGTCATCTGAGTCAGCTACTAATAGGACATCGGGACCTTCTAGATGCCAGAGGTATCTATCAGGTGCCTTGTGTGTCCTTTCGCTCCTGCGAACGCTTGTGTTTTGGTCTGATGGGGCGACAACCACTTGTCGGTCAGACCCAGTGACTATCTCAGGGTTTTGTGTTTCTCGAACTTCTTCGAGATCCACTGGATCACTATTGGTTCCTCTGTTGAGAAACTCTTTCTCAAGGAACTTACCCTTTCTTTTGATAGAAACATTGTTTCCATCAGGATGGTAAAAGTAATAGCCAGTATTGTTGGGCTATGTTTATTAGAGGCATAGAACATTAGTTTTGGGCTTTGTTTAGTTTGTTTTATAGGCCTTGTGGGCCGATTATTTGTTTATGATTGGGCTTATTTAGAGTTTATGATTGGCCCATGTGCTTGTAAGAGGTGGTATAAATACCACTTCATGTTTATGATCAATGCAAGCTTTTCATTTACTGTTTACGATTTCTGTGCCCTATTTGTGTTTACGATCAGCTTCAACAAGTAGTATTTCTCATTCAAGATTAGATCTTTACCTTAGATCTAATCTATTTCATCTACTTTCTTCTTGAATCAATCACATACGAGGATTCCGCACTCGTTTGTGATTAGATATCGTGTTCTTGGTTTGATTTCGGACCTACAATTGGTATCGGAGCCAAGAATCAGTGATTCGAGGCTCACACGATATTGATTCAAGCTGTTTTCTGGGTTATAGTTCGAGTTTTTGAAGATTCAAAGGGTTTTTGGAGTTTACGATATCTACTGCTGCTGTTCTTCGGGTTCTCGATCAAGATTTCTGGGTTTTTGAGTGTTTACGACTGCCTCTGTTTGAAGATTTGAATCGTAATCGAGTTTACGAGTTCAAGACTCCATTTTTATTGTGTTTACGATTCGGAGTCTGGTGTTTACGACTGTACTTGGTCGTAATTGGAGTTTACGATATTTTATTACCGGAATCTCGAGTCGTAATCAGAGTTTACGACTTCTTTGAATCGTAATTGGTGTTTACGATCCCCTCTTATCGGAAACAGGTGTCTACGACTATCGGAGTCGTAATCAGTCATCGTAATCAAGGTTTACGATATTCTCGGTCGGTTTAAGTGTTTACGATTTGAGGTTTGATCGGAAACGGTGTTCACGATCGTAAACAAGTATTTACGATCGTAATCTTGAGATTTTTATCGTAATCTCAGTATTTGGACGTTTGAACTTTAGTTTTTTGTTCCCTAAGCTATCGTAATGGATTTTGAACCAAGTATGTATCAGAAGCTGGATTTTGAGATAGGATCCATCACTCGTCCACCTAGGCTAACATCGGCAGATAACTTTTTGGAATGGAAATATAGGTTTGAGAACCACTTGAAGAGTGTAGATCTAAGACTCTGGAGGGCAGTAATTCATGGATCATTCACACCTACTCACGCAGAAGGAGTTAATGCAGGGAAGGTCAAGACGGAAGATGAGTATGATGATGATGATTGGGAAAGATGCAACAAAGCGGAAAGAGCTTTTGCCATCATGACTATGGCATTAACACCAGATATTGCTCAAGGATTTAAACACTGCAAGACCGCTAAGGAACTCTGGAATGCTTTGGTTGTGGCTTATGAAGGGAATCCTGACATAAAGGCAAGCCGCAAGCAAATGCTGAAGCAAAAGTTTAATCTGTTCAACCATGTACAAGGTGAATCTTTTGAAGCACAGGTGCAGAGGTTTGTATCTCTGATGGCTGAAATGTCCAGCTATAATGTTGAACCAGACAAGGAAGACAAGAATCTGAAACTGTTGAATAGTTTACCCAAATCTTGGAACACCAATATCTCTATCATTAAGGACAACAACAAACTGAGTGAACTATCTCTTGATGAGTTAATCAACAAACTCAAGTCCAAGCTAATCGATGACAAGCAGAGAGAGTTGAACCATATAAGCTCTCTTAGTTTGGCGGGGAAACTAAATCAAGCTCTGTTGTCAGAAGATGTGGAGGCTAAGCATGAGGGGAAGTCAACTGGGAGTGGAACAAGCTCGGTCGCAAAGTCAACTGCCTTTGTGGCACAACCTCAAGGAAGTTCAAGTGGAGGCGTCAACCCTGATGATACAAATGATCCCAATTTTGCTCTCGGTATGGGTTTTGTGAACAGTTACCATGCTCTCATGGCCGGAACCCTTGTGCCAACTGATATGTTATCGGGTGAGCTAAACCAGATAAATCCTGAAGATGTTGAGATGTTGGATGTCTCATGGCAAATGGCAATGGCGGTCTTCAGAGCAAAGAAGTTCATGGCAAAGACTGGGAGAAACGTCTGGAAAGATCAAGACAAGATAAGGATGGGGTTTGACAAAAGCAAGCTGAGGTGCTACAATTGTGATGAGTACGGGCATTTTGCTAGGGAGTGCACTAAGCCTAAGAGAGAGAAGGTCGAAGAGAAGAATGCTGCTGAGGTCAAAGGAAAGGGAGAAGCAAAGGCTCTGGTTGTTCAGGAAGGAGGAGGTTATGATTGGACACCTTAATTGAAAGGGTTTAGCAGGTCTCATGCAATGATTGCTGCTATGGAAAGGGATGAAGAGGAAGAGCATGCTTTTGTTGTTACTGATGAAACTCCTGTGGAAGATAAGGAGGCCTTCGTTGCTGAAGCTGAAAACCTCAAGGTATGTTCTGATCCCACTTGTGCTCGTAAAATTCCTGGTCTTAGAGAAATATGTAAAAATTATCAGATAGAATTGTTTGAGATAAAGTGCGAGAGGAGTTCATTTAAGGGTAGATGGCAGAAAAATGAGGAGAAGGTTAAAGCACAAAAGCTAGACATAGTAAAATATCAAAAACTGGCAACTGAGAAAACTCTCATGTATGACAATGCTAAGTTAGAAATAGCTGAGCTTAGGAATCAGGTAGATGAGATCATACATAAGTACAATGAGTTGCAGGTTAAATTTGATATGAATCAAACGAAGAGCAAAAGAATGTTTGAGGCTATAAAATCCTTGAACTCCTGTATAACTGATGTTAGAATGGGAAATGATAAGGGTGGAATAGGAATTAGTTTCCCAGACACAAGTAAGAACAGTGTTCTTCAAGATAACTCTAGAGACATAATAGGAATAATCTTTGAGGAGGATCAGATAGACAGATCTGAATCAGGAACACATGAGATAGGACCTCCTTTAGATAGTGTTCTGGTAGGAGTGACAACTATGACCCCTCAGGAAATAGAAAATGAGAAACACATGTCTTATGGGTTGGGTAATCAGGATAAAACTGTGACAGACACTTGTGAATCAAGTACTTCCCAGGAGTCATTAAACAATGATGTTGGACCTGCTGATAGTTTTGTTTCATGTGCAGATGAAGTAGGTATTGAAGATGTATCTGGGAAGGATGCATAATGTTTGAGAGTTAAACAGTGTCATGTGTCGAGTAGTGTAGTTTCTGATTTACCTAAAGATGATGTACTGGCATCAGTGTCTGAATTGAATGAGTCTAGGTCTATGCAATTAGTTGTGTCCAAGTCCTTAAAACATGTTTCAAATTCTAGTAATGAAATTCATGGTTTTAAAATTCATGTGCCTAACACTAAAGTAGGACGTGAGACTAAACCCAAAGATTTTGTAGCTTATCCTCAAGTTGTGTCGGCTTTTAATAGAACAAACAAGTCAAAATCAGAACAATTTTGTTTAATCAAACAACCTGAAAAGGATACAAAACATGTTATACACAAATGGGATGATAAGCCAGAGTGGAAATCATCTTACCCAAGACGTTCATATTTGTGTAGTCATGTAAATGGGCATAGACCTATGAATTGTTTTCAATGTGGTAAACCAGGACATTTTGCTGCAAATTGCTTAAATAGACCTTATCAACCATACTGTCCGCAAAACCCACGGACCAATATGTTGCAGAAAATGATGGCAGGAGAAAACAAAAACCAAAAACAACAAGCTTTGTCTAAGGGGAAGCAGAGTTTAGAACCAATGAAGACTGAACAGTCTAAGGTTTTGAACACAAAAGCTCCGATGACAAAGCATGTTGAAGAAAAGTGGAATGTGACTAGACCTCCAAACTCATCTTACAAACCTAAGGGAGTTTATCAAAGAAAAGACAAAATGAAAACAAAACCTTTTGAGAAACAAGTGCCTAAAGTCAATCATGTTGCTAAACCTAAGGGTAAAGCAGTTATTGAAAAAACAAAAGATGTCACTCAAACAAAATAAATGGTTTATACTAAACTGAAACTTGAGTGGACACCTATTGTTAAGTCAAAAGGTAAAAAGGTCACATCACCACCAAAGAAACCGTCACCAACAAAGAACTCTGCTAGCAGTTCTAACTCTCAGAAACAACCTAATTGGAGACCTAAAGTCAATGCTCAAATTTTGAGTGAACCTGAGTCTAAAGCAGGAATGTACTTCAAATTGGTTAACTACATTGACTCCAAAGGAGTGCCCAGATCTGTTATGACCTGGGTACCTGACTCTAACTGATTTCTGATTTTGTAGGGACATCCAAGTAGATCTATCAACAATCTCTGGTACGTTGATAGCGGTTGCTCCCGACACATGACCGGAGACTTATCCCTTTTGGAAGAGGTACAAGACTTCAATGGCGGAGGAGTATCTTTTGCAGGTGGGATAGGTGGAAGAATCAATAAGAAAGGGGTTGTGAAGAGTGGAAGCTTGACTTTTTCTGACGTGCACTACGTGGAGGAATTATCTCACAGCTTGCTCAGTGTGTCGCAAATGTGTGATAGAGAATTTTCTGTTTTGTTCAACAAGAAGGAATGCATCATCCTCAGACCTGGTGTCAAAATTCCAGAGGAGTGCATCTTGATGCATACTCCAAGAAGAGGAAATTCTTATCAGCTGAATTTGGGCAAACCTCCAACTACTGAAGAAGCCTGTCTTATCTCCAAGCAGAATGAGAATCTAGCATTATTATGGCATCGTCGACTGGGGCATGCTAATATGAAGAATCTGTCTAAGCTGGCTAAAGGAGAGCACGTCAGAAACTTACCAATCAAAGATTTCTCGTCAGTGGAGAAATGTGTGGCTTGTGCTAAGGGGATGTAACACCCATTATCCATTATTCAGAATATTACGACTTTTGCGGAAGATAGGCCCATTTTTTTTTCTACTTAATTCCCAACAAGGTTTTAAACTTAAATCATACTTTATAAAATTCACTAGTAAGAACATACTTTAACTAAAAACTTTAAATCAAAATTTCGGCATGACCTACTCGTAAGTTCGAGGATCCTTACGAATAGGTCAACCTGTTTTATCAATATGACACAATTTCAACACCCGTAACCGAGTTTGACCCTATGGTTACAAAAACAAACTACCAAACAACTCATGGAGCTTAACTCCAAAACATAACAAAAAGGGTTAACATGATCCATTAAAAGTCCACACGATCAATGTGTGATCTTGCACTCTACTTTGTTGACCCGTTCCTTAGACTTGATTCCACGAGCCTTGACCCCATCTATCTTTGGATTGTACATCTTCCATTTCTTCCACTCGGTTCCAATCCGTCTCCAAGTCTCGTAAGGCTTGGCCGCAACGAGTCCTAATCATGACGGGCACCACCTACACAATTCATCACAAAACATTAGTCAAAGCTAAGTGAGGACTTAACACAAAACTACCCATATATTTATAGCCTCGTGTGTTATCTTGCACGAGATGCCAATGATATGGCTTTGACTCCATGCCATCACTTAGAGCTTTTATAAAACATCAACCCCAAGGAACGAGATGATATCCATAATTTCATCACAACTCATCCGAGATATATACATATCCTGGAAAGCATAACCAACTCCACAATTTATGAATAAATATATATCCTGCACCAATCACATACGGTTAGTCTTTTCATAAGACATTCAACCACTGAAATTTTCATTCTAACTAGGAAACTTAACAAGTAAATGACGTTTCCATAATACAACATCAATTGACCAAGTCACCAAGGCCAGCGTAGCAGACGCCGACCCAACGTTACTACTCTGCCTTTAACCACTCCATTAGCATCTGCAACTTAACTTTTTATTCGCATTCTAATACATACTTCAAAACTCTGACATCATGATTCTATACTAAAACAACATAGAACTTGCCACATAAATCAGTCTGATGCATTTTAGACACATACATCCCATCAAAGTCATTCGTAACTCTACAAGTAATTCCATAAGTCTTGAGTTAGGTTTACTTACATTGTAAGCTTCTAAATAATTTCACCAAGATATCATTTTAGGTTACATACCATAAAACATATCTCCTTGCTAACCTCTACTAGCTTATGCACACTTAACCGCTTATTAGTGGTTCGAAATCTTTATTGTTATTCTCATCAAGTAATAGGCCCATACGGATCCTAGGCAAAAATTTCAACATCAAAGGTTACCCTATTAAACGTAGCAACCATTTTTACTTCATTTATTCCATGATCACAACAAAAATACATTAACACATCAACTCTCCGGACATTACCAAACTCTAATAATCTCGACCATTGACTATTTATACCTTCCATACAACCTCATACTCAACTCATGGAAACACTTGGAATATGATTATTCATAAATCAAAGTACAATAATCCAAACCAAGTATCTGTCATACCATAGGCAATACTTGATACGGGTTAAGTCACTCACCTTAGCCCGTAGGAATTTGTATACTCTTTTTTTTTTTTTTACTGTCTTGACTTGTTGACTTCCAAGCTTGAATACCTAACTTGTTTGCAAGTCAACATACAATCATTAGGATACATACGGTCCAACTTGTTCAACCCATCTTTAGTATCCCATCAATAACAACTAAGCATTCACAACATTTCGTTTAACATGATCTAACATAATTTTATATGTTAACCATGTATTATTTTTTTTTACCCATTTTTATCAAACTTTCATGCCTCATTTGCAAATGATTCTAAGGCAATCAAGACATGTATAAAAGGAAAATTGAACCATCAAACATCATATGTTGATTAGCTCGTTAGTACATTCAACACTTAACTAAATCAAATTCCATAAAGCTTCATTTTCGGTGCCGCACTTTCTGTGCAGCACCTGTGCACGACCCTTTTTGACCCCTGTACCATCCAAATTATGTTAACATGTCCAAATATAACATGTAGAAGACTCAGAGAGCTTTCCGTACATATAAAATACACCTCAATCGGATACTCGGTTGATTTTATATGATTTTTCTTATACAAGGCTGTAACCCAGAATTTTATTACGAAACAACATTGTTTTCTTATGATATTTCGACCCAATTCCAATTCATACGTCTACTTCTCTTGGTTATAAACCAAATTAAACATCCTTAACATGTTAGACACCCATTATGTGTGATTTTATCACCTAAAACATGATATAAGCATCCAAATCACAACATGTAAGTTACCCCAAAATCACAAAACTGAAATTAATCAATATACCCTATAACTTTTGGGTTTTATGATCTTAAATCGAGCACCATAAACCCCAAATCGCAGCTCATAAGAAACCCCCAAAGTCCAGCCCTAATTTTTGATTTCTCATCAACCAAAACGTGGAGATTACATACCTTTAGGGTCGAAATTGCATAAGAGAGCCAGGAATCATCCATCACAACCCAAAATTCGAAAGATTTAGGTTCAATTCCACCATCCAACCTCGATCATTGAAGGGCAGGGGGTCGATGCCCCTGACCTGCGACCTCTCCATCGTTCTTTTTTTTTTTTTTTTAATTTGTCAATTTAGTCCATCCACTTATTAGTAATAAGATTGACAATCTTAGTCCTCATAGTTTACTTCATAACCAAGTTAGGATAATTTAAATAAGATTTCCCACTTGACAACTTTAGTCCCCTAACTTTAAAATTAGGATGACTATATAACATCAAAACTCCTTCCGTATCGTTACAACTACAATTTATAAAAAAAAACCATTTCGTTAAAATACTACTTTAATAAAGTAGTCCACTTTATGATAAAACTATATTAAAATATATATAAAATATATTTTAATGTTCATGGAAGTCGGGTTGTTACAAATCTACCCTCCTTAAAAAGGTTTCGTCCCCGAAACCAATCTGCTGTGCTCAATATGATTTACTTGCACATAACTAAGGAGTTTTATCTACTCCCTAGTACCCGTTCCACTCAAGCATTATCACCACTATTGTTAATATATTCATCAATACATGAGGTATTGCATTACACGACATAATACAAATATAAAGTGATCACCATACCTTTGAAATAGGTCCCACTAGAAGATCACATGTGCCAGTGTGATTCGAATCCTTATCTTCAACTCTAACACCATACATGAGACTTCAATCATAAGTTTGTTAGCCATTATAAACTAAAGAGTTCATGTTAGGCCGATAACACATCATAATCATCTCCACTGCTAAAGACAACAAACAACATTTTGAGTCAACTATGAAATTTGACCAAAAAGATGAAACCGTAGGCTACGCCTGATCTGTAGTCTACAGGTCACAAATTCAGAATTTTTCCTGCTTTTCCACACTTAGCCATATTTCCCTGTTTTTTACTCGTTTCAAAATAAATATTTTAATTTCTACATTATCATACCACCTAACATTTCAAGAACCAGATTAGATAATCTGGTTTCATTTAACACACCTTTACCATACAATAGTATAGGAAATCTTTCCAACAGTATTTCCTCAACCCGTTGATCCGTTAACCCATCCACAATCGATTCCACCAAACTAACCTCTTTTCTTGTACCACCCAATATAGATAGTAGTACCAAATGCTTCACATGCAACAGGGCATAAAATCAATCATATATGCAAACTACTACGCTACCATACAAACCGTACATTCTACATTTCTTTTACTTGTCATCACTCTAAATTTCTAACCTCCCCTTGGCACAAATAGACTTATGCTAAGGTCACACTTCCATCCAAAGGTGCATTCACAGATTATGGTTACTCATAATCCCAATCATTTCCAAGCTTTCCACTTGGATTCACTTCTAATTCCTCCTTAACCCAAACGGGTCATTTGACGTTTCCAACCATTTTGGATTCATTCCACGAATGAAACCACATCTAATTTATCTCACACATTCATCATCAACACACACAATAACTCCTAAATGGCAATTCAGGGGATTCTCACATTGCTATAGCCTTGAAGCTAAATACACTTTGTTACTCTTCTTTACCCAACGGGTCATTTTTACTTTGTATAACACACATGTGTGTTATACGCTCTTCTTTACCCCAAAATGGGTCATTCTACATCTTTTTCACATCACACATTGGTGATATGCATACACTTTACCTAAACGGGTCATTCCACACTTTTGCTTATCACACGTTGGTGATTCGCACACACTTTACCCAAACGGGTCATTCCACACTTTTGCTTATCACACGTTGGTGATTTGCACACACTTTACCCACACGGGTCATTCCACACTTTTGCATATCACACATTGGTGATACACATACTTTACCCAAACGGGTCATTCTACATCTTTTGCATATCACACATTGGTGATACACACACACTTTACCCAAACGGGTCATTCTACATCTTTTGAATATCACACATTCGTGATACACACACACTTTACCCAAGCGGGTCATTCTACATCTTTTGAATATCACACATTGGTGATACACACACACTTTACCCAAACGGGTCATTCTACATCTTTTGCATATCACACATTCGTGATACACACACACTTTACCCAAACGGGTCACCAAACATACTCCGTATAATCACACTTTTGATCTATCTACATTACACTAAACGGGTCATAATTATTCAACCACATATCATCATTCTTTATAAAAAAACAACCATTTCCTCATTTACTTCTAATCCATCTTGGATAATTATCCATGCTATAAAACAACCATACCATATGCATACTTTGTAACAAAATTGATCACTCTTAAATGTTACATATAATTTTCAAGTTACCACTAATTTAATAAATACAACATATTTATCAAATTCCAACTTATTATGATCAATTGGTGTTCACTACCGAGGGTGAATCCCATTAAATTACTTCCACTTACAATTCCAAAACATTATTATATAGAATTCCATCTTTCAGCCACACTTATAAAAAAAATAGTTCTTATGATCCTAAATAATACACATCCACTCTTACTCTTAGGTCTTTATGATCCTTAAGATCATTTCACCGACTTACACCCGTGGGTGTTCACGATCATTTACATCATTTCATCCCTTTATACCTGTAGGTGTTCATGATCCTTACATGGTTCAATATATTCATATTGTCATTTCCAACATCTTATTCAGATTTTAATGATTAACCTTAAATTTACAACTATCTCCTAAGCTACCCACATATTGTATCCATCATAACGTAAAAACATAACAAAGGCATAAATGATAAATAATAAGATATACTTACTTGTATGCCATTTGTGCCTAGATTCCACCACTTTGAATCTTTAAGAACAACCCCCCCTCGATAAAGTTTGGGAGCATCGTGTTGAGCTTTGAAGATCAATATCTTCTTATCCACATCGGTTTGCATCACTTTAGTTGTTCCCACGAATTTTTTTTTCCATCACCGGGGTCACAACACCATGTAATTCCCGGGATATAACTCCACTACCAAGGTCACAACAACATGTGACTCTCGGCACCCCTTACGAGTGATCAATCCGCAGTATCCCCCGTCGGTGATCAGCCCGTGTTAGCCAAATGGTCACCCTACCCGGTGACTCTAATAATTGGCTAATTGCACAAATCACATCATCTGCAGCCAAGAAGATAACCGCCGGTGACGATCTCCTCGAGTGGCTGCCTTCCGACAATCTGATGTCTCCACTGTCCTGTCATTTAGAAATTCAACCACATTAGTAAACACATTCACTACTTTACATATCCGATCATTGCACATGAATAATGAATTTCCCACTGAATATATATCAACCATACTCATTCTGACTTAACCCCCTTTGTACCAATCACCTTACATACATCAGCATATAAGCATGAATGTATGGTCATCAGTTGATACAACAAGATGGAGAATATCCATCAGAAAATTTATACTAACCTCGTGTCTTCGGCTTCGTGATCAAGTCCCGGGTCAACGTACATTTCCCATCAAGAGCACTAAGGTTGAGTCTGAATACCACCTGGTATCCAAATCCCTCAACCTATGGCTCTGATACCAACTTGTAACACCCATTATCCATTATTCAGAATATTACGACTTTTGCGGAAGATAGGCCCATTTTTTTTTCTACTTAATTCCCAACAAGGTTTTAAACTTAAATCATACTTTATAAAATTCACTAGTAAGAACATACTTTAACTAAAAACTTTCAATCAAAATTTCGGCATGACCTACTCGTAAGTTCGAGGATCCTTACGAATAGGTCAACCTGTTTTATCAATATGACACAATTTCAACACCCGTAACCGAGTTTGACCCTATGGTTACAAAAACAAACTACCAAACAACTCATGGAGCTTAACTCCAAAACATAACAAAAAGGGTTAACATGATCCATTAAAAGTCCACACGATCAATGTGTGATCTTGCACTCTACTTTGTTGACCCGTTCCTTAGACTTGATTCCACGAGCCTTGACCCCATCTATCTTTGGATTGTACATCTTCCATTTCTTCCACTCGGTTCCAATCCGTCTCCAAGTCTCGTAAGGCTTGGCCGCAACGAGTCCTAATCATGACGGGCACCACCTACACAATTCATCACAAAACGTTAGTCAAAGCTAAGTGAGGACTTAACACAAAACTACCCATATATTTATAGCCTCGTGTGTTATCTTGCACGAGATGCCAATGATATGGCTTTGACTCCATGCCATCACTTAGAGCTTTTATAAAACATCAACCCCAAGGAACGAGATGATATCCATAATTTCATCACAACTCATCCGAGATATATACATATCCTGGAAAGCATAACCAACTCCACAATTTATGAATAAATATATATCCTGCACCAATCACATACGGTTAGTCTTTTCATAAGACATTCAACCACTGAAATTTTCATTCTAACTAGGAAACTTAACAAGTAAATGACGTTTCCATAATACAACATCAATTGACCAAGTCACCAAGGCCAGCGTAGCAGACGCCGACCCAACGTTACTACTCTGCCTTTAACCACTCCATTAGCATCTGCAACTTAACTTTTTATTCGCATTCTAATACATACTTCAAAACTCTGACATCATGATTCTATACTAAAACAACATAGAACTTGCCACATAAATCAGTCTGATGCATTTTAGACACATACATCCCATCAAAGTCATTCGTAACTCTACAAGTAATTCCATAAGTCTTGAGTTAGGTTTACTTACATTGTAAGCTTCTAAATAATTTCACCAAGATATCATTTTAGGTTACATACCATAAAACATATCTCCTTGCTAACCTCTACTAGCTTATGCACACTTAACCGCTTATTAGTGGTTCGAAATCTTTATTGTTATTCTCATCAAGTAATAGGCCCATACGGATCCTAGGCAAAAATTTCAACATCAAAGGTTACCCTATTAAACGTAGCAACCATTTTTACTTCATTTATTCCATGATCACAACAAAAATACATTAACACATCAACTCTCCGGACATTACCAAACTCTAATAATCTCGACCATTGACTATTTATACCTTCCATACAACCTCATACTCAACTCATGGAAACACTTGGAATATGATTATTCATAAATCAAAGTACAATAATCCAAACCAAGTATCTATCATACCATAGGCAATACTTGATACGGGTTAAGTCACTCACCTTAGCCCGTAGGAATTTGTATACTCTTTTTTTTTTTTTTTTACTGTCTTGACTTGTTGACTTCCAAGCTTGAATACCTAACTTGTTTGCAAGTCAACATACAATCATTAGGATACATACGGTCCAACTTGTTCAACCCATCTTTAGTATCCCATCAATAACAACTAAGCATTCACAACATTTCGTTTAACATGATCTAACATAATTTTATATGTTAACCATGTATTATTTTTTTTTACCCATTTTTATCAAACTTTCATGCCTCATTTGCAAATGATTCTAAGGCAATCAAGACATGTATAAAAGGAAAATTGAACCATCAAACATCATATGTTGATTAGCTCGTTAGTACATTCAACACTTAACTAAATCAAATTCCATAAAGCTTCATTTTCGGTGCCGCACTTTCTGTGCAGCACCTGTGCACGACCCTTTTTGACCCCTGTACCATCCAAATTATGTTAACATGTCCAAATATAACATGTAGAAGACTCAGAGAGCTTTCCGTACATATAAAATACACCTCAATCGGATACTCGGTTGATTTTATATGATTTTTCTTATACAAGGCTGTAACCCAGAATTTTATTACGAAACAGCATTGTTTTCTTATGATATTTCGACCCAATTCCAATTCATACGTCTACTTCTCTTGGTTATAAACCAAATTAAACATCCTTAACATGTTAGACACCCATTATGTGTGATTTTATCACCTAAAACATGATATAAGCATCCAAATCACAACATGTAAGTTACCCCAAAATCACAAAACTGAAATTAATCAATATACCCTATAACTTTTGGGTTTTATGATCTTAAATCGAGCACCATAAACCCCAAATCGCAGCTCATAAGAAACCCCCAAAGTCCAGCCCTAATTTTTGATTTCTCATCAACCAAAACGTGGAGATTACATACCTTTAGGGTCGAAATTGCATAAGAGAGCCAAGAATCATCCATCACAACCCAAAATTCGAAAGATTTAGGTTCAATTCCACCATCCAACCTCGATCATTGAAGGGCAGGGGGTCGATGCCCCTGACCTGCGACCTCTCCATCGTTCTTTTTTTTTTTTAATATGTCAATTTAGTCCATCCACTTATTAGTAATAAGATTGACAATCTTAGTCCTCATAGTTTACTTCATAACCAAGTTAGGATAATTTAAATAAGATTTCCCACTTGACAACTTTAGTCCCCTAACTTTAAAATTAGGATGACTATATAACATCAAAACTCCTTCCGTATCGTTACAACTACAATTTATAAAAAAAAAACCATTTCGTTAAAATACTACTTTAATAAAGTAGTCCACTTTATGATAAAACTATATTAAAATATATATAAAATATATTTTAATGTTCATGGAAGTCGGGTTGTTACAGGGGAAGCAGCACAAGTTGCCACACCGTCCTAAGGTTGTAAATTTTGTCTCATCTGTTCTTCAGCTCTTACATATGGATCTTTTTGGTTCCATGCAGGTACAAAGCATCAGCAAGTTTTCTTATTGTCTCGTAATAGTGGATGATTACTCGCGATTTACTCGGGTCTTCTTTTTATCAAACAAGTACGAAACTCCGGCCCTTGTAAAACAGTTCGTCACACTTTTAGAAGACCAGCTGAACAAGAGAGTGAAGGGTATAAGAACTGACAATGGGACAAAATTCAAGAATGCAGAGTTAAACATGTTCTGTGGTGAGAAGGGTATTGAAAGGTAGTTCAGTGCTCCCTACACACCACAACAGAATGGAGTTGCAGAAAGAAGGAATATGACACTCATTGAAGCAGCAAGAACAATGATGTGTGAAGCTAAACTACCAATCTTCTTTTGGGCTGAAGCGGTAAATACAGCTTGTTATGTGCAAAATAGAGTATTTCTGAACAAGCGACATGAGAAGACTCCATATCAGATTGTTTATGGAGAAAAGCCGAGGGTGGGGTACTTCAAGACCTTCGGGTGTCCATGCACGATGCTAATTCAGTCCGATGTAGGGAAATTCGAAGCTAAAGCTGATGAGTGCTATTTTTTCGGTTACTCAGCAAATAGTGCTTATCGCGTGTACAACAAAACCACCAAATTGATTATCGAGACTTTTGATGTGGATTGGATGGAGGATAATCCAACCGATGCGGGTACTGGACCAGATTGGGTCTTTGACTATGGATCACTGTTTGAAGGTTTCAACTTCTCCAATGTTTTCCACAATCTGGGAGAAGAAGAAGATATCATTGCTCCTAGTTCTGAAGTGAGGCCACATGTGGAAAGAGCATCGGCAGAGACTTCACGAAATTCTAATGCAAATGTTCCAGAATGTTCAGGAACACACGATGCTCCAGTGGATTCTCAAGGCCCAGGTATGTCTGATAATATTTCTCATTCAATATTAGATCTTTACCTTAGATCTAATCTATTTCATCTACTTTCTTCTTGAATCGATCACATACGAGGATTCCGCACTCGTTTGTGATTAGATATCGTGTTCTTGGTTTGATTTCGGACCTACAATTGGTATCAGAGCCTGATGTCCAAGAGAGTAGAATAAACAGAGATCATCCACTCAGTAACGTGGTTGGGCCAGTGACAGCAGGAGTCACCACTAGAAGCCGCACGGGAAACATTAACTTCTGCATGTTTTCCTGTTTCTTTTCCCAGATTGAGCCTCCTAATGTGATGGTTGCTCTCAAAGATCCAAATTGGATGGAGGCCATGCACAATGAATTGAATCAGTTCTCAAAGCTGGGAGTGTGGCGACTTGTGGAGAGGCCAGAAGACAAGAAGGTTATTCCTACGAGGTGGTTATATAAGAACAAAAATGATGACACCGGAATAATTGTCAGAAACAAGGCGAGATTGATAGTACAAGGGCACATGCAAGTTCATGGGATTGACTATGATGAGGTATACGCTCCGGTGGCTAGATTGGAAGCAATTCGGATCTTTCTTGCTGTGACAACGTATCTCAATTGTACGGTACATCAGATGGATGTGAAGACTGTCTTCCTTTATGCAGAGATGAATGAAGAGGTTTATGTAACTCAACCACCAGGGTTCATAGATGAGGAAAATCCAGACCATGTTTATCTGCTGGATAAAGCCTTGTATGGTTTGCATCAAGCTCCGCGCACCTGGTATGAAACTCTGTCCAATCACTTGGTGGAGAATGGATACACAAGAGGAGTGGTTGATCAAACGTTGTTTAGGAAGAGGGTGAAGGAGGACATAATCATGGTGCAAGTTTATGTAGATGACATTATCTACGGGTCAACAAACGAGGAATTGTGCACTGAATTTGAAGAGATTATGAGGAAGAAGTTTGAAATGAGTGACCAAGGGGAGATGAGTTTCTTTCTTGCATTACAAGTAAAACAGGATGAATCGAGAATTCTTATTCATCAGGCAAAGTATGTGAATGAGATTCTGGAGAAATTCAAGATGCAGGATTGCAAGCCCATTTCCACTCCCATGGCATCCAGGCCACTTTTGTCAGCTGATCTCAATGGGGAATCAGTGAGTGAATTCCAGTATCGATCGATGATTGGATCACTTATGTACTTGACAGCCAGCAGGCCAGACATCATGCATGCAGTTTGTGTGTGTGCACGCTATCAGGCTAATCCTAAACTTTCACATTTATCTGCTGTTAAGCGTATCTTTAGGTATCTGAAGGGCAAGCCTAGGCTTGGTCTTTGGTACCCAAAGAACACTGATTTTCAATTATATGCTTTTACTGACAGTGATTATGGAGGTAGTGACCTTGACAGGAAATCTACTACTGGAGGATGTCAGTACCTGGGAGATAGGCTCATTTCTTGGCAGAGCAAAAAGCAGCATACCGTATCAAAATCAACTGCCGAAGCTGAATACGTGGCAGCATCTGCCGGTACCTCACAGGTAGTATGGATCCAAAATCAGCTCACAGATTACGGTATGGAATTCGTTAACACTCCTATCTTTTGTGATAACGCTGCTGCTCTTGAAATTGTCAAAAACCCCGTCCAACATTCTAAAACCAAGCATATAGACATAAAGGTACATTTTATTCGTGATTGCTATGATCGGGAGTTAATTCAGCTTCAAAAGGTAAGCTCCGATCAGAATGTGTCAGACATTTTTACAAAACCCCTTCCTCGTCCAAATTTTGAATCATGTGTTGAAGGCCTAAAGATGATTGCCTTCGAGGAATGATCGGATCATTTAGTTTTTGTACAAAGTCTTTGTTATTTTTTTTTTAAGAAAAATGAAAAATGACTGAAAAACTGAGTCTTATTTCAAAAGTCTCACAAAAACAGGGGAAGAAATGGTGCTGGTTGAACTAAAAAGTTTTTATGATGTCTTTTGATAGGACGTGCACAAATGTTCAAAGACGGTCGGAGACTGACACGTGTAAGGCTGATGTGAAAGACTGCTCAAAGATGATATGTCGGTAAGCTCAACCAAAACTATGACCATCTATGTAAGTGCAGTAATCCTAAACTCTATAAATGTTTAGTTTCCCATCCTAGTCTACATGGTTTAAAAAACTGAGTCCCGATAAAAATGGGTTGAGAGTGGTATTTACCTAGTATTCACTCTCTCACACGCCATGCTTATACTGTAAACGACAACACCACAGAAAAAGAAAAAGAAAAAGAATTCAAAAAAAAATGAAAATTGTGAAAAAGAAAAGAAAAGAAAATAAAATTATTCTGTTGGTCTTCTCTGCGTGCTTATGCGGCCGACCTGATCACCAACTAATAATTCATGAAAATTGAAATAAGTGGTAGTCAAAGCAGTGTTGCATGGTTCCTCAAGTTAGGGGTTTGTGAATCCTCAATAAACTCTGAGGTTGGGTAGGTTTTGCTATGAAAAATTAGGTGTGGGGACGGTTTAACATATCGGTAAAAGTGTACCATATTTAAGCACTTAACTGGATGTGAGTTTATGCGTTCTAATCACCTGGAAATTGTCTAGAGCGTCAAGTAACGGAAGCTGAAAAGGGTTCTTCAGTCAAAGACTCGTCAGATAATATCAATGAAAATTATCAGCACCAGGCAAGTAAATATTTAAAAATTTCTGTGGTAAGTTTGTAAATATTTAAATTTGAGGTTTTTCTATCTGTTTAAATTTTTTGATTTTAATTTTTATGATCATGGTCAGATACTCGGGGTATGAGTCTGAGGGGAAGTTTTGTGAATTCTCAAAGTTTTAAAAATTACCAAGTTTTATGAGAATTATCATCATTTTTAAGTTTGGGGTGAACTTAAATGTTTTAAAAGGTTGAGGGGGCTGAATGAAAGTTTTTTAAAAGATTTTTGGTTCTTGAGGGGTCAAAGTGTAACTTTCTTTTCATAAACCTTGTTTCCGGTTTATTCATCTCCATTACGATCCCTTTCTCCTTTCTCTTGTTTACGATTCCGTCTCCAAACCCTAACCTCTGCCGCTTCACTCGCCGGAAAACCCTCATCTAACCATCTCCGACCACCTCCGGGCAATCCAACCACATCGTCGTTCTCGGCATCGAATTCTGACCAAAACCCCCTTTCTCATTCTTCTGTTTTCTCAGATTTCACCGTCGATTCTAGGCTTTGCTGTTCGAACCCTAACCCGTCTTCATCCTTCGATTTTACCATCTTCGAGTCGGTTTATCAAGTTTTTGAAGTCGTTTCTGGGTTCACAAGTGTTTTAAGGTAGTTATTGGTGTTTATCTTGCGTTTTTGTGATGAATGACCTATTTACGAGTTATTTGCAGGTGTGAAAATGGAGTCTTTGGTTGTTTACGATTGGTGTTGTGGAGAAGACGACTGTTGGGTCGTTTACGATGCATGTTTACGACTTCTATGTTTACGATGGACATTTACGATCGGCGATAACGACAAAGTTGTTTACGATTGGGCCTTGACTAGTTTTCGGTGTTTACGATTGGATTTATTGTTTACGATTGGACCTAATTTAAACCAGTCGTGAACACGTTATTGGATCGTAAACCCATATGCAGATTCGTAAACCTACTTAAAATTGAATTAAATTCATAAACACCTAATTTTTCTTTTAAATCTCATCAAACTTAATTTTTTTTAAGTTAAAATTAATGGTGTTTGTGAATTTTGTGAGTATAAATCAAATATTTTCCCTGAAAGTTTAAATTGAAACTTTGTGATCTTCAAAAGTAAAATTTGAACTTCAATTGGACAACGTCAAGGGTTAATAAACATAATTGCTCTTTAATGAACAAGTCTGATGCATATGTCTTGTCTTTCTCAGATGGCAGACGAGATGCTAGACGAAGAGATTAAATTTGAACCAGATCATTGCATTCCAGCATATCTTGAAGATCCTCCGGAGAAGCATATGGAACTATTTTATTCTCTGGTGGCCGAGATGAATACTTGCAAGATAAACAATGCCCTAAGGACGAATGTGCTTATTGATGAGATGCTTGTGAGGGAGTTCTGGGGTTCTGCTAGAGCTGATGCAGATAAAACAATAATTACTGCAAGGATTCAGAACAGGGAGATTGTGATTAAGGAGGATGACATCAGGAAAGGGCTAAACATCAATGATCGTGCTATCGATCCGATTGAATATTCAAAGGAAGCTGTTTTGGCGGGTGCTCAATCCATGGGTTACGAAGGAAAATTCCCGCCTATCTTTAAGAAGCTGTTTCCGCATTACTTGAGATGCCTGGCGCATTACATGCAGATATCTTTTCTGGGCAAAAGAACAAGCTTCGATCAGCTCAACAAGCTACCTGGAACTGCATTCGTCGCATTGGCCTTGGATTGGAACTTCAATTTCTCCAAGATGATGTTATTAGATTGGATAGGCAATGCTGACCTGAGCGCACGTGAACAGTTCCTGATGACACCAAGGTTTGTACAAATGGTGGTCATGAAGAAGTACCCAGTGATTGAAGAAAGGGTAGAAAAGTTGGACATAAAAGTGATGGATTGTGGCGTATTTGGTCTACAAACCCAAGATAGAAAGGGTAAAAACAGTTTTCAAGGAAGACTTGAATGGGTCAAGAGAGGTGCTTTTCCCGAGGTAGCCAGAGAGCAAGAAGTTGAAGAGCCTGAGCCAGAAGCTGATGTGCCAACTGTTAATGCATCAGTTGCAGAAGATCAAGATATAACAGCAACTCCAGCTGTTAATGTACAAGAAGAATCTGAGGTGATCCCTTCGGATGAAGAAAACATTATGGACGACATCTTCCCAACTTATGAAAATGTTGATGATGATGACATATATGGGGATTTGGGACCCATCAGTCACAAGAGATCGAGGGATGACATGCTCATGTCTTCGAGCAGTGATGCAACCCCTCCCGAGCTGAGTCTGAATATGGAGGATGTACTTGAAGAACCCATCCCTGCTCGTGAACCATCTCCAAGGAAGAAGACTGATCCAAGAAGCGTAAGGTTCAAATTTACAAAGACTGGCTCAAGTCTGTTAATGGTTCATCCATCAGAGTCTAGCTCTCAAAGTCAACCTACTCAAGAAGAAAACCCTGCACAAACTGCTGACGTTCAACTTGCCCAAGTACAGACTGAAGGTCCTCTTCTGACCGAACGTAGCCCTGTTCGGGAAGAAAGGCAATTTCTGGAAGTTGACAACACTTTTGTTGTACCCAGTCCAGTGAGAATGAGCGTCTCAACTGTGACAAGCCTGCCACCGACCATGCCTAGCTTTCGTCCATTCCAAGCTGCTGAGCTCCCAATCGAAATGAGGATAAGCGTTGATCCTCATATTAACTTTCTGATGTCTCAGAACAGAATCAGAGAGAATGAGATAAAAGCTCTCCAGGCTGAAAATAGAAGATTACAAGAGAAGGAGGTGGCAGACAAGAACAGAATGAAGTATCTTTATGAGGCCCTGATGGACTTGAAGAAGAAATTTACTGGTTTAAAGAGTGTTGTGGAGTCCAACACTTCAGGTGCCGCAGGTCAAAGTTCTTCTCAAGGAGTGCAAAGCTCAGAAACTGTGAATGTAGATGATGGAGATGACACGATTGATATGTCTGACTATGCCCGTAGTGGAAGGGTCATCTCCAAAGCACCAGAAGGTCATGACAACTGGTTCAAGGAGTTCTTTCAAGGACCAGCCCCCACATAATACACCATTGATGTGGGTGAAAGCTCAATAGACAAAAGAGGGAGTCGTGAACCCATTCTGTGCTGGCACTATGATTCAGAGAATAAATTATTTGCCGTAATCCGTGACGGCTACAGTCCAGTGGAATACTACAGAACACGTGCTCAATTTCATACCTGGACTGAGCCTGAGATTAGAAGCCTGCTGAGAGCTCCTTACATCAACAGATGGAACAGCCCTGAAGGAGATCTTATTAGAAACAATTTGCTGAGCCATCTAGATGATAACTTTGCAAACTTCGAGCTAAAGCAAGTAAGGTGGGTCGAGACTGAAACTGACCCAGTAACTGGAGAGCCCATAGGAGAAGCAAGGAGACCACCTACCAAGCGCACAAGAGTAATCAACATGTTGGATGAGATTGAAAACGGTACACTGGTCAAAAACTTTGACTGTTGGTGTTATGATCCAACAACTCATGAGGTGGTGGTGCTCTGCAAAAGGATGAGGCAATTTCGCTTCTACGATTCGGTTGATTTGCTAAGATTTGGAGAGAGAGACATCAAGATGCTAGCCTCCCAACCTATTCTCGGAGATGAAAATGATATGGAAAACGCTATTAGGGTGGGGATCTTCCATGGTTCAGCTAACCGGATTGTGGCGAATGGATGGTGGTCGAACAACGTTCAGAATACTTTCAGATTCGATTTGCTGCTGTCGTAAGTGGTATAATGATTCATGCCTAGGGGAAGATTGTTGGGCTATGTTTATTAGAGGCATGAACATTAGTTTTGGGCTTTGTTTAGTTTGTTTTATAGGCCATGTGGGCCGATTATTTGTTTATGATTGGGCTTATTTAGAGTTTATGATTGGCCCATGTGCTTGTAAGAGGTGGTATAAATACCACCTCATGTTTATGATCAATGCAAGCTTTTCATTTACTGTTTACGATTTCTGTGCCCTATTTGTGTTTACGATCAGCTTCAACAAGTAGTATTTCTCATTCAAGATTAGATCTTTACCTTAGATCTAATCTATTTCATCTACTTTCTTCTTGAATCAATCACATACGAGGATTCCGCACTCGTTTGTGATTAGATATTGTGTTCTTGGTTTGATTTCGGACCTACAAGTATTATGATAGTATCCGATGAAAATCACATTTTCACCTCGAGGATCAAGCTTGTTGTCAGAATCGCTAGTGACATAAGCTTCGCATCCCCATACCCTAAGGTAAGAAAGATTGGGATAAGAATTATGCCATATCTCATATGGGGTCTTATCCACTTTCTTAGTCGGTGCCAGATTTATGAGACGAGCGGCGGTCAAGAGAGCAAAACCCCAAAAGGAGTGGGACAAGATAGTCCTGCACATCATCGATCGAACCATGTTTAACAAGGTTCGATTTCTCCTTTCACTAACACCATTCAATTGTGGTGTACCAGGAGGAGTGGGTTGTGAAATAGTTCCACAAGCCTTGAGATGATCGAGGAATTCGTTGCTAAGATACTCACCACCTCTATCTGATCGAAGTATCTTAATAGTTCGATTTAGTTGATTTTCTACTTCGTGTTGAAACTCTTTGAACTTGTCAAAAGTTTCGTGCTTATGTTTCATCAGATAGACATAAGCATATCTGCTGTAGTCATCTATGAAAGATACGAAATAGCGTTCCCGATTTCTCGTTTCGGTCCGAAAGGGCCCACACACATCAGTGTGTATAAGTCCTAACAAATCATTAGCCCGTTCACCAACATGTGTGAAGGGTGACTTGGTCAGTTTTCCAGATAAGCATGATTCGCATTCACCGAAGGTATCTGCATCAGTGGATTCGAGAATCCCTGCAGATTGAAGCTTCTTAATGCGAGCTTTGCTTATGTGACCTAGTCGATGATGCCACAACGACGAATCGTTATCAACTTTGTTTCGTTTAGAAACATGATAGAGTTGATCTTGCGTTTGAACAATTATCTCATATATACCATGTCGAGGTTTAGCCTCGAAATAAAAGATATCGTTAAAGTAGGTAAAAATGGAATTTCCATTAAACTTGTACTTAAAACCTTGTTCAAACAGGGAAGAGACAGAAATAATGTTTCTGGACAATCCAGGAGCATATAAACAGTTATCTAGAGTAACTACAAGACCGGTAGGACATGTAAGAGAATATATGTCGGTAGCCAAGACCGGGACTCTTTTGCCATCACCAACGATGAGCTCCATACCGCCTTGTTCTATCTTCTTCCACTTCTTAGGTTCCTGCAAAACATTTACAATGTGAAAACCACATCTGGTATCAAATACCCATGCATTGGAGGAAACAGTGAAAAGTTCAATAACATTTATTGACATACCTGATGAGCAACCCTTACCAGGGTTTCTAGTCATCTTGATCTTAGCAAGGTAGACGGGGCAGTTACGTTTCCAGTGGCCCATCTGATTACATTCAAAGCTACGAAATAGCGTTCCCGATTTCTCGTTTCGGTCCGAAAGGGCCCACACACATCAGTGTGTATAAGTCCTAACAAATCATTAGCCCGTTCACCAACATGTGTGAAGGGTGACTTGGTCAGTTTTCCAGATAACCATGATTCGCATTCACCGAAGGTATCTGCATCAGTGGATTCGAGAATCCCAGCAGATTGAAGCTTCTTAATGCGAGCTTTGCTTATGTGACCTAGTCGATGATGCCACAACGACGAATCGTTATCAACTTTGTTTCGTTTAGAAACATGATAGAGTTGATCTTGCGTTTGAACAATTATCTCATATATACCATGTCGAGGTTTAGCCTCGAAATAAAAGATATCGTTAAAGTAGGTAAAAATGCAATTTCCATTAAACTTGTACTTAAAACCTTGTTCAAATAGGGAAGAGACAGAAATAATGTTTCTGGACAATCCAGGAGCATATAAACAGTTACCTAGAGTAACTACAAGACCGGTAGGACATGTAAGAGAATATATGTCGGTAGCCAAGACCGGGACTCTTTTGCCATCACCAACGATGAGCTCCATACCGCCTTGTTCTATCTTCTTCCACTTCTTAGGTTCCTGCAAAACATTTACAATGTGAAAACCACATCCGGTATCAAATACCCATGCATTGGAGGAAACAGTGAAAAGTTCAATAACATTTATTGACATACCTGATGAGCAACCCTTACCAGGGTTTCTAGTCATCTTGATCTTAGCAAGGTAGACGGGGCAGTTACGTTTCCAGTGGCCCATCTGATTACATTCAAAGCATTGACGCTCCTGAGGAGGAGGCGCCAATGATTTCTTGCCCTTGGTCTTTTTGACCTTGTTCTTGGTTTTGGTAATACCTGTATCAGCAACTCTGAGCACAGCCGGTGTGGTCCTGATCTTGACATTTGGAAATAATGCCACAACCTCATCTAAAGTCTGAGCCGAGCAATTTACCGCATGCAAGCGATAATGCTCGGGCAAAAATCCGAGGACTACATCAAGAGCCATCCCCTCAGGAATGGAGTAGCCGAGGTCGATCAGTCTGTCGCGATACCCCTTCATCATCATGACATGATCATAGGGCAGAGGAATTAGGCGACATGTAGCAGTTCACAAAATGTTGAAGTGCCCTACATCGTTCACCCCTCTGGCTCCACTCAAACATATCTTTGAGTTTTCTCATGATCTCATATGCTCCCATGTCGGTAAAGTTATACTGAAAATCCGGTGTCATGCTAGATAACATAAGCTCAGTGACTTCCCTAGAGTCATCACTGTGCTTCTGGATTTCCATCCGCGAGCGGTCGTTTAGCAAGTAAGACGGCCTGCTCGGGATGGGTCGGTCAAGAACATACAGCTTTCCAAAAAGCTTCAAGATGTTCCTCAGGAGGGTTTGCCATGACAAGAAGTTCGTCTCAGTGAACGGGTCCAGAGATACCATTGAACTTAGAGGAACTGTGTTTTCATTAGCCTTCTGAAATAATGCAAAGTAATTTTAAATTAGTATTTTTGGTGTAAACGATTTTCTTATATAAATTGGTAAGATTTATTAAATAAGAAAATTGAGAATTCGATTAGACGATTTTACTTGAGACCGCCAAATGAGCCTCAGGAGCAAACTCGTGTAACCAAACTGACAACGGTTGTCAATCGCGAAGTCTCAGTCTCGAATCTCGTTTATGAGGCCGCATAATATAATAAATTATATTTTGCGATACGTTTAGCCTCATCCATGCCTACTTTGTCTATATACATTTATAGTGCGGTGTTGAAATACTCCAACACTACAAACATACATAAAGAAAGCGATAGTAATCCCAAATGGTCAATGTGGCTGGCACGGTGTTGAAATACTCCAATGCCCCCACCCTGGAAGGTACCCTCGGCACCAAGTGCGGTGTTGAAATACTCCAACACTGATGCTTCGGTCAATACGTTCCAAGTTAGACTTGATTTTGGACGGCATGAACTATCACTTTTTATGTTACCAGATAGGGATATTAAAACCAATTTTAATATTTAAGTGATCGTTAGACACAAACGATAAACCCTATCTTCACTCGGGACAATTATTTTAAATCACCTATTTAAAATATCTAAGTGTCGCGAATGGTCAATTGTGTGTTAACGGCATAAGGGCATGGTCTTGCTAGAGCCATTTAGCAAGACCAATGGGACATGACAATATAAAGGTGAACAACCACAAGGAAGGCAACTCGGTACGTTCGTGGGTCCGGTTCAACTCCCACTAGCCTTCAGACACCTTTTTGGCGAGCGTCCGATCTTTGGTATTGGTTTTTATAAATTTACAATTTATTAACAACTTAGTAAACCTAGCTCTAAATTACAACTTTGAAACCCGAAAAACGACGGGTCCACCAAAACCAAATAAAGATACAATTGGGTCAACAGTTGAGCCAATCAGAGAAATACAACAAGCCAAAACAATTAACTAAATTAAAAGGGTCGGCCGTAACACACAATTAATTAATTAGAATTAATCAAGTAATTCCGTTCGCAATTTGGAAACGAATCAAAATTGCGAACCACCGGTTACAAAAAGACCGGTTCAGATTTACGCGCGGTGATCGTGGCTCTGATACCACTGTTGGGTTTTATAGTGGGTATCCGGGTTGCCCATTTTAATTTTTACCGAATAAATTAACGGGTCAATTAATCAGATTAGGAAAATTGGCCTGTAATAATACAAGTTTTCACTCTTTGGCCAATAATAATATGAGTTTTTGAGTTGGTCTGTAATAATACCAGTTTTCGAACTATTGGACTGTAATAGTATGCCGTTAGTTTTTACTTAACGGGGTTAAATCCCTGCCTACGTGGCTGTCCACGTGGCTTCATTAATCATACGTGGCATTTTTAAGTGGGGGTTTTAAAAAGGAAAATTGGCCTGTAATAATACAAATTTCACTCTTTGGCCAATAATAATATGAGTTTTTGAGTTGGTCTGTAATAATACCAGTTTTCGAACTATTGGACTGTAATAGTATGCCGTTAGTTCTTACTTAACGGGGTTAAATCCCTGCCTATGTGGCTGCCCACGTGGCTTCAATGTATTTCTTTTAACAAAAGACTATAGTATAAGGACTAGTTTTGTAATATTTCTAAACTTCATTTTTGTTTTTTATTAAGATATAAAGAAAAAAAAGGAAAAGGAAAACAGGAAGAACAAACAGCCGCAACCACCCTCCGTCGCCATCGCACCTGCCGCCACCCACCCGTCCGCCGCCATCGCCACCGGCCGCCATCGGTGGAGCTAATGTAACAGCCCCCGCAAAGAGGGAGAAAAGGGGAAAAGTTCAGATCTAGGTTTGAAGAAGAAATCGGAATCCACATAGGCAGAGCTAATGTAACAGCCCCCACTATAGTCTTTTGTTAAAAGAAATACATTGAAGCCACGTGGGCAGCCACATAGGCAGGGATTTAACCCCGTTAAGTAAGAACTAACGGCATACTATTACAGTCCAATAGTTCAAAAACTGGTATTATTACAGACCAACTCAAAAACTCATATTATTATTGGCCAAAGAGTGAAAACTTGTATTATTACAGGCCAATTTTCCTTTTTAAAACCCCCACTTAAAAATGCCACGTATGATTAATGAAGCCACGTGGACAGCCACGTAGGCAGAGATTTAACCCCGTTAAGTAAAAACTAACGGCATACTATTACAGTCCAATAGTTCGAAAACTGGTATTATTACAGACCAACTCAAAAACTCATATTATTATTGGCCAAAGAGTGAAAACTTGTATTATTACAGGCCAATTTTCCATCAGATTAATTGCGCAGCGGAAAATAAGTTTTACAACGCGAATATAGTAAAAACCGTAGACAGGATCTGATCACCGTGTACGCGTAAATACTGAAAAATAAATTTAAACAATTTAGATATACCTTGGCGGAGTCCGAACAACCGTTCGAGACACCGGGGTTCGACGAACTGGCGCTAGGGCAAACGGTAACGCCCGACTCGAATCTGCGAGTCAAATCTTCAACCGACTTTGAAGACGGCATCTCGGGCACCACAGGCGCGTTCATCTCATGAACGGGCGGTGGTGGCGGTAACGAAACCATGCTATGTATCATAGCATTCCAGTCGAACGGTTCTGTCGTGCATGGCGACTAAACCGATGCAATATCGATTTCGTCCGACACGCGTGGAAGCGACGAACGTAGTGGCGTGACGGCGGCGGCATACAATGGCGCCAGCCACTTAGGGTTTTCACCCGGTTCGACGGTCGCGGCACGAGACGGTTCAAACAACGGTCTCGGTGGCGCGGGTAAAGCAAGAACCACCTCGCGGTGGTCCTTGCCAAAAATCTCGGCGGCGACGGCGACATGGGTCGCAGCAGCGGCGGCGGTGGCGGCGACCCTCTCTTCGGCGGCGGCGGCTCTGGCGGCGGGGCGGTGGTTTGCAGCTTCATGGCGGCGGCAATCAAACGAGGGTATCGTTTCACCATCGCGTTCGTTGGGAAAAAGCGACAGAGTGGTGGTGGTTGGTTGCGCCGATCGGAAGGGAGAGAGGGGAGGGGTGGCGGTCGCGAGGGAGGGAGGGAGGGAGAGAAGGGAGAAGTTGCGATTAGGGTTTCCTAATCCCTCCTCTTCCTTATATAATTTTCGATGGCTTGTTGAGCAAGCAAAGCCCATCGCGACCTTAAAAGCCTCTAAGCCCAATGATTAACTAGTCCGTTAACCGGTAACGACTAGATAATTATTTGCCGACAATCCTCGTAAACGTTTTACGAATTATTGTTTCATTACGTTAAATAAATAACTATTATTTATTTAAATCCGTTTGATAATTAATTAACCGGTAATTAAATCTTTTAGTTCGTTGACACCGGTGTAACCCTTACGGGTCGAAACGGGGTCGGTTACGCTAAGGGTCGGGTCAGGACATCTAATATCCAACACATTTAACACAACAATATCGCTACGTTAAAGGTCCTTTAGTTGAGAATTATTATTAAGCTCATAAAATTGAGAATTATTGTAAAATAATCACAATTGGACTCAATCGTAAAGGATAGGAACAACACTCTATCCGTCCATTTTGATAGGGTGCAATTAATCAACCACCAAGGACACAAGTTAGGAAGTTATTATCTCATCCCTCCTAATTGTAATGAGACGGATTCAGATTACAAAAACCTAGACTACGACTTTCTTAATGAATTGAACAATTGCATATAGTAATTGAAATCCAAACATAACATTGAACTAGAACTTTTGAATATGTTTAACACAATCAAAACCCTAAAAACGTACCTACAAACAGAACCCTAGATCTAAGTATGACCACAAAAATATTCAGCCAATCATATTGATAAATGATTTAAATACTCTCACTACCAGACCATTCATAGAAAATTAATCAACTAAAAAGCTTTTACAAACTAATCTTAATCTTAATACTAATAAAGCAATAAAATTTGTGCCACATGTCTCATTTATAAAGGATCCACATCACTATCGCCACATGTCAAACTCACATTGAATTACCAATTTAGTAAATACTCAATTAAAATTAGTTACCAATTTTGTCAAAACTAAAATTTTATTTTAAAATTTTGATAAAATTAATTTAGATGTGACTAATTTACTCAATAATTTTAGTCTTTTTTGAAAGTAATCAACAATTTATCAAACATAATAAATTTCTTAAATGTATTAAATTATTGTTTAATATATTATGAAAATTTTATATCAATCATAATTTTTAATTTCTTGATCATTATTTTTTTCTTTGTATTTATCTAATATTATAAATCTATATTAAACCCCCGTGTAGTACACGGGTTACTGACCTAGTTAAAAATAAAGAAACAAAACTTTTCTGTTTGTCGACGTTGATGATACATACCCAATATAACACTTATGCATTCTCTTCTCTTGTTACCCTCTCGTGCGTGAATCTCCTCTCAATTGTTTTCGACCTCTTCTTTTTGTTTCCCAAATTTCGATTGGGCCAAGACCCATTCCAAGTCTCCATGTCCAAATAATATGAGCCCACGTAAATTACTTATGGCCCAGTTTTGAGTTTTTTTTTAATCCAAATTCACCACATCTTGTTTCTGTTTCATGAAACAAGAATTGCAACAAATTATATATTTAGTTTTTTTTTATAACATTTTCATCTAATTTAAATCTCCAAGCTAAAAGCTCATGAAATCTATAAACAAAATCAACTCAGTGATACCATGTAATGAACAATGATACTAATAGATCTAAACAAATACACATGAACAGAATGAAAAATACTCGATGAACTGCAACCATACAAAGTCGATCAATCGTACAATAAGAACCGAACAAGATCATCAACTTGATGATCTGAAAGATAGACGATTCTCACAAACACACACAATCGATAAACCCTAATCGCTCAAAATAACAAAACGAGAGAGAAAAAAGGTGAACATATGAACATACGAGAATGAACGGGTTAACGGGAAACCTTAAAATGAGGGATCTTATACACCAGCTGCTATATTCGGGTTAAGCAACCCGGATCCAAACCAAGCCCCGCGTGTTTCTTTAGTCTCGACCCGGTACAAGCCCAACCAACAACAAAATCCAAAGCCCAAGTCAGCAACACTCTTAGCCCATCCATTTGCATTCCTCTAGCCCATTAGCTCCAATAAGTTAATTCCTATGCATACAAAGATAACCAAATTTTAGAATGAATAATACAATACCAATTTAATTTATTTAAGGATATTAAAATGATGAGAAATACAAACAATATATATTCTCAACAAACATAACTAAAATTAAGTCTAACTAACGAGCAATTGTCTCAAATGGTATTGGGGGAAGATTGAGTTTCTGATTGAGAGGTCAGTGGTCCAATCCTCACAGGGGTTCTATAACTAGCGGGTCAGTTTCCCCCTGAACTGGTGTTTTGGTTAAATGCAGGGCTGATGTACGAGTTTCCCCGTAGAGAAGGTATCAGTCACTGTCACCCCAGAAGTGAAGATGATCGGATAGGTGAGTAATGTCCCGTCAATGATATGAAATCGTCGTTAAAAATAATAGGTAAATTTTGAATAGTGGGAGTGAAAACATGGATTTGGGGGTGTGAAAAATAAAAACACTAGCCCAACCAAACCAACATGATAGATAAAAGACAAAAAACAAGCTTATGTAATGTAATATCGTTTTGATAAATGATAATATGAACACATGGAGTCATGTGAGACTATGG
>JBCNJP010000017.1:13183453-13200120 GCA_039602395.1 Deinandra increscens subsp. villosa
TCGAAATTATTTATAAGTCAGTAGAGGGGCGGACTAGGCAGGGTAAGGTGAGCAACCGCATAGGACCTAGTCCTCCGAAGTGCTCGAAATTTTTTAACTTTCTTTATATATTTTATATAATTTTTCAAATACATATATATACGTGTGAAGTCAGTTAAATTTATAAAAGAGTTAAAAAGTTGTTTAGTAGGAAAATGATATGGTGTAACCCTCATGTCCATGTTCAAATTTTGCATTCATCTCATTCACAACTATTTTTTTATGTTTGTATTCATAAAAAAAAAAATTAAACTACTTTTTTGTCTATTTTTTTTGTTTTTTGCTTTTAATTAATTTATTTTTTATTTTGGTTTCCTTAGTTTTAGTTTAGTATATTTGTGTTTACGTATTGCTTACTACAATTGAAGTTTTTATGTTACTGTAGTTTAACACATATACGTTTACGTATTGCTTACTACAATTGAAGTTTTTATGTTACTATAGTTTAACACATATACGTTTATGTGTACATTATTATTTTATTTAAATTCGATCGTATTCTTGCTAAGATGTTAAGCGTTACGATATTCTTTTATTTGTGTTATGATATTTGAGGTCATTATGTCACTGAGTCGCCGTCGTAACACACAGCTAGCACTTTTTCCTGTTAACACTATATTTGGTTACGATAAAGTAACATTAAGTTCATATTTTAAGGATTCTCCCTATCAATGTACATACTTCAAATCACTTAAAATTAAACTATGTGTAGTTGATTCAAAAGTTAACACCCTCAAAATGATACGAACTTACCCAACAACATAAATTATACTTAAAATATTTATAACTTCCTAATTCCCAACTTATTTCTCCATGGGAATTAATCATTGTTTTAAATGAAGCCCAATAAGCACAAATAAGAGAGCCTAAATAGCGCGATAAGGAATCTATTAACGGACCGAGAGGCCCAAATTAGCAAGGAAGTCCTATAAAACCAGGACAAACCGATTTTTTGGCCGTTTAAATTGGGTTAAAAAAAGGTCAAGTAAAACTCAATTTTTCTTGAGACCATCAAGCGAACCAAACCGGTTTCAACCCCCGACGACCATCCAAAACGAACTCACACCGAAAAAACTATTGATTTAGAACCGGTTTAACACTTTCAAATCAAGAACCGGTTCGAAACCTTTTTTTTTGCCCCAGATTGATCCGGAACTGACACAAAAAACAGGTTTATTGTCATCAATCAGGAGGGGTGTTGTGCAACGGGTTTATAGCCATTTTTTATACTTACGACAGATAAATTTGATGTTTAATTGAATTTTAAATTTTTTACTCGTATGGGTCCGTATAAATAGTTTTTAGATGTGTTGAGAAGATTGCTACTCTTAAAAACACAGAAACGCTCTCGTATATGAAAAAAAAACACTTTCACATGGCCACCGAAAATATATTTTGAAAAATCATATGACAAAATATTGCAATTCGTCTGTTAGCCATGCTTGTACTATAGGCTGTTATTCTTGTACATAGTCAAAGTAGTTAGAATTTAGTTTGACTTTGTTTAAGAGTTTGTTAGGTTAGTTGATTATGATTTGTATATTAACTAATCTGTTCAATGAGAAATTAACTTTTTCTCCCAAATTCGTTTCTGATTTCTACATGGTATCAGAGCAGATTGCTCTCGATCGTTCCTGAATTCCGTTCATCCGAATCTCGCATCATCATCTTCTCAATTTCAGATTCTTTCCGTTCGATTCATTCCGTTTTCAATTTCCGCTTCGATTCGATTCTTAGCTTGATTTCTTTCTCAATTCCTTCCCGATTTCATTTTTTCTTCATTTCAATCGTTTCAATGGCTGCTCCAAATTCCAATTCAAGTAGTTCTAGCAACGATACATCGAATCCTCTTTACCTTCATGCCTCGGATCATCCAGGATTGCTTCTTGTTTCGAAGCAATTTGATGGATCTGCATTCGGTTCATGGAAACGAGCCATGTCGATTGCCTTATCTGCCAAGAATAAGTTCGGTTTCGTTGATGGAAGCATTAAGAGCAGCACAGAAACTGCAGCTGTTTGGAGAAGGTGCAACGATATGGTGATATCCTGGATAATCAATACTATCTCAAAAGACATTGGTGAAAGTGTTCTTTATGTGAATACTGCTGAACAACTATGGAATGAGCTCAGTGACAGGTTTGGGCAACCTAATGGAGCACAATTGTACCACTTACAGCATAGTATTTGTACTATTTCTCAAGGTACTTCTAGTATTGCTTCTTATTTCACTAGGATCAAAGGTTTATGGGATGAATTATCATCCCTATCTGCTCCTTCTACTTGTTCATGTGAAGCTAGAACTGTTGTTACTCGAAAAGAAGAGGAACAAAAGTTGATTCAATTTCTGATGGGCCTGAATTCTGGTTATGATGCTATTAGGGGTAATATTCTTATGATGCAGCCCCTTCCCAGTGTTAGCACAGCCTATTCTTTGTTGATACAGGATGAAAAACAAAAGGAGATACATCCTGTTACTCAAAATTTCCAGGATCTTTCATCTTCTATGCATGTTAATACTAAACCTGCACATGAGTCTAAGAAACTTGTATGTACCTATTGCAAGAAAACAGGTCATCAAGCCTCTAAATGCTATAGACTGATTGGTTTTCCAAAAGACTTCAAGTTCACCAAGTCTAAACATGCTAATGCTTGTATGAATGAAGGTGAAGTTCTTGATTCATCTGCTCATTTGATGAATTCTAATTCAAATCTTTCACCAGATCAATGTCAACAGTTGATTCAGTTTCTGCAACAAACACAGTTGCAAAACTCTTCATCAGATTCTTCTAACTCTGTTCATTCTTCTACCTCAGAAATCAAACATGCTAACTTTGCAGGTATCATGGCCTGCAATTCCATTTCCTCTTCTTCTTCTCATTGGATTATTGATACAGGGGCTAATGATCACATGTGTTGTGATAAGAGTTTGTTTTCTCATTTACAACTCCTTTCTAAACCTATATCAATAATCATTCCTAATGGTTCTTCTATTGTTGCCACACATTATGGTTCTGTTTCTTTGCTTCCACATTTAGTTTTACACAATGTTTTGCTGGTTCCCCAATTCAAACATAACCTTCTTTCAGTTGGAAGATTATGTTTACAAACTAATGGCATCCTGTTTTTCACTAACATATGTTGTTTCTTGCAGGCCCCTTCTTTGAAGAGGCCAGTGGAGCTTGGTAAGCTGTTTGATGGGCTTTATCTGCTCAAGACCAATTCTGTTGTTCCTTCATACAATGCTTTTTTTAGTTCCACAAACACTCAAAGTACTTGTAATGCTGTTGTTTCTAATAAGACATGGCATATCAGATTAGGCCATTTACCTTTGTATAAACTCAAACAGCTTTCTCTTGTGTCCAATGATAATAACTCTTCAATATAATGTTGTGATGTTTGTCCTCAAGCTAGACAACATAGATTGCCATTTCCACATAGTAGTAGACATTCTCTTAATCCATTTGACCTTATACATGTGGATGTATGGGGACCTTATAATACTACTACTTATAATGGTTTTAACTATTTTTTAACCATTGTGGATGACTTTACTAGAGTTACTTGGACATTTCTCATGGCTACTAAAAGTAATGCTTTTCCTTTGCTCCAAAATTTCATTTCTATGGCAGCAACTCAATTCAAAGCCAAAATTAAAAAGGTGAGGACTGATAATGCTCTTGAACTAGGGACTGCTCCTGCCTATGCTTCTTATTTCCTTTCCCTGGGCATTATACACCAAACAAGTTGTGTTGCTACTCCACAACAAAATGGTGTTGTGGAGAGAAAACATAAGCACCTTTTAGAGACTGCTAGAGCTCTTCTTTTTCAATCAAAATTGCCACTGACTTTTTGGGGTGATTGTGTGCTTACTGCAACACATCTAATCAACCTGTTTCCTTCAAAGTTGCTGTCCAATAAAAGTCCACATGAGCTTTTGTTTAACAAACCCCCTTCCTATAATCATTTGAAAGCTTTTGGCTGTTTATGTTATGCTTCAACTTTACAACAGGGCAGAAACAAATTTCAGCCTAAAGCTGTTCCTTGTTTATTTCTGGGCTATCCTTTAGGCAAGAAAGGGTACAAGCTCATTAATATTCACACCAAGTCTGTCTTTGTTTCCAGGGATGTAGTGTTTTTTGAACACTTATTTCCTTCTTTTCCTTCAACCAAAACTCCAGTCACCTTTCCTTCCATATCTCTTCCTCATGGTTCTTTTGAATCAGACCATTCCTTTCCTCCTTCTATTCCTTCCTCCTCTTCTATTCCACCTGATCCTCCTTCAGCTTTTCAACCTTCTTCATCTTCTCCTCCTTCTTTTGATCCTGTTCCACCTGATTCATCTTCCCCTTCTCCTGTTTTCATTCCTAATCCTCCTACTTCCACTGATTTTCCTAAACGATCTACTAGACAAACCACAACTCCTCATTATCTCAAGGATTATCATTGTTATTCTGCTATGACTTGTCCTCATACTGTTACCTCTGTCTCAGCTGCCAATCATGTTTCTACTCATTCTTTACCTTCTTCTAGTCAGCTTTTATTTGCCAATCTTGCTCAGATAGTGGAACCTTCTTCTTATAAACAGGCTGCTGCCTATCCTGAATGGCAAGCAGCTATGCAGTTGGAATTAGATGCTTTGCATAATACTAATACTTGGGTTCTCACTTCTTTACCTCCTGGCAAGAAGGCAATTAAATATAAATGGGTGTATAAAGTCAAATACAAGGCTGATGGTCAACTTGAGAGATGTAAGGCTAGATTGGTGGTAAGAGGTGACACACAACAAGCTGGCATAGATTTTCATGAGGCTTTTAGTCCTGTGGTTAAAATGACCACTATTAGAAGTCTTATAGCTACTGCCACTAAGAAGCATTGGTCAATGTATCAATTGGATGTAAACAATGCTTTCTTACATGGGGATCTTGATGAAGATATCTACATGACTCCTCCCCCTGGCATGATTTTATCAGATTCTACTCAAGTTTTAAAATTACGGAAATCTCTCTATGGTTTAAAACAGGCTTCAAGGCAGTGGTATGCTAAACTTTCTGATGCATTGAAGTCTAAAGGCTACCTAAGATCACCAAATGATCATTCTCTATTTTCAAAGACTATGGGTGATTCAATTGTCCATCTTGCTGTATATGTTGATGACATCTTGTTAACAGGCAATGATCTTCAAGAAATCACTCAACTCAAAGCTTTTCTACATGATCAATTCAAAATTAAGGACTTGGGCTTCCTTAATTACTTTCTGGGTATTGAGGTCATTTCTGTTGCTCAAGGCACTATTATGACTCAAAGAAAATTTGCTTCTGACCTCTTAACTGAGTTTAAAGACTTTATTTCCTCACCTAAGTCTTGCCCATTACCTCCTAATCTTCAATTGCTCACTGATGCTGGTCCTGTTTATCCTGATCCTCTTCAATACAGGAGACTTGTTGGCAAACTGAATTACCTAACTCACACCAGACCAGACTTGTCCTTTGCTGTTCAGTTTTTGAGTCAGTTTATGCAATCCCCTCATGTACCACGCTGGGATGCAGCTCTTCACACTCTTGGTTATGTTCAGGCTATAACTACTCAGGGATTGTTCTTTAATAATTCTCCTGATTTTAGTCTTGAAGCTTTCTGTGATGCAGACTGGGCTTCTTGTCCTAATACAAGGAAGTCAGTCACTGGGATTGTTATCTTATTAGGAGGCAGTCCAATATCCTGGAAATCTAAGAAGCAACCAACATGTCACACCCCGTCAGAAACTTTGCGGAAGCATTTGGTGTGACGATCATGGATCACAACTATGATTATATCGAACGACAACTATATGATTTTAAAACCACACTTCATTTCAATAGCTTGCAAACAGTACTTTTGTTACACAAAACAAAGTAATTAAAATGAGTTCACAACATACGGGATTTTATTTAAAACATATGCAAACAAATGCTAACACGAATCCCTCCCGACAGACTTGTCCTAAGTTGCAACTCCAACATCCAACGCCAAATCAATTACCTGAGATTAACATATTTAAAAAAAGTCAACATAAAGTTGGTGAATTCACAGGTTTTGATAACTAGGTAAAACAAAGTTTATCTTTAAAAACGATGTTTTCCGGTACATATACAAGTATTCCAGAGATTTGTCGTGATATTATATATTTATATAATAACACTATTTTTACTACCATGAGCTCTTATAACGCTGCTTGACCATGTTTCCAGATTATTGCCCCACTGATGTTATATAGCATACATCAGCCAGAAATGACTAATTAGGTACTCGCTTGACTCTCCCGTCAAAATTAGAGCGACTAACCACGAGTAGGGTCGTCACACCCAATGGATCCATTCTAAATTATCACGCTTTATTCCTTAAATTACCGTTATAAGCTGTAGGGGACTACGGTTGCTATATCAGATATCAACTCATGTAATAAGATATACCACTTGCAATATGTAATTCAAGATTTTATATATGTTAATCTTCCCCAAGAAATATATTTAAGAAAAATAGGGGCCGTGAACTCACTTGTGCTTAGCTAGACTCCTTGAACATCCGAACTTGTCCGAAGTGAAAACTGTCTTACGCACCTCCTATAACATATATACACGGTTCTAAGACATATTTTCTATCATAATTATAAACCTCAAGGTTCTTCCAATTAGTGTCTCGCTTCAGATTCATTTTATGAAAACCTTTATAAAACCGTTACTAGTCGAGTTGTTGGTTAGATTTCTAATTACAAAATATACAAAATATTTCTTATTCGAATCATGTTCTGAACTTTCTTTACCGAATACCAAATATTTATACCAAGTCTTTTATAATTAAACCACTTGAAAAGAAGTTTGCACATACTAAATATTTATAAAATAATCATTTTTATAAATGTCGTTAACTAAAACCAAGTCCTTTTATAAAAATCATGACTTTGATTATAAATCATCTTTAGTCTAGTTTCCAATAATACTTTCATTACGTAAATTTTCTACAAGTTTTTTTTTTTTTTTTTTATTATCATTTTTTTAAAAAAAAAAAACTAGTTATTAACTTGACATAATTTAAGTTTTATACCTTTAGGTAGCTCCAAAAGCACTAAGAGAATACTTGATAAGGCTCTAATCCTTCATGTTTTAACTAGGCTAGAAGTCACAGTGAAGTGAAGTGGTTTACTTTTCAAAAGTAAAAGTGATGGGTTTTTGGTTTGCTTGAAAGCTGACGATGTAGAGAATAAAAAGGTTTAGTTTGTTTGTTTTTTTTTCTTTTCAAGTATGATTTGCTTAATATATAGGGGGATGGGATAGTATTTCACTATCTGGCAAGTTGTGCAACTATCTTATCCTATCCTTGCAATGATGACATTTTTGAAAAAAATATACTTGACACAATAAGTCATGTAACTAGATGAACCAAAAATCAATTTCTAGTTCGGTGGAAACAAACTGAATGGTAGAGCGTCTAAACCCAACCGGCCAGTAAAGGGGTTTGGTTCGTCTGAGGTGGGCTTTTGGGTGTTGGGTGTCGGGTGTCAAACTTCGAACGTAACGTTTTAAGTTTTGTTTCAAATAAATTTAAAATAGACACTTCGGGGTATAAATACTACACTAAACGTGGTATAAAGAACACACCCTTGAGTCAAGAAAATATAAATATTTAACGTGGGCGGGTCGGATTTAAAAATTGTCATCCAATATCGTAAAAATAGTTATTTACCTACTAACATAAGTATGAACGCGATATTTATATATATATATATATATGTATATATTTACCCGGATTACTCACGTTTTTGTCCTGGGATCCTGACTTCATAACTTCATACAATACTAGAAATATTCCCCCTGAATATTTTCTGACTAGCTATTTTAATTAACTAAAAATGTAGTTAATTAATGCGTAAACATATTTAAATTATTTAAACAATAATTAAATAATAACCTGAAATTTGAGATCGTCACACAACAGTATCTCTTAGTTCTGCAGAAGCAGAATACAGGTCCATGAGGAGAGTTACTTCTGAGCTTACATGGCTTACTAGACTCCTGCATGAATTTTCAGTTCCTTCTATTCAGCCTATTGATGTCAAATGTGATAATAAAGCTGCAATACATATATCTAAAAATCCAGTTTACCATGAGAGAACTAAACACATTGAACTGGATTGCCATTTTGTTAGAGAAAAATTGCAAGATGGGTTGATCAATTTGACCCATGTTTCTACACTGGATCAGCCTGCTGATATGTTCACTAAGAGCTTGCCTACTCCAAAGTTACATGCTTTTATTTCCAAGTTGGGGTTGTCCCAACCTCCAACTTGAGGGGGGGTGTTAGCCATGCTTGTACTATAGGCTGTTATTCTTGTACATAGTCAAAGTAGTTAGAATTTAGTTTGACTTTGTTTAAGAGTTTGTTAGGTTAGTTGATTATGATTTGTATATTAACTAATCTGTTCAATGAGAAATTAACTTTTTCTCCCAAATTCGTTTCTGATTTCTACATCGTCGTAATGCGGTTCCTGGTCAAAATTTTATTTCGACTTAAATATGGTTCGAGATCTAATGGCGAAGTTCTTGATTCAAGAAGCTTTGGTTTTTTATTGCTTTGATAATTTTCGCTCTACAAAGATGATTTATGAAACTCTCCAACCTCGTTATGCTCACATAAGTCGTCCTAATTAAGACGTGATTGTTTTGAAAATAGAAACAAGCAAACAAAGTATTTAATTTTATTTTTGAAATTAGAAACCCTTGTGAACTTAACTTACATGTTTGGTCAGCTCCATACGATTTATCAGAATCATTCGTATATATTACAGTTACAAACATGAGATTATTAAATTAGGTTATTTATTTAATTAATATTATCTTATTCATTAGGTTATATTACTTTACTCTTTAAGTAATATTATTTTATTTATATATATTATTTTATTTAGTCTAAATCAACCTGGCAACCAGTCGTTCTTCAACGACCAATCGACCGTTGTAATCTATTTCTAACGTCCGGCGACCTCTATGCATCCACTCCTTTCGTTTTCTAGGTTTAATTTCTCGGTTCCCGAACTCGATTTTGGTCGCGACAAGAAAGGAAGTGTGATTGTTTCCGACGAAGACAGTGTTTTCAAGCTCACCAGACTTGGGGGTTTCAGGTGTGGAACTCTTTAGTCACAAACTCTTTGTTTGGATGATTGTGATGAACAAAGTGTTGGAATTAGGTGTCCAGAACCGACTAAATCAAGTACCTGATCCGGTTAAGACCCGTAAGAGTTACACTAGAGGCAACGAGTATTTAAGACCGCTTACTTTTATAACCGGCAAATTCGCAGAAAAATTAATTATTTGTTTATTAAATAGTTTAATAGATAAATAATTAATTACTTATTTAAATTACTATTAATTATTAAGATTAATTAAGCGACTAAAGACGACATACAATATTGATGTCATGGACGGAAATAAACGAATCAATAGTTTGACTAATATTCGTTAAACATCGGCAAAGAGATAAACATTTAAAGGGTTTAAATGTTAATCTCGAAAATAAAATGGATCGATCAAAGATTAAACAAAGTCGAGGGACTTAACGGTAAATTAATCAGATATATATATCTGATTAATGGAGGGGGCGAAACCCTAATCAACAGACTAGAATTCCCCCCCCCCCCCCTATCTCTCTCGATCGACGCCGACACCCACCATCGCCGCCGTCCTCCTCGTTTCTCCGGCGATTGGTTCATCCGATCGTGAGAACGTTAATCTTTCGTTCACCATTTAGCCGAGCCGCCGCAGCAATCCAAGCCGAGCCGCCACAGCAACCCAAGCCGAGCAGCCGCAGCAGCCCGCCACCGTCGATCCGCCGTCGCCTACCGTGCGCTCCTCTGCCGTCCGCCGTTTCGCGAACCGCCGCCGCAATCCGCCGTCCGCCGTGACCAAGCCGCTGCTGCCTGCAGCTCAGCCGCAGCCGACCGTCGCGCCACCGTCGCTGTCTCCGTCGCACGCAGCCGCCGCCCGAGCCGCGTGCCGCCCCTCCTCGTCGTCACCGGTTCCACCGCCGACAAACCCTAGTCGCGAACCGCGTCTCTCGCGTGTTCCGCCGTCGTCCGCGAAACCCTAATTTCGCGCCTATCCGACGTACGGGATTTCGGTGCCGTGTCACCGAGGGAAATCCATATATGCGAGGCCGTTTGGATTTGCCCGTCAAATCGTTCTGCGAAACCCTAGCATCACCCGTTGACGTCCGGTGTCTCGAACGTCTGTTTGAATCACCGCTCAGGTATATCTAAACTCGTTATTAGTTTAGATTTAATTGTTTATTTATTTATGGATATGTCGCGTTTGTTTAACGCGTTTTTGGTGTTTGCGCGTTATGTTGATTGTCGAATCCTGTTGCTTTAGGTTTACGTTAATTGACTGGTATTTCGCGTTAGTAAATTAAACGTTTTCCGCTTCCTATTAAATTAATTGTTAATTTAATTATCTGATTTAATTCACTCGGTAATTGATTAAATAATTATTTATTATAAAAAATTAATTCCAAAAAAATTTGCTATTACCGAGACCCGAATGCCACTGTCGGAACCCAACAGTGGTATCAGAGCCTTGATCACCACACGCAAACCCAAACCGGTCGATTTTAAACCGGTGTACTTTCGCGAACTGGGGTTCTGAACCCGAAAGTCGCGAAATTGAATGAGTCACCTTTTAAATATGTTTAGTCGATTTGGATCCACTAAACATAATCTGATTCAATATAAATGATTGAATTATCTTTCGTACATATTCGGCCCAACACCTTTTCATTTTGTCATGAATTCGTTATGGTTTGGCCCTTTTGGCCCATGTTGTTTTGTTTTGGATTGACCCACTTTTACTGGGTTCAAAGTTGTATTTGTTTAAAATAGAATAGTTTTGTTTTAAATTGTAACTGCTCACCTTCGCTTGGACGAACGAGACGAGTTTGATACAAGGACCCATTTGAGATAATCCCTTTTGGGATTTTTTCGAAAATGGCTAGAAGCCAAAACAAGACCGACGTTTCCAGATGACGCGCAGGAGCTTGTTGAAGCCAATGGGAGCAACTAAAATCGATCAGGGAGTTTTTCTATTCTCGTGGTTGATTTACTTTTACGTCCCTTGACCTTCCTCGATATTGTCATAGGCTCTGACAATATCGAAACCCCTGCATGGCCGAATATGTACATGTGTGTTTGCTTGTTTTTGGTTGCTTGTCCTAATTTGATTAACGCGCCAACTAAAATCCAAACTTAGTTTTATCGATATAAGACTAATTTTTCAATCGATTAAATAAAAGTCCTAATTTTATTACGACTTCATAAAATTTATTAACCAATTTAATTCGACATTTAATTCGGATTTTTCGATAAAGTAATCGAACATTAATAAAATTGGTTATCGTCTCGCGACACGTAGATCGTTAATACTTAGGTTATTTATATGATCGTCCCGAGTGAGATAGGATTCATGAAATTTGTCGTCACATTCAATATTAAAATATGACCTAATAATCCTATCTGGTAAGCCTAAAACCGGTAGTCTATGCCATCCTAAGTCAAGTCTAACTTGGAACATATTGACCGATGCACCCGTGTTGGAGTATTTTAACACTGCACGTGGTGTTTAGGGTATCTTCCAAGGTGAGCGTATTGGAGTATTTCAACACCGTACGCACACACTGACCACTTAGGACAACTACTATTTTCTTTACACGCACCTTTGGTATTGGAGTATTATAACACCGTACCTCTGGTCGGCCTGTAGACAGAATGGGCATAGATGGGGCTAAACGTATTTCGTTGATCCGTTCGCGAAAGCCCCATAACGGGAGTTGTGACAGTTGACTCACAAGTGACAATCGTTGTCCATTTGGCTACTTAGAAATTTTGAAAGCACTTTACGCTGTCTGGAGAAATTGTCTAACTAACTGAATTCCCAATTCCTATTCAAGATTAGCTTGCCATCCTTGAATACGAATCAAACATCGAAACACTAAAACATTTGCCTATTGTTTCAGATGGCTAACCGCGCTAATCAAGAGATTTTCCATCTCAAGTCTCTCCTTGAGAAGGAGAAACTTAATGGCGCTAACTTCCTTGATTGGGAGAGAAATCTAAAAATTGTCCTGAAAATGGCTAACATGGAAAACGTGCTAGAAGCTGAGGTTCCTGAGGAACCTGAAGCTGAATCGGCCGCGGCGCGAAACGCCCATAACACATTGCGAACAAATGCCAAGAATGTCACGTGTCTTATGCTAGCCACCATGGATTCTGAGATCCAGAAGAACATGGTTGACAGGATGGCTTTTCAGATGATCGGTGATCTAAGGGGCATGTTTGAAACTCAGGCCCGACAGGAGCGCTATGACACCGTTGTGACACTCATTAGTTGTCGCATGGCCGAAGGCGCTCCCGTCAGCCCCCATGTCCTGAAGATGAAGAGTTACATCGACCGTTTAGCAAAACTGAATTACGTCATCCCCGCCGAAATGGCGACGGACCTGATTCTTCACTCACTATCTAGTGCCTTCACCCCTTTCCGGGTAAACTTTAACATGCATAGCATGGTAAAGACATTGACTGAACTTCACAGTATGCTTAAGACTGCTGAAGTTAATTTTGTTAACGGCAAGACACCCGATGTACTCGCGATCCGGTCAGGAGGCGTCAAGAAGCCCGAGGTCAAGAAGGGTATGCATGGGAACAAGAAGAGAGACAAGGCAGCTGTCACCAGAGCGTCTGAAAGCTCCTAGAAAGGCAAGCCTAAGGCAACCAAAGCACCGCCGCCTGAACAACGCGAGTGTTTTGAATGCCACAAGATGGGGCATTGGAAAAGAAACTGCCCAGAATATCTTGTCAAGGTGAAGAGCGGAAAAGCCCAGACGGGTAATTTCTTAGGTATACACATAAGTTCATGTTGTATGATGCTTCACTTATTCCTATAAAATATATGTTTGACATACTTTACATTTTGTAGGTGCATGAAGCTGAAGGAAGCAAACCAAGACGACACTGAGCTACCCTGCGATTTTCGCACCTGTATAAAGTTCGTGTCTAAGAGTTTTCGGTTCAAAACAATTCTTGGTGATTTTAAAACAACTTGTTTTGTTTGGTTTCCCTGACTGTTTTCCAGGATGAACAAATCGCTTTCTTTGGATTTTGATTATGACATGTTTTGACAATGGTTGATTTTCGAAACATACATGATTGGTTTTAATCTACTTTGAATTTGATTCAACCTTTTGTTAGATTAAAAATTCAAAATCCTATAACAACATACCAAATAGCCTGGTGCACTTGATTTGATCAAGGCTAGCTTCAATGCGACATGATAACCTTTTAGTTACCATATCCCATCAAAGCTATAATGCCTTAAGCGTATATCGTAATTGTTACGTGACAACGCACGACACAACGGTAGTTCATGAAGTCTCATGACTTTGAACAATCCGACGTAAAAAATATTAAATCAAGTCGAAGCGATTGAAGATCGCCGTTTCGGTCTACAACCATATAAACATATCAATCCTCTACTTCAAGCAGACGTTTGCTCATATAAGTCCGAATCACCAGCTAAACTACTACAGGAATAATCACTTGCTGATTATAACATTGTAGAATGGTCACACCAATTCTGGTGCACATTACCATTACTTATACATGTGCATACCTACACACATCTTGGAAGTCTTAGACTACACTTGTTGTACTCACGTGTGTTTGAATCCGACATGCACTAAAATGTTTAGTACAGCGACTCACAGTTTCATCTTGAAACCGATAAACACAAGACTAATGACTTGCCACAACAATAGCCCTTGACATTTTGTAACCAAAACGCCCATTCACACATCACTTGCATAACTAACTTCCAATCCCAAGACTAATATCTTGCAAAGATGGAATTTGGTACTTACATGTCCAAAGCTAGATCTTTAAATATCTAAAGAAAGGTGACTCTGATAAGTCATTGGACTATGTAAAGCAACTCTCGCATCTAAACGAGACGGGCCAGATGAGCAATGTTTCACCAACAATGGATTGTTGCTTAGCGAAACATGTTGACATTCCGATTAGAGTTTGTATGTTAACTTTACCTGAATAAGGGAAACATCCTCTAATGTCGGACCCGAGAGTGCGATAGAATAAATCATCATCTCGATCATCACGAGATACTTTCAAACAATCATAGACGAACGCATCTCCATGCTATCAAACTCTGAAATGACTTTGACAATCGTCTTTGAACTAATGATATCCAAACGGTTTGAAAGAAGGATGAAGATAGGAATGTCAATCTGCCTCAAGCAAGTGGGAGCATCGCCATAGATCCTTACCGGAATAACGATCAAGTGCCGGTCTAAAGATCATTTAAATTTACTGGATTAAAATTTTTAAATGACACCTCAATTGATTATAAGTTTCGAGATTAAATTAAGTATTGATCATAATATGGCTGAGCAACCATTAACACGATCAATCTCTTGAAACAATTAGAATCATACTAAATATGATACGAAAGGAAATTCAATACTTAGATATTGCATGAAATGTTGCCGTAAAGTGTTACGCCATGACCATAGATGGAAAATCACATCATCACTACTAGACACTGATGAAAGGGATTATATGTTCATTAACAAGAGTATCAATTATACTCGTTGAACATTAATAGCCACCTTAATTGAATCTGAACTAAGAATGCCATAAAACATTCAGAGGGTTAATTTGACTCTGTAAATAGTCGGTTAATGTGCTCAAGTGATAACACAGTCATACATGAGCTTACCAAGGGCACTTCATTATCACAAGTTCGATACACTTAAGAAGACTCATTGTTCAAGACAAACACTGAATCTTAAGAAACAACTAACAATCCTAAAACGAAACACGAGGTCATGATAGCGAATTCATAATTTCAATGATCGGGTTAGATCAGCGAAATTACACTACTGCGTAGTACGTGAATTCTGCAACGCATCGATATTCGATTTTAGTGTTGATGTCGAACACTATCGTTTGCACCATATCATTCGACCTCCTCTAAGCTGTTAGACGAGAGTCTGAATTCTGCGTAACGCGTTCGAATTTTATACGTTTTATTATCCATGAATATTTCGTTAATATTCAAAAGGTCCGTAGTCGATTAGACATTGCGGGAGCAACGCCTGAAACAAGACTACTCTGACTCTGGACTCAAGGTGTTGACTTCCAGACTCACAAGGCCTCATTAGAGAATGACGTCGGGACGTAACTCGCATCAGAATGTCTTCATGGATCCAAGCATAAGACAAATCTGATTGATGGTATACTCAACGGTATCCTTAGACCTAAGATACATGAGCGACCTCCCGTCTGCCAAAGAACATTCTTTGATTATAGCTTAACGTTGTCGCGTAACTGCCAGCCATAACAATTACTTTTGGGAATGGATCTGAAGCTTAGTGGGAGCTGTATGTAGTAAATATGGGATTTTGTGCTCTTGCATTAATAATGCTACAGTTTGACATCGTGGGCTCTCTCGTTAGTTCTAAGTGTTAAGTGTAAGGCCTTACCCAAACTTACTGTGTGTTTGATTGGAACACTTTGAACAACAAAACGAGAAATACAATGATCGAACACGGAAGAGAATGAATAGATCCATGTCTCTGGTTCAATTGATGCCTCATACAGAAAGGATCCGATGACTTTACAAATACCATAAGTCTAAACTATATCACAAGTTTATTGATATGCCTTGGTTGTTTTGACTTGAAGTGTCATGACTAGTTGGGACAGCCACGTGTAGCTAGAGCACCTCTGACTGTATTTTGGTTAATAGTCGCGCTCAGTCCAAGTGGGAGACTGTTGGATTTAGGTTTCCAGACCCGACTAAATCAAGTACCCGACCCGGTTAAGACCCGTAAGAGTTATACCGAAGGCAACGGGTATTAAAGACCGCTTACTTTTATAACCGGCAAATTCGTAGAAAAATTAATTATTTGTTTATTAAATAGTTTAATAGATAAATAATTAATTACTTATTTAAAGTACTATTAATCATTAAAATTAATTAAGCGACTAAAGACGACATACAATATTGATGTCATGGACGAAAATAAACGAATCATTAGTTTGACTAATATTCGTTAAACATCGGCAAAGAGATAAACATTTAAAGGGTTTAAATGTTAATCTCGAAAATAAAATGGATCGATCAAAGATTAAACAAAGTCGAGGGACTTAACGGGAAACTAATCAGATATATATATCTGATTAATGGAGGGGGCGAAACCCTAATCAACAGACTAGAATTTTCGCCCCCCCCTCCCCCTCTCTCTCTCTCGATCGATGCCGACACCCATCATCGCCCCGTCCTCCTCGTTTCTCCGGCGATTGGTTCATCCGATCGTGAGAACGTTAATCTGTCGTTCACCATTTAGCCGAGCCGCCACAGTAACCCAAGCCGAGCCGCCGCAGCAGCTCAAGCCGAGCCGCCGCAACAGCCCGCCACCGTCGCTCCGCCGTCAGCCGTCGCCGCCTACCGTGCGCTCCTCTGCCGTTCGCCGTTCCGCGAACCGCCGCCGCAATCCGCCGTCCGCCGTGACCAAGCTGCCGCCGCCTGCAGCTCAGC
>JBCNJP010000017.1:13200620-13230514 GCA_039602395.1 Deinandra increscens subsp. villosa
AAGGGTGGTGGCTGGCCCGCGTGAAGGGTGGCGACGGGAAGGAAGCATACGGCGTGAAGGGTGAGACCGTGAGAGGGGTTTTACGGTTTTCAATTTCTAACTTTGAGTTTTAGGAATAGGAGGCGACACACGGAATTGAAGTCTAATTTAGACACTCTAAAACTCTCCCAATTTAAATAATATTAACTATTAAACTAATAATAATAAAAATATTAGAATATATAAAATAAATTTTGGTTTATTCGGTTAAACCGAATTAACCGAATTAACCGAATTTTTTAAAAACATCTATCCGTAAACCGAACCGAAAACCGAACTTAGAATTCGGTTACGGTTACAAACCGAACCGAAAACCGAAATTTCAATATGGTTACGGTTTTTTTGGTTACGGATACGGTTCGGATATCGGTTTTTTTCGGTTTTCGGTTATTTTGAACAGCCCTACACTTTAGCATGTTATTTCTCAGGTTGCTAAACTGGATTGTCTGCCACGAGCTAGGATGCACCACATAAGGATTATTATTGTCATGCATGCATCGTAGACTTAAATACTTTTCAAACTCATTAACTTTTGGTTTGCGCATGGTTCGGCGCTTGAACATTTATTACAACTTTTGTCGTTTACGCTTCCGCATTTAAAAACGCATTTACTTTGGTTTTACTTTTACATTGCATATAGACTGTTCGTATGGCTAATGTGTTCGATCCTGGTTTGTCACGCTCCTTGCGACGCGTTGTCGCGCGTGGGATTTTTGGGGGTGTGACACCCGCCTAGGCCGAGTTTACAACACTGCTCACAACTCCCTAATTGACCAACTTGGGAGTGCCTAGCGACTTTTGCAACCATGACTGAGTCTATGTAGAAGCAACTTGGGTTTGGAACCGTCAAGGCCAAACACAAGCCAATTATTTATTAAGTTGGGTTTTTTTATACGGTTTTAAGTTTCTTATAGTTTTATTTTTTAGGATCAATCCCAACTATTGATTAAGTTGGGTTTTTTTTATATGGTTTTGCTCTTTACGTTGCGCTTTTCCTTTTATTTAACACAGAAACTGATGGCGGGCTACTCAAGGATGACCCAGACTCGGGTCCAGATCCGGTTTTAGAATTCCTCCACCCAATCGGCCCATTAGCCTTATTTTTTATTATGTTTTGTTTTTTGTTCTGCAAGTGTTCTATTCCTATTTAAAGATTTTATGTGTTTCCTTTAGAGGAAGTTGGTTATTGAATGAATAAAGAATTTTCGTTTAGAGGTATTTTCCAAGCTTTCTATAGCCGGTATTTGGCCTAGGTTTACTAACGTTTGTAATTGACGTTAGGGTTCATCGTTCTTGACATAGATCAAGTTCTATTATCTATCCATCACGCTATCAGAAACTATTAGGTAATTTCTTTTTGTACACTTGGTCTTCCCGCAACAACACGTGAACTATTAATTCTACTTTGCTATAACGCTGAGGGTAGTAAACCATGTTACCACGCCTTCACGTGGCATGATCCGTGTGGAACAACGTCATCTATCCCTTCATGAGAAATTCACCTCTGTGTGTGGAGTGTGGACTGCTCCACGCCATAATCCACACCCCAGTTTTCAAATTAGCCCCATGATATTTATCATTTCACTCTCCCTAACTTTTTTACAAAAGAAAATAGACTATATATCCATGTAATGGGTATATAACCGTATTTTTTTAGTTTTTTAATTCTTTAATGTGTTACCTATAAATAACAATCTATATTTACCACAGTTTAACCGATAAGGTTTTGAAACCTAGGTTCCATCATTGTAACAGTAGTAATAATGGTGACTTTATAGATGAGCAATCTGAAGAGGAAAGTGAAGTGACATCCATATATACACGTGGACGGTGAAGAGCCACTCAGTACGTCCCTGTTGCTCTACAAATAGACCCCAATGATCTGATCTGATCTGATCTGATCCACCACAATATTCAATCATCTTCCAATTCCAAATCATGTCTTGCTGACTTGCTGCAATGGAAAGTGCGGTTGCGGATCAAGCTGCTCTTGCGGCAGCAGCTGCAAGGGGTAACTTAATAATTTTTTATCTTCTATCAACTTAACCATATATATATATATATATATTAATCATCGTTCCATTTCTGAGTAAATTAATTAAAATCTTGTACTAGCTAGCTAGGGTCTTTATTTTTGGGAATTTTGAAGAAAATATGAAGGAAACTGATCGAACTTTAGTTTTTTGGTTGCAGATGCGGGATGTATCCTGACATCGAGAACTCCACCATCATCGTCGACGTACCAAAGAAGATGTAAGTAGCTAGAACGTACAACCACCCACCCCACCCAGTTATAATAATAATAATAATAATAATAATAATAATAATAATAATAATAATAATAATAATAATAATAATAATAATAATAATAATAAGAAGAAGAAGAAGAAGAAGAAGAAATTACAATTACATATTATATACTTCATAAGCTAGCTAGTAGTAGTAAACCAACACAACAGTACGTATAGTAGGATCAGTGGTGGATCCAGGATTTTTTTCACGTGGGTTCACTTCTTTATGAGGGTCGGAATTCTAAAAACTAAATGTCAAATTTTTCGGGTCAGTCGGTTCGGGTCGGGTAAAGTTGATAACAGTATAAAAATACGAATATACGCTACAATAATTAAAAAAACATTGTCATTGAAAATTAGAAAAACACATAATATAGATACAAATGTCCTACGAGTTTTCATCGTTGAAAACGTTGCATTACATCTTCGATCCAAACTTGTCAAAAAAACACATATTCAATGTAGGAAACAAACAGTCATTCAATATAAGAACATCAAAGTTAAGTGACTATGGAATGTCCATAATTGGGAAAGAAATGTAACAGATTGAGTTTTTTTTTTCTTAATCCTTCTATTATTCAAGAAACAAATTCAAGATTGAGTTTTTTTTTTCTTAATCCTTCTATTATTCAAGAAACAAATTCCAGAACCAGATCTTAGACCAGATTGGTAACCAAATTCAATACCTAAGTATTTGATGAATCCTTCTATTACCCAAGTGTTTGATGATTTTTTACCAAATTTTATAACCCATTTCAAGAAGCAGATCTGAGATTCAACTATGAACTATTCAACTTGAGAAATCAAATCAATTAAGAAATCAAAAGCCAAATATTTGAAGAATTTTTACATGTTTTGTGTGTGCAGTGGCGGATCTTGAAAAAAATTTCGTGGGTGACCGAAAGTTACGTGACCAAAAAATATATATATAACTAACGAATTCGGGTCGGATCAAACCAATATATATATATATAATGAAAACCTCTCCGAGTTTGAAAAACCGTGTAAACCAAGCTAAAAAATTCGGTTTTTGTTCCGATTTTTTTTTATGGTGGTTTTTGTTCCGATTTTTTTTTATGGTGATTCTCTAAGTTAAAAAAACCCCTTTATGCAAAAAAGTAAAAAAAAAACGGCTAGTAAATATTTTTTTAAAAAATATTTTATAACTGATGTTACATATGTAACAGGGTACTGTTACATATGTAACATCGATTATAAAATATTTTTTTAAAAAATTTTACTAGGCGTTTTTTTTAATTTTTTTGCATAAAGAGGGTTTTTTTTTAACTTAGAGAATCACCATAAAAAAATCGGAACAAAAATCGAATTTTTTAGCTTGGTTTTCACGGTTTTCCAAACTCGGAGAGGTTTTCATTTTATCCTTCCTCTCTCTCTCTCTCTCTCTCTATATATATATATATATATATATATATATATATATATATATATATATATTGAAAACCCACTTGAGTTGGAAAAATCATGGAAACTCTTCAAAAACGAGGTCAAAAAGTTTTTTTTTTTTTTTTAATTTTTTTTAGTGATTCTTTGCCTTATATCGATCCCCATGGTGAAAAAAAATCAAAAAACCGCCTAGGGGTTTTTTTTAAAAAAAATTTCTAAAATCTGGAATTTTTCACGTTACATATGTGAAAAAAGCCCAGTTACATATGTAAAATTCGCTTCTTACGTATGTAAATAAAACACTAATTATTTTTTATAAAAATATTTCCTAGGCGCTTTTTTAATTTTTTTTCACCAAAAGTATTAAAATGGGATGTAGAATGTATAAAAAAATATATGAAAATAAAAACACGATTTTTTACCCCCGTTTTGGCCGAGATACTAAGTATATGCAAAAAAACGATTTTTTGAGAATTTTTTAAAAAAAATCGAGTAGGCGTTTTTTTGATTTTTTTCAATAAAGGGGAGCTTTATAACATAGAGAACCACCATAAAAAATTTAGAAAAAAAACGAATTTTTTACCCGTTTTTTGAAAAGTTTTCATGGTTTTTCCAACTCAAGTCGGGTTTTCATTTTATCCTTTCTCTCTCTATATATATATATAGGGTGAGGTTCATTGTAGACACTTTCGCATGTGAAATAGCTCTTTTTCACATGTGAAAGTTTCTAATTAATGAGAAAAAAGAAAAAGAAAAAAGAAAATTAATCACAACCATTAGATCAAGAGATCTAATGGTGAAAAGAGGTGTCTACCTGTCTACACTTATGGGGGTGTCTACAATGAACTTTTCACTATATATATATATATATATATATATATATATATATATATATAAGTAACGAATTCGGGTCGGGTCAATCCATTAGAACAAAAAATATTGAATCCGGGTCGAGTCGGTTCAAACAAAAAAACTATAAATGAGTACCCTTATACTTTGTTTTAGTTACCAAAACAACCCTAAACTTTATTTTAGTTAAAACAAGATGTTTCGATCGGCGCTCCGCGCCCGATGTGGTTGGATGGCAAGTCGTTGGAGCACCGCTTGAATTTCCAGCCATTTCCATGGCATTGCTGCTTTGTAATGGCCTTGAGTTACTTAATTATAACACATGCATGTAACAAAATTCAGCAGAAGGAAATCAAAAAACCCTGAACAATTGAAGAAGATATAAATAAGAAAATACCAAAACAACTTAAACATAATCTCAAGTACTGGAGATCACCAACTAAAATGAGTAGTTTACTATTCTGAAGAAAATAAAAGCAACAAAAAAAAAACAAATGAGAAACTGACTAAACAAAGGAAATGGTAGAATCACAACCCAAAAGTACGCTTTGAAATGACGTTTTCTTGCTCACAATTCCCATATCCCCAATCCCGCCTGGGGAAGAAACTCCACAAATTACCCAGAAATCTATACAACTTTCACATCAATTCTAAATCCACTTTCCAATTTCACTGAGGAACATGCATACCGCGAAATCATACCTGAGTTTTTACAACGTTGATGATGTGTTTTAGCTTGCTGTACAAAATCAATAATTAGGTAACGAAAACATAACAGAAAACAAACCTATATATGGACAGCCCGATAAATGAAGACGTTCTCCTCATGGGTGCATACATGTCGTAGGACAAACAAATCCACGACCCAAGCCAATTTGATTTACGAATAGTCGTAGAATGACATTTGTTTTCATGTAACATGTAAAGAGGTTTACTTAATACCTGCACAATCAAGCAACCTTATGAGGCTGTAGGACCAAAAAACAAAGACCCTAAACTTATATCCTCATGATGTTACGATGCACTAAAAATAACATAACCCGAAGCAGATTAATTAAACTAACCTCAAATGATATGCAACAATAATCATATATAATTTCTTCTACCTGTACCTAAAAAACACAAACATTAGTACCAAGTTAAAATTTTGAATGCCACATTGAGCTGCACATTTATACAAACACCCAGTAGAGTAATAGCTACATATACAAACACCCAGTAGAGTAATGTCTATAAGCAATATGAAAGTGCAGCGGGCCACCTCACGTAAGTATTACCTGTTTGAGCAGGCTTTGAGTATCCCTTTTTTCCATCCCTTTCTCTGCTATTCCAATGATGATAAGCAATACCTCATGGCTGAAGTGGAATAAAAAATCCCTACAAATGCAAAAGACCACAAAATGTTAAAACTAAAGACATAGAGAAGATTACAAATCCCACAAAAGAATAACCACACGAACATGTTAGAGTACGTTTTTAAATTTCGCTTGCATTGCGACATGTGTTTTGAACATTTGTTTTGAGAGTGATTAAGTAGGAAAGTCTAAAACATGTGCCCGCTGAAAGCCAAACTCAAGAAGAAGTTTGTTTTTTTCCAACAACAAAACGGTGCCTTGCAGCGTTTGTGGTGACTAAAGAAGCGAAATTTATAAGATACACAAAAGGAGTTTCCAATAGTTGAACCACCTAAAAAATAATAATGTGCATATCTTTTAAAGGTCTTTATGTTATAGGGAATATCTTGCAAAATGGACATATAAAGCAGTTTATAGGACTCACAACAACAGGGCCTCCAATATTCATCAAGTATACTTTAGGAAATACGACAGATCCTTCAGCAATAGCATATACTTCAACATCAGAACAATTGATTCCTCCAAAAAAATTCAAAGATACCATCCTGTGCCTAACATGAAAAGGGTTAGAAATGATCCTTTTACCCTTTGATAGTTGATGATCTGAACTAATAACATCTATGTCTAAGATCAACAAAAAATAAAAAATAATACAAAATAACAGAAGCTAAAGAATATATGGACATTGATTTATAATGAATTACTAAGGCATGTATGTAAATAAAACTTCTCGTAACACTTTAAACATAGATGCTGGAACAAAAATAAAGAGGCAAATCCAATTACCAATTACACGTGTAGCCTAATTATAGGTGAGATAACAACAAACAGCTAAATGATAGCTGATGAATAACAACTAAAAGCTAGAATAGCATCACACACATATGACGTCTTAAAGAGTAAATATGAAGTCCTAATATAAAATAAATTGATTAATTTTTTTTATCAGCAATCAATGTAGGCATACAGATCTAAATGAAGATATAAGCCTCTTAGAAATTGAAAGCAAAATACAAATCCGACCATACATGTTACCACACTTACCCATTATCAAATGCCGATTGATTGGTAGGAACTCCTTGGAAACCTCCTTCCAGCCTTACCCATTATCATGGATATCTTATTGCGAATGAAACTCATGCCAGAGAACTTTTTTTTTTGGAACCTACATAAAAGAGCAAAAATTTACCTTAGGTACTGTTGGTACATGGATGTAATACTAATAAATATAAGTAAAATATCTATAAACTTAATAAGCACACATATCTCTATTATGAATATATTCTGCTCTAAACTATGCTCAGAATTTGTGTTTTAGTTGCGCCGCCTCTAGCGTTTGCAGCGATTATTCCATTACACTTGATAATAACCACATGGTGCGTATATGAAGGACCTTATACTATTGCAGTAGCGCAGTTGTGGCTGGGACGGTTAGTGCTTTAACTAAATGTTGATCGAGTAACAGGGCCTGCTGGGAAACCTCGTGTGAGCCTTATGAGGGCCATAGCATAACACTGCTTTATTGGGTTTTTGAACCTGCAGGAAGGCCCAAAAATACGTGTCTCGTTCTATTGCTAAATCGATGTTAGAATAATAGACTTAACCCTAATAGAAAGTTGTTGTGCTTTTCACTCTGGATAATGCAACATATTGAGCAACTAAATGGCAACATATTGAGCAACTAAATGTATGTAAGAACAATAGGTTTAACCCGAATAGACACCCGTTGTACCCATTTATAAAAGTTGAAAAGTATGAAAGCATACCTGATTTCTTGCATCCTTGAGCAATCTTTTCAATTCCTTCACCACCACCACTACTGAATGTTTAGAATTTGAACCTGTGTTAACCCTTAACATCTTTCAATTATATCATTTTAATTCTCCCTAAATCAACAGACTGAAAGTGCTTAAGATGTCTACAATCTAAAACTCATGAACTTTGAATTTTAAACCCCATCTTGAAAACTGAAAAGCAATTGAAGAATCTCCAAAATTCATGTTCTATAATTGGACAACCTGGTGCAAGTCTGTGATGATATGAAAATGATGAAGCATCTACAGATCTGTATGTATTTTGATGAACATAGTTGAGCCACTCCAAACCAATAAATGTAAAACCTAACACAGTGGATATGTTTCTGTTGGCCTTGAAATAATAATAACTGAGAAGTGATTTTATAAAAGTAAAGCAAGTTTTTAGTACATCATCTAATATGAAAGGCATAATCATGTTCCTTCAAACATTTCATTTGGATGATTTGCATATAAATTTAATATGATCCACTCAGAAAACACAACTGACTAATATGAAAAGCATAATCATACTCTCCCAAACATTTCAATCGCACGATCTGCATATAAATCTAAATCTAAAATGATCCAAAAGATAAAATCTCGATATATATTCATACTTCAAACTAAGAAAAAATTTGTGGGCAAAAGTTAGCAATTTCATTTTAAATATACTATTAAAGCAATGTCATTGAAACCTTTAAATGAGGATATGTCGGAAATAGTTAACATTTGAGTCTTTCCCATCCACTCTAGGCGCATGAAAATTGTTGTCTATGGATGAAAATAGCATTCCTCCTATGGTGGTTTTCAAAACCGTGAGTGTAACTCAACATTTTGGAAATATACTTTTATAAAGAAAAAGCAAAATGATTTCCACAAACACAACAATATCTAACAAAAACATAAGTCAAGTTAAGTTTACCTCACCCTATGTGTGCACAGACCCACCTGGAAGATTTTCCTGTACCTGCTAACATAAGTTATGTTGAAACAAAACCACACAACCAAAACAACTATTTTTTTCTGACCCAGAAATCATAATCTGTTATCAAAGCCAAAGAAATTATAAACACATAACAGTATGAGTACATGATGAAAACATACAGAAGTACCGAACCGACGAAAGTCCAGCTTGCATCAAAACCTGTCAGCTGCGATAAAAGCAAGTATATATCAAAGATCCCAGCAATGGCGAAGCCAAAAAAAAACCTAGCGATGGCCAAACCAAAAAAAAATCCCCAGATTATGAAATCATTTATGTGTACAGTGTACATATCACCAACCGAAAATTACCTAGATGACTCACACCACCATTGTAGGGGCAATTTCTACTTTGTAATGAGAAACTTTAAGCATCAAAAAATATATATCAAAGATGATATATATAAATAGTATCACTTGAAAGACCATGTAGATGATAATATAAATAGTATCACTTGAAAGACCATGTAGATTCATAGATATCCATAAGTTTAAGTTCAATTACCTTTCCTTCTCTCCCTAACAAAATAGTATGGAGGAGTTGAAAATGTCGTCGTCATTAGTCTTCATCTTCGATAACTTGTATGCGACTGAAAAGCACTGCATGATTTAGACAAACAACACTCTAGGAAGTAGGGGGATTGAGACATAAACAAATAGTCATTAAGATGAACACAACAATTTCAACATCAAACAAAATATATATAAATCTTCGGAAGAAAACACAAAATTGCTAAAAAACCATGGACCAAACAATAAACCCCATAAGAAAACTTGAAAAGAAAGCATAATATCATGACGTATTGAGAAATTTAATTTAAACTGAAATGTGTTGAAATATGTGTATACGGAAAAGAAATTACTACAAATAAGACCTGAATGAAAGCAACTAATTAAGCAATCTAGGAATACCATAACCCCAAAATCTCTAATCAATTGGAAAATTGTAAAAGGGGGTTAACTTTCTGCCGAATAAGTGATGAAACGTTCTTTTGAAAGAGAACAACAAAAGATCGATTATAAAACACACACATAAAATCCCCAATTGAATGAAACAAAAAAAATTAAAAGGCAACGATCCGCACACTTGTAGGAAGCAAACAAACAGGATGATGAGATATATTATGAGGTTTTAAGAGTGAGAAAGATGAGATATACGGATGGAAGGACGATGGATGGAAATGAAACAAAGAATGAAGACACCCATGGCGGTATCGTCTACCATCATCCTCCCCCATCGTCGTAGATATAAGATCACCTTAAAAAACCGAGCAGAAACAGCAGCAACAACTTCTAATACCTGCAGTGTCCCCCCATAAAACCATCACCAAATATGAACAAAAATTAGAAGATGTTTGATAAGGGTGTAAACATTTAGGGTTTCGCCGGTGATGGTTATACCAGGGTGAAATGTGTGAAGGATCGAACAAAACGTGATGGTTAGACCAGGGCGAAAGAAGTGAAGGGTCGAATGGAGGGGTTGTGACGGGGGCGGCAGTTCATGGCGGAGGGAGGTGAATCTGGATGTGGAGAAGACGGTGGGGTGTGATATAAATGGCACGTGAAGGGTACAATAGATATGGAGGATGAAGAAGAAATGCAGATGAAATCCAATACAATATCAAAGCAATACAATATCAAAGCAAGATCATCTTTCCAACCCAACCATAACTAAAGGACTGTACTCAAACATGGATGCACACACGAACGAACAGTGTCTAGAGCGATATAGTCAAAAAGCAACCGGGAAATAGGCATACAACACCACGTGTCCAACCACCCCATCACTTCTTGTACACCACTGCATTAGCTCTTGTACTGACAATAACCCATGCTTATCAAGCTTGTACCCAAAGCATTGACATAATATCACCATCTAATACTTAGCAATATAATATTGAACTATATTACATATCAATATAATATACAGTTTTATTCACTTGAGTTATTTGGTTGCATCAAATACTTGTACACTCTGCATCATGAATATAATATGGCAATCTATTTGATTTAGTAGTTGTATTTTGTTTAGGGTTTTAAATAAGTCATTTAAGATCTAATTTTTGATATTTTTTTAGTAGATACATAACGTTTATAAATAATTTTACGTTGGAGACTGACTTAATACATTCAATATTAAAAAAAAAATTAGTGGTGACCAACTCAATATATAAAAAAAATTAGTGGTGACCGAAACGATATATATAAAAAATTTCTTCGTAAAACGTCTATACTCGGTACCTCGGGACAAAAAATCAGCAGTGACCGAGGTCACTGCTGGTACCCATTAAGAACCGCCCCTGTGTGTGTGCACCGAGAGTCCGAGAGAGACAGAGACCCGAGAGCAAGAGCAGTCCGAGAGACTTAGAGAGTCAGAGGCTGTGACTCTGTGAGAACCAGGGCTCAGGCCGGCAGTCTCCGGTCGCCACTCGCCAGACGATGAGTATAGGGCCGGAGCCGCGGAGGGGGAGTCGCCGAGTGGGGGAGAGGCTGAGAGGTATTAGGGTTGGAATTGCGTGATTTACGTCTGTTCTGTGCGAGGATAGGATCTGAGAGTTAGCGCATATATGATATGCGCTGTAAACGCAACTTAAAAAAATAAATAAATAAATAAATAAATAAATAAATAAATAAAAGAGGTAAAAAGGATGAAAACCAGATGAGACTGAGAATCAAACTCAAAGCTTCAAAGTAGGAATGTGCGCGCTTAAACCATTGAACCAAATAAGCCGTTTGATTTTATTAGGATTCACTAATCTTAAATACAAGATTCACCTTTACCTTTTTTATATATATTTCTATATATTTCTAAAAAAAATTCGAAACTTCGTGGGTTCCCGTGAACCCACTCTCACAACACTAGATCCGCCCCTGAGTAGGATCAACAACTTATGTCGTCTGTTACAAAACTAGAGATTTAATTTGATTGAAATCGAAATGCTTAGCCCGACCGCAGGATTACCCTGCTGATATATATTATTAAGCTGGGTTCGTATGTACGTATTTTTATTCATGTCAAAAACCACCCTAACCCATACATGTTTAAAATCCGAACATACACCACTCATTTGATCTGTTTATCTAAACATTTAAAAAGTAGTTGTTAATCGTTGGGGATTAGTGGGGTGTAAAATTGGGTTAAACGGGTTGGTTTTTAAACTATATATTTTGTTAGACGTTGTTAATTAAAATTACAGCAAATTCGATCATCAATTGGTATGAATATACGTATGTATGTATGTATGTATGTAGGTATGATGATGGAAGTGATGGGAGGTTTGTAATTAGTGAAGGTGGACATGGGTGTAAGTGTGGAGCAAACTGCAAGTGTGATCCTTGCAACTGTAGTTGAATGAAATTAATTAATTAATTAATTAATTAATTAATTAATTAAGGATCGGTCCTTAATATGATGACTGTATGATCTTTCGTACGTACGTTTCTAACTGTCTGAAAATAAAAACAACCAGACCGAAACCCCCTTCTCATCGTACCTCAAAACACTGGGTGGGTTCAGGTTTGTGTAGGTGTTAAATTAAGACTTTAAGTGATATGATTATGGAGTATTTGAATGTTAGCTTTGTTGTGTATTTATTTATGGAGGAGTGAATTGAATGAAACAAAAACTGGTATGTATCCTAAACTTTGGAGTAAATTACAATTTTTGTCCTTTATAGTTTACCAAATTATGGATCATGTCCTTTTCTTTTCAAACTTTCATTTCTTGTCCTTTAATTCAAAATATGTTTTCAGTTTATGTCCTTTAGGTAAACTTCTGTTATCTTGCCGTCATTTTGATTAATGAGTTAAGGGCAAATCTGTCATTTACCATTTTAACTCACCCCTTTTCACACACCCCTATTTTACCCTAGTACGCAGCATCTTCATCTCCACATCATCTCCCAACCTTCATCAAGAATTGGAGCATTCATCTCCTGATCTCCATGGCGTCGTCAGCATTTCATGGTCAATAACATCATATTTATTAAATATGAATCAGTTGCAGCAGATTGAAGCCCTCTACATATTCATTCCAACTAAAAATCATATTCATTCAAAACATCATATTTATTCAAAAATACTACATTGTCAGTTAATTCATATTACATTGAAACCCTCTACATATTCATTCCAACTAAAGCTACAATAATCCCAATCCAAGTCAAAATAAGATAATTCGTGTATCTCCTAGCTTCTGTTTTCAGATTCTTTATAATCTTTCTTGATCTTTTCCCTTCTGCTTGACTTTGTTCCAGCTTCACTTGAAGATCATTCATAGAGTTCAACAATCCAGGGTAAGAGCCGTTGATCTTTGACACATGTGAGGATCAAACCACCCAATAAAACAACAACTAGATCCCTAGAAATCAATAAAAACCAAGATGTTTGCGAGATGAAGATGAAAAAAATCAGTTTTTAAGGGCGGATTTATTATGTACCTCATCGGGGCAACCATAAAATCTACGTATAGGATTTTTTGGAGTCTAAGATGTTCGGATAATTGCTGGTTTCCCACAGCCACAAAACACCATTTTTACTTCTCAGGAACTAGGGTTTGAGATGAAGATGAAGATTTGCGATGAAGATGAAGATATATAAATGCCATTTTCCACTTTATTTTACGGTTGGTATAAATGACATAGGTGAGTTTAAATGGGTAAATGACATATTTGCCCTTAATTATTAATCAAACTGACGGCCAAGTTAACAGATGTTTAACTAAAGGACATAAACTGAAAACAAATTTTGATTTAAAGGACAAGAAATGAAAGTTTGAAAAGAAAAGGACAAGATCCATAATTTGATAAACTATAAAGAAGGACAAAATTTGTAATTTACACTCTAAAATTTGAAAACTTTTGGTAGGGATTATGACTATCAGTTTATGATTATGATCACTTGATTGATGGATGTTGATTACTGTTATCAGAGGAGTTCAAATCATGGTTTAAAAAGTAAAAAATAATAAAAACTTTTATATATAAAAGGTTAACATAATTTTGATGTGGCCCTTTTCCAACCTTCACATAATTCCGCTCTTGTTTTTCGAATCGCACTCATTGCCTTCAAATCATACGGGAAGCTTTGTCAAACTAAAGTTAGCTTAAACTTAATAAGTTTTGTTTGTACAGTTGTTATTAGTTCACCCTCTTTATCAATTTATCAATACTTACCTATTCGACCTGATAACGAGGGTAGGACCCACCAGAACAATACATTGTGCTCTACAAGATAGGACCACGTGATACACAACGTGTTCTAAAGAACAATATGTGGATATGAAGATACATAGCAGGATATGGTGACTAAAGTACAATCAAGCTATATATATTTAAGCATGTTAACAACAATAACAATGACCTAGCTACCTAAGGTAAAGTGATGGGAAAGTGTAGCAATATTATAGTAATTAGCACTGGTTCCCGAGTTCACTTAAGGAGGGGAAAAAATGAGATGTAAAAAAAAAATTATTCATGAGTTTCATTTAAGGAGGGAAAGAGAAAGAAACAAAAAAAAATGTGTTCTCGAGTTTCACTTAAGGAGGGAAAGAGAGAGAAATGAAGGGAAAATTAGATCATTTTCTATAGTTTTTATTTCTTTTCGATTTGGGAGGATTTGAAAGGAAATAAATCACTCTCCTTCTCTTCCTTGTAGGAAAACCGTTCGTAAATTTAAATAAAATAAATACTTTTATTTATTGTGATTACAACAAAGGAAATAAACCTATTCTATTACAATACACTTGAAATAAAATTGATCTACTCCTATCAACAATTACAAGAAAATAATAAAGCATTACATGAAAATGAAATACAATACAAAGAAATGAATGATAATTACAATGAAATGAGATCTGAGTGCAAATGAAATGAAATGAAATGATGTTGATTTTAATGAAAGAAATTTAAGACAGAGAATTTGGAAAAAGGTTTTGAATACTAATTGAAATTCAAAGAAAAAGATTTGTGGAAAATTGTTTAATATTAGTTAAGAAAAACGAGAAAGGTTCTAAGGAACCTTGGCGAAGGCTTCGGGTCAAAACCCGGGTCCCTTAAAACAAATTCCGGGTCTACCGAAGATCCGTTTTGTTTCCCAGGGTACAATCGCCTAAACCGTATTGTATGTCACACCCCCAATTTCCACTAACGGAGTATAACCGTGTGGGGTGTGATCCAGACCAGGATCCAAGTCTTTAGTTACAACCAAGCCATAGTTAAAGGAGTAAACAGTCATGTATTACATTAAATAAATCAGAGTTTACATTTCACAAAAATCAGCGGAAACATTAAAAGTTTACAAGGTTGTTGTTTAGTAAAAATGATTACTAAAGTATCTGAAATACGACTTTCAAAAGGGTTTTACAAAGAACAAGTACTGCCAACGCCCGTGCCATCCATGATCCTCCAAGCAACCTGAAAAGCATTCAACAATCAAGTGTCAGCCAAGGCTGGTGAGTTCACTAAAGCGGTCTACCCGTCACAAGTAGACCTAATGTTTATGAATAAAGACAGGTAAAACACAATCAATATCATAAGACCAGTAAAGTTCCATATCGTAGGTAGCTAGCCTATAGTTATGTACACCTGAATTGTTCGTAACCGAAGCTGACAATGTTTTGGATAGGGAATACCTATGAACCTTGCCTTCCCGTGTCTTTACGGATCACGGTGGGTAGGCTAACATTGATCTCAGTCCGACCGCCAGTCGGGAGGGTGCATCCCGTGCACCGCTGAGCGGGGGTGTCAATCCCCAGTAGTACTACTCAATATTACCTCGCTATTGTATATTAACGGCCCGAAAGTAAGGACTTTTTATAAATAAAGTTCAACTCAGTGTAAACATATGATATTATGTCGGAAATTTACCCAGTAAGAAATACCTTACCGTTTGGGTCACCATCCTTACCGGATGCAATCACCTGCGCGTTATCGTCCCTGAATGGACATAACAATAATATAAATGAACTCACCTTAGGGTGCACTGGTACCTAGCACTTGGTTCAACAGGTTGGTCAAAGTCAACCTATTCGGATAAATATGGTCTGATAAAATTAGAAGGTGTCGCGAGGACGAAACTAGCACATAAGCACCTAAACATGTTTCATGCAATCATACAAGTCACTCAATGCACATACAAGTCCCAGATTGGGAGGAAATCAAGCAATTTCAATTTAAGTCAAAGTTGACCCAGAAAGTCAAACTTCAAGCACTTAACTAGTGGCATAGCTAAAATCCACAATACTTGGAATTAGCTCCTTTAATTTTACAGGCATATACTACATGTCATTTAGGAATTGTAGCAAAAAGAATCAACTAAAAATGTTGAGAAACGAAGAAGTTATGCACATCGGAAGTTGGCACATTTTAGCATTTAGCAAACTAGTCAAAGGAAATGGAAACTTGCATATCTCATTCAAAATTTGGAATTTATGAACCAACATCTCCAGATCTTACTTTTAATATATAAACATCATTTACGGATAGCAAACACACCATTAGAACAAGATTAACATGCTCAACCAAAATGAAAAGTCCACTTTTCACTGAAAATGACAGCTTTGAGTACCCGACTTGCAGCTGTGTTTTGAGTGACCAAACGGATGTTTTAGAAGGTGTGAGAGTAGCCGTTGTAAAGCTAAGACACAATATTTTACTAGGGAAAAAGAATCAACTGACTTCGATGAAAATTGAGTAAGTTATGACAGCTGCAAGTTGACCAAAAATTCTGGTCAAAGCTGTTAGAAATTTCCAAGTTTGCCCATGACTAGCATTTCAATTTTATGCTAACATTTGATCAAATTAACACCTACCAACAAGTTTATAATCAACATAACACGTAATTTCTGTCATGAACAAGATCATACCATAACCATATCAAAATCTCATCATGTGGCTAGCAAATATGCACATTACAAGTTGACCCATTTTGCATAAAGTTAAATAGTTTATGAAGATTTGAAAATGGCATAACTCACTCAAATTTTGGGTTTTAAACTTCAAATGCTCCAGATCCTACACTTAATATATATACCACAATTCCAAATAGCAAACACCTCAATATACTAAGGTTTACATGTCCGACCCGTTTGGAAAATCTACTTTTTAAGTTTCTTAACAGCTTTGCATACCAGTTTTGTAACAGCAGTTTGGGTGACCAAACGAAGGTTTTAGAACGCGTGCGAGTAGCCCAATCGAAGCTAAGACATAATAATTTACTAGGGAAAAAGAATCAACTGATTTCGATAAAAATTGAGCAAGTTATGACCTCTGCAAAATGGCCTAAAAATCTGGCCGAATCTGTCCAATTTTTATAGTTTGCAAACATTTCGGTTTTCAAACTTTGAGCAACAATTTGGTCATCCAACACCTACTAACACAATTATAACCATTTCAACATGTAATTTCTGTAGTGAACAAGGTCATACCAATAACATAGCAAAATTTGAACATAAGGCTAGCATTATAAGCACATATTCTTCCATTTCAAGTACCTATATACCCAAATTCTTCAAGAACACATCTAATCATCTAACCACATGAAAATCACAGCCATGATAGCATCTCAAATCTGTCCAAACTCATAAACTTACTTGCCTTAACATAAAACATGATTCAAGAGTGATTTCACACACCAAATAACACGTAAACACAAGATTACTACATGCTTTCAACCAATTTCAAGGAAAGTGATTTCTAGGGCTTACAACTAGAAAGAGATGGCAGATTTTTGGAGAAGGAAGTGAAACCAAGGCTTTCCCCTAACTTCTTGATGCTTGAGGAAGCTTAAAAACCCTTGAATCTTGCTTGAACTTGAAGAAATTGAAGAAATTTGAAGGTATGTGTGTGGGAGTGTTTGAACCGTGAGTTGAGAGAGAGATGGGGAGAATGATCGTGAAAGGGGGGAGGGGAGGGAGTTTAGGGCTGCATTTTTAAGTTTGGAGAATTACATAAATGGCCCCTCAAGTCCCAAACTAGTGTAAATGCTCCAAAACAAGTAATAAGTGAGGTTTAAACCCAAAACTTAGAAATTAAAATACTAGAAATATTTCCAAGTGTTTAAAAACTTATTTAACATGAAATATTAGTCGGGAAAAGTCTCGTTACCGTGTACGCACATAAAACTTAAATCGCGTACGTAACCCGTTTTCTTACAAAGTGCAATTTTTCAAGAAACACAAAAAGTCATGAATTAAATTACTAATTTAATTAGTAATATATTTTTATATAAACGTTTAAGTAACGGGTTACGGGTTTTCTAACGGAGCTAACGGAATAGTTAACGGTGTTAGCTAACGGAACTAACGGAATTTGGCAGTTGTCACATCATCCCCAAGTTGAAAGAATTTTCGTCCCGAAAATTGCCTAGTGCTCGAGGTGTTCAGGTCAATTCGATGGTATGAAGGGGACTGAAAGTACGAAAATTTCCGGTTGTCACATCATCCCCGAGTTGAAAGGAAATTTTGTCCCAAAATTTACTTTAGTGTTGACTGTTTCACGGAATTTGCCCTGATAGTGTTATTATTAGAGAATCCAAGTTCTCTGTTCCAAGGGGAGTGATGGACGGTATATGATTAAAAGCATCGAATGAACATTTCACATGAGCGTATAAAGAATGATTTCCTACAAGAAACGTTTCCACGAGTGAGTTGAATCGCATCGCATGGTTAGTTTTAGCAAATGTGACGGCGACGCCACATCCGGGATTGAAATATTTAATATGACGAAGTGACCATATGCTCGAGTAGTCTTCAGCTATAGTATACAATGAGATAACAGAGGGTATTGGGTCAAATGGCACAACAGAGGCAAGAAGTGCTGCAAGAAGGTTTGAATGTTAACGCGTCTGGAGGGTGGTTACGCATCCTTGAATTTGGCTAAGATCGGGTGGTTCTTACAGTTTGCAGAATAGGCATAGGCAGACGACGCTGCAAAGTATCGTAGTATCAATAGCATAGCGGGTAAGCGTAGAAATCTCATAAAGAAGTGCTCTACTTCTCCAAGCCGATGACAATTTAGGCGTACGTGAGATCAACAAGTCGTGGGATGTCAGAAATGTAATAACTAGGGGACTAATTTCCGATGACAATTTAGGCGTACGTGAGATCAAGAAGTGCTGACGAATTTAAATACTAGCTGGCTTTCAATGAGTGTATATACAAATTGTAGTTATGGTTTCGCGAGGTCTACTGCGTATCGAAAAGCCGCATATACAATAAATTCAAACGTCTCTTCGCTAAATCTGGAGTCAATCTACCTCCTTACGCATGTTGTCGAGAGTTCGAGTGAATCATTTGATTAAGTCACCATTGGTTATGAAACAGGGGTTACCAAAGAGAATTTTCCTAGAAATGGAGGAACGAGGACAATGGGTATCAATGTATGATGTTGCGGAACTTTCCTAGCATACACTGCCTATTGCTGGTTGTCACTGTTGGTCGTACGGGAGCCTTTGAAAATAAGGGACATGTGGCTCAAGGCTTAAGGACCAACTAAGTCACAAAAGGTAATAAGAGGAAAAGTTCACCGGTAGCGAAGTTCACACATGAATCGGGTGTTGAAAATTAAAACAGATCGTACGGGGTTCGGGAAGTAACAAACATTGCTTTGTTGAGTGAAACTGTAATCGCAGTGAGGTATAAAGTGCGTGAGATCGTGACGAGGTTACTAGTCAAGTGAGAAGAACTTCACAATATTTTCCTGCCGAAAGGTTGGTTCCAATGGTTGAGGTGTAATTGTCCATTCAAGATGTCTGAGTTTCCATCAGATTAGAGTTTATGGAGTTGTTGCATAATTGTGAATACTTGAAGAATGGTTATGGCGGTTAACGTCATAGGAGTAGAGTTAGGATTGCGAATAAACCGGAGTCAGTTAAGAGTTAAACCACAGATTGTTCATCGCGAGGGGAGATCTCGTCATCGGATGGTGTGAGTAATACGGTGTCTTACTGGGGTTATCACTTGCAAAAGCATTTTAAAGGAGTTCTGGTAGGTTGGGAGCCATATCGAGAAAGGGATAAGATCGGGTATGATAGAGAAACGAACATGGACAGATGTCCTCAACCATATGGTTGAGTCCCATAAGCTTGAAAATATTCGCGTTTCCAGCTGTCAATCCGGAGGAACACGTGTTCTGCTCGAACAGCAGAGCCACGCAGCTCCGCTTGAACCTTCCGGCTGAACCACACAGGTTCCACCTGAACTGGTTCCGGTTCAACTTTTCCACTTGAACTTCAACCTAACCAACTTCCGGTTGAACCTAGTTCCGCTTGAACCTGTTTTCCGGTTCAACTCACGTTCCGCTTGAAATATCCGTCTGGTCCTCAACCGGACCAACTTCCGGTTGAACTTAAAAATAATAAGGCGACTCTCAAGCGGATCGCAGCGATGCGAGCGAAGTGCAAAGTGCGCCATCAAAGCGTCATCAAAGGAGTGCGAGTGCGAGTGCGAACCCCTTAGGGTCCAAGGGATGTGTCCTACTAGAGGAAACAATAGTTGGTAAGGTTCTCACCTTATAAACCACTTTTGATTTCATCCCCCAACCAATGTGGGATGAGTTCTCATGCTATACTTAGCATTTTCTCTCTAATTTTCGCAGCTTTGACAGCTTTGAACCCTCAACTTTGAGCATCGATATCTCATTCATACGATCTCGGAATTGGACGTGGTTTGATGCGGTGGAAAGCCCTCACAGCATACTATGCAAACCTATAAAACACAGAGGCAACAACCTGTGTTATCTGTATTTTATTTTAGTCCAAAGTTGGTGAAAAACTCATTTTTACACTTGGTGAAAAAACCCATTTTTCATTAGTTTTTCCCCCAAAATTCCAACAATAACAATGACCTAGCTACCTAAGGTAAAGTGATGGGGAAGTGTAGCAATATTATAGTAATTAGCACTGGGTTCCCGAGTTCACTTAAGGAGGGGAAAAAATGAGATGTAAACAAAAATTTATTCATGAGTTTCATTTAAGGAGGGAAAGAGAAAGAAACAAAAAAAATGTGTTCTCGAGTTTCACTTAAGGAGGGAAAGAGAGAGAAATGAAGGGAAAGTTAGATAATTTTCTATAGTTTTTATTTCTTTTCGATTTGGGGGGATTTGAAAGGAAATAAATCACTCTTCTTCTCTTCCTTTCTCTTCCTTTTATCTCATTTCTTTTATATTCACTCTTTAAGTAAACTCGAGAACACAACACAAATGTCCATTCAAGGTACAAGCTTGTCAAAAGGGAACACTATATTGTAGCAGGATTACTACACTCAAGTGCTAGCATTAATTAACCTCAAGAGCACCAACTATAAATGCACTCAATCTTGGCGGTTGAAAGGAGGAGAGCATTCACTCACTATTAGGCTATGTGTAGTGGATGAAGCTCTTTGTGGACGTTATGCGCCATGTGACCTCCACGTCATCAAGAGAGGCTCCATGGCTAGAGGGGTGTAGCGGTTAACCAATTTATAACCCCCTACCAATGATTACATAATTATTTATTTAATCATTTTTTATATACTTTAATATTAAAACCTAAAACATTCATTAAAAAAAACAAGATACATTAAAAAAACTACAAGATTTTTTTTTAAAAGGTACAAATTCATTAAAAACATGAAAAGTTAAAAAATAAAACTTAGGTTCTTAAAAAAAATAATCTAAAGTTCATATTCTTTCATGATATCCACTCGAATTTGCAGGTTTCATGAGCCTCTCCAACGCTTTTTCTTTTTGTCGAGCGTTAACTGTAGGGATATGATCACGTATTAATAAGCGTATGTCCGGAAAGTATTTAAGCCTACGGGGTTACACGTCTCGACACTAATGTATTTGTATTAATTAATTAGTTAATTAATATTTATCACGAATATTTAACGAGGGGTCGTTAAAAACTAACAGTTAATTGTTAACAGGGGTGTTAGTTGTAAATTAGAGAGAGTTGTAATTTGATTGCAATTAGGAAAAGGCTTGGGATAGGCCTTAGGGCCAAAATTTCGTGAAGCCCTATCCCAATCCCTAACTTGTTCATCAAGTTCCTAAACCCTATAAATAAACCTTATGGGTTTAAGGTTTGTTGTTGCATTTATCTGATAAAGTGCTAAACCCTAATCTCTCTCTATTCTCTATCTTATTTTTGGCAACAAGAAAGAACCCTAGGGGTTTCGATTTCTTGTGTGGTTCGACCAAGCCTACTTCACTGTCACACCCCGGTCATCGGTTTCGGGTGTGAGCGAGAATGGAATCATAGTCGAGGATACATAGAACAACTTCTAATAAATTAAAAGTTCATAAAACATTACTTCATTTCATTGCAGCGGAAAAGATAGAGGAAACGATAATGTCTTACAATTTGAAAACATAAAGTCTTAAACAATTATTAAAAGCATGAAACGGTTTATTTGGATAGTCGGGACTATGACTCCGAAAGCAGGTCCGATAGCATATATAAGCCCCATTTGCATGTCTTCAGGAAGTTGCATCAATTACCTAAGAAATCATGAGTTTAAAAAGGGTCAACATAAAGTTGGTGAGGTTCACAGGTTTAGGATTTATCAGTTAAACATTTGTAAATCAGTTTTCGGTATACTTAAATATTACAAGGGTTTATCGTAGTGGATGTATGAGCTCACCTGAACCTTGATTTCAAATACTAACGGTTTACCCACCCAGCATCTCTTGCCCAGAGATGTTAAACAGAGCAGAATAACTGACGTGTACCCCCAGACAATCCGGAGTCAGAACTGGAGCTACCAGTTAGGGTAGGGTTGTCAACCCAAATAGATCTATTCACTAGCTATCGTTTCGTACAGAACTAATTGAAATCAATTAATGGTGGGATTACGGTTGTACAAACGTTTATAACGATAATGTACCAAGTTGGGCAATCAGTAAGAGAACAAGTAGTCATACGGCTAACAGATAAACCATAATATTAAGTAAAAAGCATTTAACAGTTTTCATGATTTCTCCCCCAAAGTATAAAACAGTTAAAAGGAAAAGGGGCCGTGAAACTCACAGATTCAGCAGATAAGCGGTAAAAAGCAGCGAAGGAACGGTAGCACGTAACGTCCTAGATAATTTAATTAAACATATGCATAAGGTCAATGATCATTTGAGTAACATAAGTCACCCAAGTGATACCGGTCAAGTCTTGACGTTTTAATCCGTTTGTATCTTTGAAAACCAGTTAACTTGTATTTATTAAACAAATACGTTTGATGATGATTCATATTTATGTTAAATAAATATAACCAAGGAATAATCATTTTTAATAAATCAACCAAGTCTTGAATATTGAGTTTAAAATAATAATGTTTATTATTATTTTCATAAGTTTGTATAATTATTTTTAATTAAATAATTACGTGTTTGATTTGTTAATCTTGCAGGTTATAATTATATTTAAATAATTATGATTAACAACATTTTGGTGAATGGAACATAGTTTATATCTCTTTGCAAATAATTATTTGCCAAAAATAATTATTAAATGTTCGATTTATTTTTAAAACATGAATCGCTTGAAAGATATATCCTAGGTTATAACATTTAATCATTTCTTTTTCGAAATCGTTTAAATATTTCTTTGGCATGAAATATTTATTTCTTCCTTAAACATTTTCAAAACATTGTAACGACGCTTGGATTTATATAAGGTTGTCTTTATAAAAACTTGATTTTATTTAAAATCTCTAACGGACGTAATTCCATTTTTGGTTACTTTGGTTTCATCAAAGTAGCATTAAAAATCCATATAAGTGTTTAAAGTCAATAGTTTGTTTTTGATTTATTTTTATAAAAATCCTTTTATAAAAATATTTATTTCAACATGTGGCTTTTTATAGAAAAAGTGTCCATTTATAGTAAAAGTCTTAGAAAGGTTAAAACTCGTAATAAATCCAAATATTTATGTCAAATTAATCATTTGACATAAATATTATTCTTACTAAACCTAGTAAGAATTTAATATATTCTTTTTGTCCAAAATTTATAACACATTTAATATGTTATTTTTCCCAAATAAGTAACATTCTTTTTGTCCCATTCCATATGTTCTAGCCATTTATGTCATAAGTTACATATGTAACTTTTATTTTAAATCATTTCATCTTGTTTAGGAGATTCCTTTGATTAACATAGATCTTAACATGTGTTATGTCCATTTATTAACATATATGATTTGTATTTAAATCAACTAACACTTTGTGTTAGGACTTTATTAAATAAACAAACTATCAACTAACATTTTCATGTTAGGACATAAAATAAATAAACAATCAACTAACACATTGGTGTTAGGACTTTAAATAATAAACAATCAACTAACACATTGGTGTTAGGACTTTATATAATAAACATGTATAGATTGTTAGATAGCATTTATGTTTCATTTTATATGAAGAGGCTTGGAGGTTTGTTTGAAATCAACTAACTTATGAAACCAAGGTTTCATAAACAAGATTCATGGTGCACACTTGTTACTTTCCTTAGATTTCACAAATGTGTTTCACCACACTCCTTGGCTAACTTTAAGTCTCTAAGACACCAAGATGAGTGCTTGATCTTGGAAGAAAGGAGATTAAGAAAAGAGTTGTTGTTAGTTGATTAAACAAACACAAGCATTCTAGTTAATTTGGTGGATCAGTTGTCAAGACTTGAGGGGTTTCATAGGGTGGAAAATAGATGATGGAAAATGAGTTAGAAAACTCACAAAAGAAGAAGAGGGAAATCGGTGGAGGTTGGTGGTGGTTTGCGGCGGTTCCGGCGGCGGTTGGTGGCGGCCGGCGGTGGCCGGCGGTGGCAGCAGGGCGGCGGCAGGGTGGTTGGCGGTGGTGGTGTGGCCGGCTAGAGGGAGGGGAGAGTGGAGTGTTGGTTTGGTTGGGTGCAAGGGAACCAAGGGAGACTTGGTCTCCTACTTATACTCAAAAGTGGTTATATTAACCATTGGGTAATTAAGTGTTGTCAACCTCTCATGCCTCCTAACTAATCTATGGATTAGGTGATTATTTTTATAAAACTTGTTTAAGTTTTATAACAAAAGGGTAGCTTTTATAAATTATTAAATGGTTAGAGGTGGTATAAAAATCTTAACTTTTTAAAATAAAACCCAAGTATATTTAATCCAATAAAATGGTGGTTTTTATTTTTATAAAAGTTGTTGGCCCAAATTTTATAAAAGTATTAGTGGGTTAGAAAGGTTGGGTTAAATCTCTATAAAACTAGTGGGCTAAACAAATTAATTAATATTGTTTCACAGTCGGGCCGAAGCCCAATTAAAATCCGGAAATGAGAATGGGCCGAGGCCCATTCGGGATTTGTAAGTGAAACGGGCCGAAGCCCATTTCGATTGGGAGTGGGAACCGGGCCGGTCTCGGGTTGGGCCGCGAGAGAAAAAAAGAAAGGATTGGGCCGGGTTCGGCCCAATGTGTTATCGGGTCGCGGGTCGGGTATCCGGGTTGGGAAAATAACTCGGTGAGTCGAGGTGAACTTTCGGGTAAGTTTTCGGGTTGATCCGGACATGTTTGGGCTTATTGGGCTTACCGGGCCCAATAGGTTAATCGGTTTTATCTGTTTGGCTAAGTCTTGACAACGTAACGTTTCTTATTACATTTTAAGTTCATAATATCGTTTTAACAGTTTATATCAGTTTGATAAAATATAAAATGTCAAATTTTATATTTAATTTCTTATTATTAAAATTCCATTAATAATAATATGAGACTTTCATATTTCACAGTTATTTATGCGCGATATTTAAATCAGTTAATCATTTAATTAACACAGTTAATCATGCGGTTTAAAACAGTAAATCACATAATTATCACGTAATAAAAGTCAACAAAAGTCAACGGAGAGAGGGTTTGACCTGATTTTTGGACCGGGTGTCACATTCTCCCCCAGTTAGAAGAATTTCGTCCTCGAAATTCAGTTTTGGTTACTGGTGGATGCGACGTTCTCAAACAGACGTGGATACTTTCGACGCATTTGATCCTCGCGTTCCCAAGTGTACTCTGGTCCTCGTCTAGAGTTCCATCGTACCTTGACTATGGGAATGCGGCTATGCTTCAGCTTTTTGATCTCCCGGTCGAGTATCTCAACAGGTTCCTCAACAAAGTGTAGGGTCTCGTCTACTTGAATTTCATCAAGAGGGACGACGAGCGTTTCATCAGATAGACATTTCTTAAGATTACAAACGTGAAAGACATTGTGAACGCTGCTTAGCTCGGCGGGCAGATTTAAACGGTAAGCTACCGGTCCGATGGTTTCGGTGATTTCAAAGGGACCGATGTAACGAGGGTTGAGCTTTCCTCGTTTGCCGAACCGGATGACACCTTTCCAAGGTGACACCTTTAGCATGACGCGATCACCCTTTTTGAAGGACAAGGGTTTGCGTCGGTTGTCGGCGTAGCTCTTTTGTCTGTCATGGGCAGCTTTCAGTCGATCGCGGACTTGAAAGATTTTCTCAGTCGTTTCAAAGATTAACTCGGGACCAGTTAACTGGCTGTCTCCGATCTCAGTCCAGCAGAGTGGGGATCTACACTTTCTCCCATAAAGTGCTTCAAATGGTGCAGCTTTAATGCTGGTGTGATAGCTGTTGTTATACGAGAATTCGGCAAGAGGGAGATGCTCGTCCCACTTGGGTCCGAAATCTATCACACATGCTCTCAGCATATCCTCGAGTGTCTGGATAGTTCTCTCACTTTGGCCATCGGTCTGCGGATGGTAGGCAGTACTCATATCGAGTCGTGTACCCAAAGCTTTCTGTAGAGATTTCCAAAAGTGTGCGGTGAATCGACTATCTCGGTCGGATATGATGGATTTGGGCACACCGTGGCGCGAGACGATTTCCTTTATGTAAAGCTTGGCTCGCTTATCCATCTTATCCTTCTCATTGACCGGTAAGAAGTGTGCCGACTTTGTCAATCGATCGACTATCACCCAGATAGCGTCATATCCAGATCGGGATTTAGGCAATTTCGTGATAAAATCCATGGATATTTCTTTCCATTTCCATTCAGGGATTACCGGCTGAGTCAATAATCCAGAAGGTTTCTGGTATTCGGCTTTGACCTTTGAACATTGTAGGTCCTAGATCAACCAAACAACACGATATCTAGACAAATACGAGTGCGGAATCCTCGTACAAGCTTGATTCAAGAAACAAGTAGAAGAAATAGATTCAATCTAAGATAAAGATTGAATCTTGAATGATAACTCTCTAACTTGGAAGCTGATCGTAAACAATAACAACACAGAAATCGTAAACCTTGAAAGTGTATTCGAAAAGCTTACAATCATAATCATCAAAATGGGTTTATATAGTACCCTACAAGCTGATCGTAAACCTAATCTGGCCCAAGAGGCCCAAATCGTAAACTAGCCTAGTCCAATTACATTAAATATAACAAGCCCAAACCAAAACACAATAAGCCCAATTACAAATGTTCATGCCTCATATAAATATAGCCCAACAATCTTCCCCTAGGCATGAATCATTTGATCCTTCAAGGCAGCAGCAAATCAAACCGGAATGAGGTTTGAATGTTGTTCGACCACCACCTGTTCTCCACAATCTTCTTAGCTGCCCCATCAAAAATACCAACCCTTATAGCATTCGCCATGTCATTCTCGTCTCCAAGGATGGGTTGGGTGGCCAGAAGCTTGATGTCTCGCTCACCAAATCTGAGCAAGTCCACCGGATCATAAAATCTGAATTGACGCATCGGCTTGCAGAGAACCACCACTTCATGTGTTGACGGATCGTAATACCAGCAATCAAAATTTCTTACCAGTGTGCCATCCTCTATCTCGTCCAACATATTGATGACCCTTGTGCGCTTAGTTGGTGGCCTCCGTGCTTCTCCAATAGGCTGCCCTGTCGCAGGGTCAGTCCCGGTCTCTCTCCATCTGACCTCTTTAAGCTCAAACTCTCTAAAATCATTCTCCATATGGCCTACCAGGTTATCTCTGATCAAATTACCTTCAGGTCCATTCCATCGGTTTATAAATGGAGCTCTCAGAAGGCTCCTGATCTCAGGCTCAGTCCAGGAGTGGAATTGAGCACGTGTTTGATAGTACTCCACTGGACTATAGCCGTCACGGATAACAGCAAAGATTTTCTTCTCCATATCATAGTGCCAACATAAGATTGCCTCACGACTCCCACGCTTATCAATTGAGCTTTCACCAACGTCAATGGTGTATAGTGTGGGAGCTGGTCCTTGGAAGAATTCCCTGAACCAGTTGTCGTGTCCTTCAGGGGCTTTGGAGATAACTCTGCCACTTCGGGCGTAATCTGGCATCTCTATGTTTTCATCTCCTTCATCTTCAGTTGCTCCACTTGCTCCTTGAGCTGAAGAACCTTGACCCGAGGCACCTGAAATATTTCCCTCTACTGAACTCTTGAAGGCATTGAATCTTTTCTTTAAATCCATCAGAGCTTCATAGAGGTACTTTTGTCTATTAGCGTCAGCTGCCTCTCTATCTTTTACCCTTCTGTTTTCAGCTATCTCTCTGTCTCTCATCCTTCTGATTTCAGCATGTAAAGCCTTAATTTCATTTTCCCTGATCCTGTTCTGAGAAACCAGGAAATTGATGTGAGGATCTGTGCTAATCCTTAGATCAATTGGTAACTCAGCAGTTTGAAATGGCCTAAATCCTGGAATGGTTGTAGGCTGATTTACCACAGGAGCTGCACTAATTCTTACTGGGCTTGGAGCAATGAAGGTGTGATCAACCTCCAGAAATTGAGTTTCTTCCCGAGCTGGGCTATGTTCGGTCAGAACTGGAGTTTCAGAATGCACAGGGGCAGGTTGATCATGCACCTCTTCTGTCTGTGAAGCAGAAGGTTGCTCTTGAAAGACTTCATCAGTTGTTTCTACTTGACCACTGGGTCCCACAGAACTGGGTCCAGATGGTTCTACAATCATTAAGCTCGAGCTAGTCTTGGTGAATTTGAACCGTATGCTCCTTGGATCTGATTTCTTTCGAGGAGATGGTTCACGAGCAGGGACGGGTTCTTCTTCAAGAACATCATCTACAGTCAGGTTCAGCTCTGGAGGCGTCGTGTCACTCCCAGATGAGCCAATCATGTCATCCCTCGACCGTTTATGGGTGAGAGGCTCCAAATCTCTATAAATATCCTCTTCAGAGATGTCCTGCCCAGCCAGGATGTCATCCATGATATTTTCTTCATCAGATGGAATGACATCTTCATCTTGAACATTAACAGCTTGAGTTACTGTCAAGTCTTGGTCTTCGGCAATTGATGCATTAACATTAGGCATGACGGCTTCTGGCTCTGAATCATCCAACACTTGTTCCCTGGCAACCTCTGGGAACGCACCTCTCTTTGTCCATTCCAATCTTCCTTCAAATGTCTGCTTACCCGGTCTGTCTTGGGTTTGCAGACCAAAGACCCCAATATCCATAACCTTGACATCTAGCTTCTCAATTCTTTCCTCTATCATCGGATACTTCTTCATTATCACCATTTGCACAAACCTAGGTGTCATCAAAAACTGCTCTCTGGCGCTCAGCACTGGCATTGCCTGCCCAGTCTAGCAACATCATCTTTGAGAAGTTAAACTTCCAATCTAATGCCAGGGCTACGAAATGCAGTTCCATGAATTTGATTCAATTGATCGAAACTGGTTCTCTTCCCTAGGAAAGACTTCTGCATGTAATGTGCCAGGCACCTCCAGTAGTGCGGCAGAAGCTTTTTGAAGATTGGCGGAAACTTTCCTTCGTACCCCATTAACTGAGCTCCCGCCAGAACTACCTCCTTTGTGTATGTGATTGGATCAGAAGCTTCATCTGTAATGTTCAGGCCCTGCCTTATGTCTTCTTCTTCAATGACAATTTGCCTGTTCTGGACCGTTGCGGTAATCCTTGTCTTGTCTGAATTCACTCTAGCAGACCCCCAAAACTCTCTGACCAGCATCTCGTCGATGAGCACATTCGTCCTCAGGGCATAATTTATTTTACATGTGTTCATCCCTGCCACCAGCGAGTAAAATAACTCCATGTGTTTTTCTGGCGGATCTTCTAGATAAGCCGGCATACAGTGATCTGGTTCATATTTTATATCTCCAATCAGCATCTCTTCAGCCATCTGAGAAAGACAAGACATATGCATCAGACTTGATCATTAATGAGCAATTATGATTATTAACCCTTAACGCTGTT
>JBCNJP010000017.1:13231014-13302754 GCA_039602395.1 Deinandra increscens subsp. villosa
GTCCAGAGAATATGTTTTTTTTAGGGACCTCCTATTCAGACACCTTTATACGCCCCGTATTGGGCTATACGAGGTGTATAGGGAAAGACAACCCCAATCTGACATACAAAATAAGGGCTATACGCCCCCGTATAGCCTACACCCTCGTATTATGGGGTAATACACCCGTATTGACCAATACATTCCCGTATTGGGGGTTGTCTTTTTCTTATACACTCTGTATAGCTCATACGGGGCGTATAAGGGTGTTGATTTAGATTTTAGAGGTATCCAGTTAGAATGACCCTTCTTTTTTTAATCATTTTTATGTCTTTTATTTACTATATATTGTATTTTTTCTTTGTTTATTACGTTTTTTTTAATGTTTTATTATTATTTAGTATTCCTTTTCCCTTTTTTATTTTAAAATTCCAATTATCAATGAAACGCATTTCTTTTTAAATATATTTTATTATTATTATTAATAAAATTATGCTTTTAATTTTATTGAATTTTTTGAATATATTTTAAAAAAAATATAATGAAGCAAACAAGTAATTAATAAAGTTATGCTTCTAATTTCTTTTTTAAGTTTTGACGAGCCAGACATTCTTAAAGGTGAATTTGGTTCATAAACTTATTTTTGAATGAACTAGGATTCGTTTTAAGAAATTCATTTTTTAGAAAATGAGTGTTTTTTTAAGATTTTATTATTTCACTCTTATTCTTATTAGATAAATAATTTCCTTTTAAGAAATTCATTTGTTAGAGAATATTCTTTAACAAAGTATCAAATAAAATTTAAAGAAATTTTATTTAATTGTGATATTTTATAATATTGTTATTTTTCGAATGTTTTTTTAATAAAACTTTTCTTTAACTTTTTTTTCTAAAATAAAAATATTTTTTTTCTTAAAAGATAAGAAAAATATGTACGAGAAACAAAAAACGTTTCCAATTAAAAGATGTTAAAGAAAACATATATAATTTTTTTTTATAAACAATCATAATCCAACAAAATTAAATTGTTCTTTCACTTTACTCTTTCAAATTGTCTCTTTTATATATGTTTTCATTTCTCCCAGAAAGGCAGAATATTTTCTATAAACATTGTTTTTTCAATTTTTAATAAAGAAAAAATAATGTTTTTTTTAGAAAAAATTACATATTTTGTCCTTTAACTTTGTCTGTTTTGCAATTTTTGTCCTTTATTTTTTGTTTGTTACACTCTCTGTCCTTTAACTTTTTTTTTTGTTCACCTTTTGTCCTTTTTAACAGATTTCGTTAAAATCTACCGTTAAGCCAAAAGTATTTTTATCTTTTTGATCTTAGGGGTATTTTTTGTAGATAAATAAAGAGAGGGGTGCATTATATAAATCTCTATTTTCTTTTTCCTTTATCAACCTTCTTTATCATCCCCATCACCGCCGGCGACCTTCTTTATCATCCTAGCACCGCCGGCGACCTTCATACCATTACCGCCGGCGACCTTCTTTATCATCCCCAACGTTTAAACTGCCGCCAACGACTCAACGATGGGGAAAAGAGGAGGTGGGGGTGATCGATTCCAGGTCTCACGTTTCCTTCATTGCTTCTATTTTTGGTTGTCAAAATTGCAGGCTTTGAGTAATAATCCTCGCCGCCGGCCTCCCCTTCCTCCTACTTCGCTATTCCCTCCGGCCTAAGTCCGGCGGAGCTTCTCGACTCCCCTGTTCTCCTCTCCTCTTCCAAGTAAAAATTCATCATCAAATTGTCCTTTTTTCAGTGAATTACTTCAGAAATTTTGTTAAATTGGTTACGTTTGTTGCAAATTCTGTCGTCTTCGACCACCGGTTCGTTCCAATTTCACGCTATTAATTAGAAGAATCTCGCCGGAAATATCCGAAACGAAGAACAAAGCATCAAAAAAGAGCAAATGAAGAAGATTTAATCACCCCACTGTAAGTTTCAATCAAAATTGGCCACTTTTCACTTCCTGTGAACAAGATTTAACATCAATTTGGAGACGAATTGGATGCGCAGATTACGGAGATTGTGTACACGGGGAGTCATAATCACCCGAAACCGTAATCGACGCGGAGATCATCGGCATCTTCGGGGGCTTTGAATAATTTGCAAGCTTTTGAGTAATAATCATGAAATTATTCATGACAGTCGTCGGAGTTGACAATTAAACGAAGTGGGGGTTGGGCAGCAACAGTTGCAGTGATGATTAGGGTTAGGGAAATGTTGGGATGATAAAGGAAAAAGAAAATAAAGATTTATATAATGCACCCCTCTCTTTATTTATCTACAAAAAATACCCCTAAAATCAAAAAGACAAAAATACTTTTAACTTGACGGTAGATTTTAACGAAATTTGTTAAAAAGGACAAAAGGTGAACAAAAAAAAGGTTAAAGGACAGAGAGTGTAACAAAAAAAGATAAAGGACAAAAATTGCAAAACAGACAAAGTTAAAGGACAAAATATGTAATTTTTTCTTTTTTTTAAATAAAAAGAAAACATTTATACACGAACTAAAAACATTCTAAACATAACATTTTACAAAATATCACAATTTAATAAAATATTCTTTTAATTTTGTAAAAAACATATTTTATAGGGATTGTTTAAAATAAGAGTTAACTTCCTTTTTAGTCCCTGAGATTTGTACGTTTTAACACTTTTAGTCCAATTTAATAAATAATATCGATTTGAGGGCCTGATGTTTGTGTTTTATCTCAATTTTAGTCACTTTCCTAAATCCATCCAGATTGTCATTTAAAAACCGTTAAGTGGGCATAACAGGAGGGGTATTTTGGTACATTCGCTCCTAACTCTTTTATCTCTCCTTCATGTCGTATACCCTTTTCATCGATCACTAAAAAAAACCCTAGCTAGCACGCCATACATACGATCGATCGCTGCAAGCTATGCACGTTACCTAATAGCTTAAACCAACGCTCGTTTCCACAAGAGCCTGAGCTTCGAACACTAACGAACAGTTGCTTCATCCATTTATTTTGTTTAGTATGGTTGAACACCAGATCTGTTTTTGAAGGTTGGTTCAGGTCTCTTTTTAAGGACCAATTCTGGTTCATAATCTGTCTCCAAACTGTCACTGTATGCTGGAATATTAGCTTTACTATCTACACTGTATAAAATGGACCAATTCTTGTTCTATATTACATCAATTTGAGATTACCAATTCGGGTTCTATATTATTAAATGGGTCAATTCTGTTGCTTGAATAAAGAACAAAAAAAAAGTGTTGCTGCTCACAAAATTTCTGATGGAATTCTCAAAACCATCGTGGGCAACAGTGAAAATCGATGATCGATTCTAGGTTTTCAAACTGGAAGAAATCGATGGGATCTGCTGTGAAGTGAGAAGTGTATCTATGGTTTTTTTTCTTTTTCTTGGAAAGATCGATTACAATATATTGAAGAAGTCGATCGAATCTGCTTAGTAGCGAGATGCAAAATCTAGGGTTTTTTTTGGGAGAGATCCATGGAATCTGCTCTATGTTTTTTTTTTTGGGTATTTTTTGTTTGTATATGACATTCAAGTTAAAGAGAATTTAAGGGAATATGGTGAATGACCGAAATACACTTCATGTTATGCCCACTTATCGGTTTTTAAACGGCAATTTGGATGGATATAGAAAAGTGACTAAAATTGAGATGAAACACAAACATCAAGCCCTCAAATTGATATTTTTTTCTAAATTGGACTAAAAGTGTTAAAATGTTTAAACCATAAGGACTAAAAAGGAAGTTAACTCTTAAAATAATTATATCCAATGAGAATAGGAGTGAGAAATATAAAACTTTAAAAAACATTAATTTTGATAAATATTTTTCAAAAGCTTTGTATTTAGAGTAAAAGTAATACTCCCACCGAGGGAGCTCGGTGAGCTTCTTTGGTGGATTTTCACCGAGATAACACCCAACTTCACCAAGCCATCCCTCTCTATCTCTCTCTCTCTCTATATCTTTTTCAAGTTTTTAATATTAAAAAAAGTGTTTGTGTTATGAGGTGGGTATTATTTAGGTAAAGTGTGGGAAGTTTGGAATGATGATGTGGCAAAAAAAAGGTTTGGTGTCTTGGTGCTTTGGTGGATGTATTACTATTAACCTTAGTAGGATTCATTTTGCTATCCATAAAAGGTTGCGGCACAACTTGTTATTTGTTTACCCGTCACTTCATTATAAATAATGTTTTATGCTAAATAAATACAAGTTGAAAACTTTGACTAGAAAAAGATATATACTTTTCATATTATCTATTTTGGTAAGTAAAATTGTATGTTACACCTATTATTATTATTTTTTTAATATCAAACATTCGGTTACCCGAGTGTCTCATCATGACAAACGATGTTATCCACGACACGCTGCGACTACAGTCCGTGCGACTAACTAGAACTCTCAGTGTTACATGTCCATCCCAGATGAAATTCACCGTCTAAAGGCTCACTATGGTAAAACTCTTACCCACCTCTATAATATTTTTATATTTTTTATGTCAGGTGAGATTTGAACCATTAACCATCACACTAGAAAGCACAAAGTGGTATTCACTCCACCAAATGATGAGGGATCACTACACATATTAATAAAAAAAACTCCTTAGTTTCAAGGATGGTAAATTAACTAACGTAATATTCTTAAAAGAGATGGTGACAAATGATTTGTGACCGTGGTTAAAGTTAATCACCCCCTTGCTCTCCTCTATATCGTCTCTGCCGCTCACATTATTCAATTTCATTTTCTTTTCTTTTCTAGAGAGAGAATCAGAATTCAGAAACCCCTCCCAATAAATAATAAACCACTCACTCGACCACCAGAGAAACTGCTCTGCTAGGAGTTTGAAAGCTTCGCTTTTTACTTCGCCGGAGATGATGGTGTTCGGTCACTCAGCCACCGGCGGAGGTTTCCTCCCCGCAAAACAACAGGTTTTTCCGGTCGATTACGAAGCAGACGTCTCCCAACGCCTCATCGAAGCTACCTCCTCCGCCGATCTCAAATCGGCCTTTGACTGCATTGACGATCCCTACGTCGACGTCAACTTCGTCGGCGCGGTTTCCGTGAAGATTCGTATCGCGGAGGTTCATTGCTGCGATGAATCGGAGAATGTGGTGCGATTTGAGTATAAGGAGTTCAAATCCGACGTCACTGCTTTGTTCGTCGCCGTTCATACCGGAAATGCCGCACTCGTTAGAAAATTACTGGTATAAAAACTTCAAACTCTGTTTCCTCGATGATTATTCAATTCACCTTTTGTATTTGAGTTTTTAATCAGATATTTCAGATCATGCCGCATTCAAACTTATTTTAATGCTATTAGTTATTTAATTGCACTATTTGATTTAGTGATGCGAATTGTAGTATAGAATATTCAGTTTCACCGACGGTTTATAGCGATTTAGGGCTGGAATTTTTGTTTATAGCGTATCAGCTGTTTGAAGAACTTTTAGAGAATAATGTCGGCAGTATTTTTGTATCTCGATTGATTTTTAGAAGTTTAAACGAGTTTGATATGCAAATTGAAGCAGTCAATGCTTTAATTGCGTTTTAATTGCATTTTCACAACTTGAGATTCATGGTATAAGGTTTTAAGCTTTGAAGTAATATTTGAAAATGGTGAAGTTCAGCTTAAAATGTGAAGCTACAGATTAGAAGTCAACATAGTCAAGAGGTGTAAAGTAAGGTGCAAATCTAGGCAAAAGCAAATTTTGTAGTCAGTTTCCTTTAATACCTTGAACACCAAAAGTAAAAGTTTATAATTGTTCACAAGATCTAATGATCTATCTTCTTTATTTGAATTCATAATTGCTCCATCAGGTAGATCATGTAGATTAGAATCAAGTCCCATTTTATGTTGTCTCTATATGAACCAATGAACACAACACCACCTCATGGGATCAGCAAAAGCCCCATCATATAGTGTCCATCATATACTATTAAAACATAATTTTTTCTTTGTGATCTGGGTTTATTAAAAAAAATAAAAGAATACTATGCTTAAATGCTCATTGTACCAAATGAGGATTTATCTGTCCATTTTGCGAAATGATGATTTTTTTTTTGTTGTTGGTGTTCTATTTTGGTAAATGATAGAGCCGTGGAGCCGATGTGAATCAGAAACTATTCAGAGGCTTTTCAATGACAGCAGCTGTAAGGGAGGGCCACCTTGAGATATTTGAGATCTTACTCAAAGCCGGTGCCTCTCAACAGTCTTGCGAGGAAGCTCTATTAGAAGCCAGCTGTCATGGGCGAGATGGAAAATTTATCACGTTGCTAATGGCTTCTGATTTGATACGGCCCCATATTGCTGTTCATGCTCTTGTCACTGCATGCTGCAGAGGTTTTGTAGATGTGGTTGATGTTCTCTTGAAGGTAATCAATATGTCGGTTGTTTATTTTTCGATCATAATTGGTGTTAATCTGTAATCAACAAATTTGCAACATGTATAATTAACATAATTAACCACCTTCTCAATAACAAAGCCGAATTCCATACTTGACATGTTGATTTGTGATTACAGTGTGCTGTAGATATTAATGCATCTGCTAGAGTACTGCTCTGCTCATCTAAGCCTTCTCTCCATACAAATATCAATTGCACACCCCTAGTCGCAGCAGTTGTTAGCAGACAGGTGGCTGTTGTTCGTCTGCTATTACAGGTAACTTTTAATCCAATTCTGATTATAACATAAAATAAAAATCTGTTGTCTTGTATTTTGATTAATGGGTTCTGTGATCTTATCAGTTGAATTGTACATCAACAATCTCATTAGTCATAACAACCAATATTGTCCACTTTGCTCACTAAGAGCTCATAAATTTGTTTTTGGTTATTCGAGTGGAAACTTTCTAGAGGCCACCCACCCTGGATCGCTCTTCTCTAAGAGCGCTTAATTGTGGAGTTAATGCTCCCATATTACACTTGTTGTTACTTATGACAAACGACCCAAGCTGAGCCCGGGTTCCCCTAAGTTTGAGCCGCTTTGTTTCGAGCTCCATTTCTAAAACTCGAGCTCGGCTCATTTATTATTTATTTTGATTATTTTTATTCATATCATGATGTTTATAATTATAAACTTATATATAACATAAAATATATTATTTAGCTCATTTCTCAAAAATATGATGTATATGATATATTAAATATTGTAACTGTATATTTATTATATTATATAAAATTTATTTTCTTTAGTTAAACAATATTATCCTTTAGGCTAACGAGCATAGTCTAACTCGATTTGTGATTTCAGCAATCCAAATCTCGAGTAGCTTACGCACCTACTCTTTGATTGCTCTACTCTAAGCAAGCTTAATGAGTTAATGTGCCAGGATGATGTGGGTCTGCCTATTTGTCACACTTATGACTTTTATAATCTGACATTATTTCCATCTCTATTTGGATTATTAGGAAAACAGATTTTAAGTATACCCAATACTAGATACAACCCCTATTGACACCATTTGTTAAAGATCCTGGGTCCCTTGTGTATCTTTATTATATCGACCGTTGAACAGCTTGGTTTTGTAGCCAACCAGCCATTGATGTTTTTATGACGCTTGAATCATAATGGTTCACCAAATATCACCAGAAATTCAGAAACAACATTTGTCCAGTAGTTGGTTGTTGGTATTCATAGACGTGCAATGAATTTCACTAATGTTTTACCATGGTAAATAGTATTCTACTACCAATCGACCTGTAAAAGAAAAAAATGTCCAAAACATGTCACCAAGTACCTACTAGATTCGTCAGAGTTATTCCCAATATATTTATTGATCTGTGGCCCTACAGTAGATAAAATAAATACGGAACGTACAAGCCAATTTCCAGCTGGAAATGACAGGAATAATTGTCCGTAGAGATATTGTTTAGGGCCCTATTATTTAATAGACGTGACATTTTTTATGAATCTTCAATGAATCTGTATTGGTGTGCGACTGAGGCATGAGATGTGTGACGATTTGATAAACGTCTTAGGGCCTTAAACCGGGGCTTTATAAACATTTAGATCAAATTGGTTAAAGTTAACTTTTGCATTAGGCTAAAGTACCAAATTGGTATATATGATATTTTAGATTTAGATGTTTCTAAAGGTATATATGAAATTCTCCCGATAAGTAAAAACAACCAAAAGGGTGAAGAGATTATGAAATGCTTACTTGATTAAAAGTCTATTATGTAAAGAAAATGTGAGAGATGTAGCTTTTGGTTGTAATAATTGAAATTTATATGTAGTATATATAATTGTCCCCTAATTATTTATAGCTTTTATTATAGATCTTTAGAAAATGTATTTCAAGCAAGAATTAAGAGGATTCCCAGCAGATTCTTAATCCCTTGCCTTATAATTTGTACATTTATCATTATTTTTTCTTTCTTTTTCACTCATAACCATATATTAAATAATATTTTTTTATACCTTAATCATTACCTTTTCTTTCGCTTTCATCACAACCAAACCTCAAATTTTAAGAAATCAATAATTTTTTCTCAAATATACAGATGAACAATAACTTTTTCTCTCTTCTCTCCTCACAACCACTCACAACCAAACCTTAAATTCAAGGTTTACACTCACATTTATAAGGAATCTACCGTGAATGCTCTAACATAGCTTATTTTTCTTGAAGGCGGGAGCCAATATCAACATGAAGGTCCAGTTAGGCGCATGGTCATGGGACACAACCTCAGGCGACGAGTTTCGGGTCGGTGCTGGACTAGCAGAACCCTATGCTATTACTTGGTGTGCAGTGGAGTACTTTGAAACTAGTGGTTCCATATTGCAAATGTTACTACAACACATCTCCATCGATACATATCACAACGGCAGAAGTCTCCTTCATCATGCCGTCCTTTGCGGTAACACAGGAGCCGTAAACACACTGGTAAAATGCGGGTTTGACATTGAATCCCCGGTCAAAACAACACAAAAAGATGAAACCAGACCGATTCACATGGCTGCACGCCTCGGATTTCCGTCGATTCTTTGTATGTTAATCGACTCGGGCTGTGATATCAACTCAAGAAGTACAAAGAATGGTGAAACCGCTCAGATGATATGTGCTAGATTTCAACAGGAAGAGTGTCTCCGCGTGTTGACAAAAGCTGGTGCTGACCTCGGTTTGACTGATTTGACCGGTCAATCCGCCCCGTCTATTGCCGAGTCAAATGGTTGGTCTCTTGGCTTTCGGAAAGCAGTGCTGGATGTCACTAGAACCGGAACAGTACCCACATCAAGCAACACCACAGTCTTTTCCCCTTTAATTTTCGCAGCTCATTCAGGAGATATACAAGCTTTAAAAGCTTTGATTTATAGCGGCGATATCAATCTCGACGAGCAAGACGAAAAGGGGTTTTCAGCAGTTATGGTGGCTGCAATGAAAGGTGACATTGAAGCTTTTAGGCTTCTTGTATATGCCGGATGTGACGTAAAGCTTAGCAACAAATCCGGTGAGACGGCTATCTCCCTATCGAAAAAAACCAAGAATGCTGACATGTTTGAGAAAGTAATGATCGAATTCACCTTAGAGAAAGGTAACGAAAACGCTAGAGGCTTTTATCCTCTACACTACGCATCTCGTCATGGAGATGCAAATGCGGTCAAACTCTTGACCAGTAGAGGGTATGATGTATCCATCCCTGACGGGGATGGATACACCCCCCTCATGTTGGCAGCACGAGAAAACAACGGGCCAATGTGCCAGCTGTTAATCTCGTGCGGATCCGTTTGCAGTTTCAAGAACTCAAACGGCGAAACCGCACTCTCTCTGGCAAGAAAACACGCGGATAACACCGCGGAGTGCGTGATTTTAGACGAGCTCGCTAGGGTGCTGGTTTTTAGTGGCGGGAATGTGCTGAAACACACGAAAGGAGGACGGGGAGGTTCGCATAGGAAAGAGTTGAGAATGACGAATGAAGGCGTTTTGAGTTGGGGTAAGTCGAGTAGAAGAAACGTGGTTTGTCGAGATGCCGAGGTGGGGCCGAGTGTCGGGTTTGTAAGGTGTAGGGGGAGCGAAGGGTGATGGTGACGTGGCGGGTGTTTTTCGGGTGGTGACAACCAGGAAGAAAGAGGTGCATTTTGTTTGTGATGGCGGGTTAGAAATGGCGGAGTTGTGGGTTAGGGGGATAAAGCTTGTGACAAGAGAAGCTGTAAATGGTAAGTAGATATGTGTAGTAGATATGGTAACATGAAAGTATGAAATACTTCATCTCGAAGTATTCTTTCCATTAAGTCGATTAGTCGAATGTCATGTTACATCTTTATGACCAAAAATTAGCGTATCTACTCGCAGAACAACAAACCGAAAGCCAAAACTCCAACCATCTACTAACAAAAACCTATGATTTAACAAAAATAAATAAATAACAAGACCTTGATTCTAGTCACTTGCAGACCCATCATCATCATCTTCATGTTGTGCTACCACTTTCTCAATAAACCTTTTCCTCACCCCTTCAAGAACAGCTTCTCTATAATTAGGGTGGAGAATTAGTTAATTAGTTAATTACCCATCTTTGTATAGCATAACAATCACCCACACATCTGATGGAGCTTGTTCCAGAAATCGGAGCGATCGAACCAAACTTTGCAATTTTCACAACTCCCATAGAGTCCCGGACCGAACATTGCGTCCCGAGCACTATGAGGGCAAAATGGAGCTGACTGGTGATGTGTATTGCCCCAGGTGATTGATTGAATTTTAAAATTAACCAATGATTAACGGTTTAAAATTTTAGTTTTTTCCTTTTTATTCTATAAAACCCTCTATTTTTTTACATTTTTACCATACAAATTTCTACTTCTCTCTCAATTCTTTAACCCCTCTATACAACCTCCACATATAAAGAACCATAGACATAAAGTACATGGACTATAAAAACTTGCCTAAAATAAAAATAAAAAAAAACTGACAGAAAACATAGCACCATTTCAATGTGTTACTTATAGGACTTTAAACACGGAAGAAAGGCAGAAAATATAAACAATAAAAGACATTAATGTCATCATCACACAGAAAACAATAACAGATTTGTGTGACTGGATTTCTGTAAATTCTACATACAAAGCAATCTTGAACTGACTTTTCTAAAGTCTGTGATGCATAAGACTGAATACGAAAACACTCGGGTAATGTAGAATGTCATCATATAAGAGTTGAATTATTAAGTTTAACATACTGCTCTTATGTGTGCCTCCAAAGGGGAAGGGGGGAGGGGGGGGGGGGGGGGGGGGGGATGGGTTTTACTTCTCTTCAAACTATGAATTTGGGGCTTCTCGTCAAATGGTTGTTCAAATTTCAAATTTAAGGAAGATAACACAAAGCTTTGGGCTAAGGTGGTCTCGGCCATTCATTCGCCAAATAACATGGGTGCTAGTTTCCCGTGTAATCGTGCTATTGTCGGGCCTTGGAAAAATATCATCAATGCGAGTCATGACTTACGACTTATAGGAGTAGATGCGATGAAAAAGATTCGTTGTTGGGTTGGAAGAGGTGATACGGCCAAATTTTGGTTCGACAACTGGTCGGGTATGGGTGCTTTAAAAGATCGATTCCCTCTTCTTTTTCTGTTTGAATCGGACAAGAACAATTGGGTTTCAAGCAGGCTTCAAGGCGCCGGTATCATGGGGATGTGTTGGTCTTGGCGTGGTTTGGGTCTGCCTGAAGCGGTCCAGGCTCAAGCCAATCTGTGTGATTTGTTGTTGAGTGATTTCCACCTCTCGGATTCACCTGACTTTTGGGGTTGGGATTCGGGGGGGGGGGGGGGGGCTTTTCGGTTAAATGTGTGCGGGTAGAAGCGGAAGAAACTATTCTCGATGCCTCAGACTTCAACATTCCGTGGCTTTATTGGATCCCTCTAAAGGTAAATGCGTTTGTGTGGCGAGCGGCTTTGGACAAGGTGGCTTCTAAAGTTAACCTCTCGCATCGTGGGCTGTCTTTGAATCCTATTTGTACCGGATGCAATAGACATGACGAATCTACCGATCACCTTCTTCTCCGGTGCCTGATCGCTAGCTTGATTTGGGATAAGGTTTTCCAATGGTGCAAAGCCCCAAGGGAGTTAGTGCTTACAGGGAAAGACATTCTCAAAGTCCAAGATTCTTGGGGGTTTGCGAAAAAAAGAGGAAAATCTATCATTCTATTTTTGTGAGTACCCTTTGGAGCATTTGGAAGACTCGTAACGAAAAACACTTCAATAATCGGTCAAAAACCATGGACGAGATTATCGGTGATATTAAATATTAGGCTTTCACTTGGGTTAAGTTTAGGAGTAAAAACTCATCGTTAGATTGGGTTTCTTGGTGTAATTTTTTGTTATAACTTTGTCTAGCTACTTGCTAGGCTTTCTTTCTTTCTAATATATATCTCTTCTTGCTGTTAAAAAAAATGTAATTCAGGACACCATTTAAAATTTCCTCACTACAGCTATGAAACCAAACAATTTCTAAGTAGTAAAATTAAATAAATAATAACCAAAGCCCTCACATCTAGTTACAAAGTTGCATAATTTGTAAAACAAATCATCATTAATAGACATTGAAGATTTAACAAGTTTAGCCTACAAAGACCTTCAAAATCACAAACTAACTACACCTTTAAATTTGTATATTTCATTAGAACAAAAACGAACATTAACGTACAAGACTCAAGTCACCATACAGGGAAGGTGGGCAACAAACTACGCCGCCAGCCTTTTTTGAATAGCAAACCCTAAATGTATGAAAACCACATTCTTCAATCTAGAGGCCACGATATTCCCGTACATGACTTTCTGAATCCGACGCAAGATGCCAGCCGCCTCTGACTCAAGATGCGCAAATGTATCAAATACGAAGAAAACAAACACATGTTGGTTCTCGATGCACGCTTTTTTATGTTTGTTCACATTCCCGGCAGCCGCTCTAGACACCATCTGACCCGCCACGAAGGTACCAGCCCTCAGCCCAACAAGAAGAGAGACCCCGTTAAATCGACACAAGCAATGATTTTTCTTTATCTGTTTTAGACATTTTTAGTTTCAAACTTACCCATCATTCAAATGCATCATTCAATTTACCAAACATCAACATAAGATAAACAAAAATCATCATTTTAATTAACCAAATGAGAAACAAGTGGTTTCATTCACTAGGATGAATTAATACATCTAACTACAGAATCACATCCAACTAAACTAACTACTTAGTTTTCTTGGGAGATTTCGCAGCAGTTTTTGAGGGAGATTTGGGTTCTTTAGCCGCAGCAGTCTTCTTGGGCAAAAGAACCGGATTAATGTTGGGAAGAACTCCACCATGAGCTATTGTCACTCCGGACAACAATTTTCCGAGCTCCTCATCGTTCCTAATCGCCAACAACAAATGCCTCGGCACTATTCTCGTCTTTTTGTTATCCCTAGCCGCATTTCCGGCCAACTCCAAAACCTGCAAAAAACCCAAACATTATTAATCATTTTCAAAGTGGTAAAGTTATAAAAAAAAAAGCCATACTCAAAAAATTTAAAATTTTAAAAGAAAAAAAGTCACGAAAATACGAGTTTCTAAAAAATTGAGACGGTTAGATGTAAAAGCAGTCGGGTCGGGTCGGATCTGATGATATGAAGTGTAAATGGATTTGATCGGAAAACTTACTTCGGCGGCGAGGTACTCTAAAACGGCGGCGAGGTAAACCGGAGCACCGGTTCCGACACGTTGAGCGTAACGTCCTTTTTTAAGGAAACGGCCGATTCTTCCGACGGGGAACTGTAGGCCGGCTCTGACGGAGCGAGTCACGGCTTTCTTACGTGGACCGCCGCCTTTCCTTCCTCCGGCGCCCTTCTTTAATTTTCCGGTGGCCTCCATCTGTTTTCTTTTTTTTTCTTTCGGAAAAGCTGTTTAGGGATGAGTTTGTTGATTTGGAGTAGTGATGGTGGATGAAGAAGAAAGGACGAGGTTATTTATATTGTGAGCAGGGAGTCGTCTAATGGGTTGGTTGGATTGCGATCCGTGTGAAGGAAAAGGAACCAATGAGATTATAGTTTGTATTATTTAATTTAAATAATAATACTAAGGGAAATTCCCAATTTAGCCCTTTTAACCGTCGTTTTTCTCATTTTAGTCTGTTGACCAGATCTGTTTTTAAAATAGCCCCGAATAATGGTTGCCCAAGATCATAGTCAGGGTTCGTTCGACCGTGCTCTGCATCTAATGAGATTGTGCCATGTCATTGATTACGATCGTCGACGTTCACATATCTTTGACAATGACGGTGTTCGTCAACAGCAGTGGAGTCGTCGGCGATTGTCTAAGGGGAGGGGGTATGGTTGCCACAAGGCTTCCCCAAGCCATGCTAACCACCCAATAATATTGTGACATGTCAAATTAGGTAAATTGGGCAAGGCTTCAAGCCACACCACATGGTATGGTCGTGGTGTGGCTTGGGAAGCCACCGAAAATTTAGTTTTTATATATATTTTTTTTTTTTTAATTTTAACAACTTTTAATAAACAAACAACTTTTATATAAAAAAACAAACACTAGCATTACGAAATCAAACGTTACAATACTTGAAATTAAAAAAAAAACACGAATATAATTAAAAAAAAACCTAAAAGTTGCATTCCCGACCGCATGTTCTTCCTCTTCTTCTCCTCCTTCTTCTTCAACTTCTTCTTCGGACTCGGAATCGATTTGACGTCGTGGCTCTCGAAATTGCGTGTTTTGGTACATGACGTTGTAGGCGGTGGTTGTCGGTTTTCTTGACTGGATTTGGTTTCTAGATGTCGGAGCGGTGATTAGTATGGTTTTCTTAGCCGGATGTGGGGGGTTTTCTCTCTTACGCACAAACAGCTCTTTCTTTCTAAGAGAAATGTGAGAAGTCTGTTGCATTTGACGTAGCGCTACGAAGCGTTGTCGCCGTCGATTTATCTGATGGCTACTGCTATGTTGTTGGCTGTTGAATCTGATGTTCATTTTAGCTCTTGAAATTAATATCTAAATTTAGATCTGACTCATATTTGAGCATGTTGTTTTACGGCCTTCGATGATAGCAGGTCAGTCTCTATATATCAACTGTCTACTAAACATGCTATTTCTTTATTGGTTTCAATGCTTCACGAGTTGAGGTCACCTGAGATGAGATCTAATCTTATCTCTGGGCTCGAACCTGTGATTTTCGTGTGACATTGACTACTGCTATGTTGTTGGCTGTTGAATCTGATGCTCATTTTAGCTCTTGAAATTAAGATCTAAATTTAAATTTGACTCATATTTGAGCATGTTGTTTTACGGCCTTCGACGATAGCTGACGAGTCTCTATATATCAACCGTCCACTAAACATGCTATTTCGTTATTGGTTTCGATGTTTCACGAGTTGAGGTCGTATGAGATGAGAATCTGAGATCTAATCTTATCTTTGTGCTCGAACTTGTGATTTTCATGCGGCATTACCTATGTTTTTCGTCGTTATCTTATCATCTTCTGAATTGGCTATGATGAAGTTATATCTTAATCCATTGAAGAGAAAAAGTGATACCATTCATCTTGGCGAGGCAATTTTTTTTTGCAGGCATGTTTAGTGTCTTTATTTGCTCAATTGGTTACAGATCTGAGCCGACTTTCGATATTGGGTTATAGTTAGATTTAAAGATATGTTTCGTGTTTGACAATTTCATTTTCACTTTGGGTATTTGTTTTAGTGTTTAGTTTTATGGATATATTTTCGTTTGAACTTTGAACTTCTATTTTAGTACCAACTCAGTTTACAGATATGCATCTCTCTGAATCATCATATTCATCTCTCTGAATCATCATATTGTATTTCAATGATATGTTTCTGTTTTTTAAGCTTTTGTTTTAATCGATTGCTTAGTTGGGTTTTTGAATGGCTAGGCTTTAAGCTATTGATTCTATTTTTTCTGATCAGGGATTTAAAAACACTGTTTTAATTACTTAATTGCTCGAAGGTTATGTGGACTTCAGTTGAGGTTGTATGCCACGCTACTTGAAATTAAATGCGAATTTGTAAACAGAAATAGTAACAATATTATTTTTATTAAATCAGAACAATACTATTACACTACAGAAGGAGTAGAAGCAGAATAACGAAAATAAATGCAAAAAACATAAAACAACGAAGCCAGAGCTCGTGTTGAACACGATTTCCTTAAAACGGATTTCGGTCTGTTTCCCAGGATACGGTGGCTAAAGCAACGTATTGCCGGAGTTGTTACTTGCCTGAGATCACAGAGAGAGTCGAGAAGAGCAGAGGAGAATGAAGTTTCGGTATATTTTTTCTGTCTGATATCGACGGGTTTATATAGCCACGAAATGGATTGCTGTCCAAGACAACAATCAGCATTAAACTCGATTATCAGTTTCTAAAATAGCTGATTTCGTATTAACTAGGATAGAGTGTTCTCCAAGATCAAATCATTTCCAAAAATAACTAGCGAGAGGAGCAAAAACCGCTATGTGCAAACCCGACCATTTTCGAGTCGCATTCGTGTCCGCAGGATGCGCGAGCGCGCCCAAGATTTTTAACCGGGTTTCTCATTTTTCTGCACCCCCACCCCCCCCCCCCCCCCGCGCGTAGATGTTGGAGTATAAAGTGATAATACAATTTGATAACCATCCAAGTTTCTTGGCTTATAACCCACACTTCATTTTAAACCATTTCCAATGTGGGACAAATGGTTTCTAGCTCAAATATATATAGTTTGTAGACCACACTTTGAGCATGGATATCTCATTCACCTCTTAATCACTTTGGACGTTTAATATCTCTTTGGAAAGCCCTTGCCCTAGGCTATTCAACCATATCAAATAACCCGTCTAATTATTATATCTACATATAAATAATTAGGTCCAAAGTTTAGGAAAAATTACATATTTTCCCTATTTTTTTTCCAACGATCCCCCACATGAATGGAGATCGATGGAGCAAAGTACTCGATCATTCTGAATTCTCAACAGTTGAGTCTTGCGTATGATAGGTAGGTGTCCCCTTTGAACCTTCCCTTGTAAAATGTACTTAGCCTCCTGGCTGTCAGTAGACGGCGATGTCTTTGAACTGAGCTTCCGTTTGTGTAGGCGACAATACACTTTACACAGGACTCTTCTTGACAGTATCAACTCCTCATAGTCGTGTCCTTTATGGTCCTGAACACTTGCCTGGTTCTGCGAGAGTCTTAAGAAATTAGCCCCCACATTTCTCTTCGAAGCGACCCCACTTCTCTCTCACATAGTGATTCCTCGAATCATTAAAAGTTGGAAGCTTATCCTCACTGTCACTGTTTAATAAAGGAACGGGTTTGGAAGTTTTGGAAACTTCCTTTTAGTTTCGGGAGTAGTTATATCATGACTTCCCCACAGTGACCTCCTCAATTCATACAAGTAGGTTGTCCTATTGAACCTAGATCTTGGAATCTCCAGTCACATATGTTAGGTTTCCTTCGTATGAATTATACATTCACGGGCTTCAATCCCATTCCTCTTGATGACCTATATACTGCCTCTCTGCTTAAGCCTTTAGTAAGCGGATCCGCTATATTATCAGCTGACCTTACATAGTCAATCGTGATAATCCCCGTTGAGAGCAGTTGTCGTATAGTGGTATGCCTACGTCGAATGTGTCGAGACTTCCCATTATATATTGCGCTATGAGCACTACCAATCGCCGATTGGCTATCACAATGTATAATAATGGCCGTTACCGGCTTGGGCCACCTGGGTATGTCCTCGGTAAATTGACGTAACCACTCAGCTTCTTCTCCACATTTGTCCAAAGCAATAAACTCAGATTCCATCGTTGATCTGGCTATAACCGTTTGCTTTGACGATTTCCAAGACACAACTCCACCTCCAAGTGTAAACACGTATCCACTAGTTGCTCTTGAATCCTTTATATCAGAGATCCAGTTCGCATCGGTGTATCCTTCAATCACTGCTGGGTGTTTTGAGTAATGTAGTCCGTAATCACGAGTGTACCTCACTGTTGATACATGGTTCCTGATCGTCATGTGAAGTATCGAATACAAGACGAAGACTCACAAGATTGCTGAGGTCCGAACTCCCAGCGAACCTGGAGTTCGGACGGCTCCGAGCTTGTGGCGAACCTGAGGTTCGGCCAGTCGTGAGTTCAGCCTATAAATAGGTTTGTCTTGTATAGTTTTAGGGAGCTTCGGTGTCATAAACTTTCTAAGTGTACTTTGTGGTCTCTGTGGTTAATACAAGTCTCAGTTGTATTTACTCTCTGTGTTTTACTCGTTTACATTGATTTCTATACGACTAAGTAGAAGATTCACACGCTCACGCACTTTCAAGTGGTATCAGAGCTTTTGGTTTATTCTACTAGTCGGAGATCAGTGTTTTTCGAGTTATCGAGTTCAAATTCACGTTTTTGACTTTCAAAACTCGTTTTTCATCTTCATTTCTCGAAATTCTCGTTCAGAGCATCATGATTCATGTCCAAAATGTTTGTGTTTGTTCGTATTCAGTTGATTGAGTGTTTACAGCTCGAGAGGTGTCGAATTCAGTGAGTTTTTCCGAATTTCGAGAAAAGCTGTTTAGGGATGAGTTTGTTGATTTGGAGTAGTGATGGTGGATGAAGAAGAAAGGATGAGGTTATTTATATTGTGAGCAGGGAGTCGTCTAATGGGTTGGTTGGATTGCGATCCGTGTGAAGGAAAAGGAACCAATGAGATTATAGTTTGTATTATTTAATTTAAATATAATACTAAGGGAAATTCCTAATTTAGCCCTTTTAACCGTCGTTTTTCTCATTTTAGTCTGTTGACCAGATCTGTTTTTAAAATAGCCCCGAATAATGGTTGCCCAAGATCATAGTCAGGGTTCGTTCGACCGGGCTCTGCATCCAATGAGATTGTGCTATGTCATTGACTACGGTCGTCGACGTTCTCATATATCTGACAATGACGGTGTTCGTCTAACAGTAGTGGAGTCGTCGGTATCGCCAGAGTTACCGACGACTGTTATTTAATTTTTAAATCTAAACCCTCTATTTTTCGTGATCGTCCGACCCTATACCATCACAGTCGACGACCATTTAATATTTAATTTTTTTTATTTTAATTTTTATTTCAGATTGTTTTTTTTTTAATTTTCCATACTTTTTTTAAGCAAAATTTAGTTAAAAGAAAATATTTATAAAATAAGGTCGTCACGACTTTATTTATGGGTCTGTTGGCTATGCCCGCAGTCCTCGGCATGGTTGTAAAGCTCCCCGCCTACAACCGATTACTCTCTGAGTACTCTCCGCCTACGCCTAGTCCACCACTACTTGGGTTGTTGCTAAGAATGGCCTTCCGAGGATGAATGATACCTCCTTATCCTCCTCCATATCGAGGACAACGAAGTCAGCAAGGTAAACAAACTCTCCTACATTGACCAGGAGGTTCTCAACTATTCCTGAAGTATATTTCACTGACCTGTCAGCCAGCTGGATGCTCATCCTGGTAGGTGTGGGTTTACCAAGGTTCAACTTGTTGAACATGGAGGATGGCATAAGGTTTATGCTAGCCCCCAGATCCGCAAGTGCGTTTGAAACCGCGATATCCCTAACAACGCAAGGTATAGTGTGAAGCTACAAGGATCCATTTGCTTTCGGGGAATCGTGCTTGATAGAATGGCAGAGCATTCCTCCCCTAGGCTGAAAAAGTTGAGTTTGGCGATTTTGCGCTTGTTGGTCAGGAAGTCTTTCATGAACTTTGTGTACTTTGGCATCTGTGAAAGAACTTCTGTAGAGACCTAGAAAATGAGGCTTTTGCATTAGATGAATTTTGGGTTTAGGTTAATACTTGTGGGCTAGTAACTATTTGTAATTGGGCTAACTTTTATAGGTTTAATATGGGTTTTGGGTCCGATCGGTTTAATGTGGGCTTAGGGTTCGAAATCTTGTAAAGAGATTGACTTGTTTACCAAGTCAATCTCTCCTATATATAGACCCACCTTATTTCGGTTTAGGGTTGCTTGTGTTTTTGCGGATTGTGTGGTATAACCGAGACCTCTTAGGTGATCGGTTCTAGGTGTTTGGCAATCAACATTCAAGGTTTCTCAAGTTTACTCATCGGTTTGTGTTCGTTATTTGTGTTTTCATATTATTCGATTATTGCTTATATTGTTCATACTTGAATCACCTAGCTAAACCTGCAGGAGCCCCTTGATATTTCCAATCATCGCCATCTTTTTCTTCTTTTTGTTCCGCCTCTTGATTATACTTGCTAAAAATATTTTGTACCCCTAAGAATTTTTCCTCGAGACACTCCTCTTCATCCTCGTATACATCATACACGGGAGGAAAATCATAGAGAATGTCACCATTGGTAGGATGCTGTTATGAATCATGGTAGAAAACTCTCGAAACATACAACAATGAAGAGCAAAGAACAAGAACTGAACGTTGAAGAACTCAACGATCAACAAACAATCTACAAACAGACTCAACAAAGACTCGAAGAAACCCTAACACTCAAAGAGAGAAAAATAGATGTATCGGCTGAATCAACAGAAGACCAAAAGAAGACTAATGCCCTAAACTCGATTAGAAGCTTTTATATCCAGACGCTCCCACCGACTTATCCACAGCCCGGAACTTCAGCCCAAGTCCAAGAAAGCCCACAAAGCTTCCATCTCCTGGATCAACCCAATCACACCTAAAATAAAATAAACACATTACAAACAAATTTAAGTTGGTATTGTTTATTTCAAATAAATAATATTTAAGGACAAGAAATGAAAGAATACAAAATATGTGTATTCTTCACATCCCCCCCCCCCCCCCCCAATTCGATGTCCGAAAACAATCAAACATGCCCAAACTATTAGTTAGTTTGTCATGCTGACCAACGAACAGACTCTTTGTAAATATATCTGCAAGTTGATTCCCAGATTGAATTCCAAGTGTTTCAACCAACCCAGATGTAATTTTTTCCCGAAGGAAAAACAAGTCAATTTCAAAATGTTTAGTCCTTTCGTGAAAAACAGGATTTGCAGCAATGGACAAAGCTGCACTACTATCACAATACAAAGGTATTGGTAAACCAACATCAATCCCCAAATCATGTAAGGTATTTAATATCCACATGACTTCACATGTTGCAGCACACATTGCTCTATATTCAGCCTCAGCTGAAGATCGAGAAACAGTGCTCTGTTTCTTACTTTTCCAGGAAACCAAAGACTTTCCCAACTTAATACAAAATCCTGTTACTGATTTTCTTGAAACCAAACACTTGGCCCAATCTGAATCTGAGTAAGCAGACAAAGTCAGATTGTGACTTTTACTGAGCAAAATCCCCTTTCCATGAGACTTTTTAAGGTATCTTAGCAATCTAAGAGCCAGTTTCAGATGACAATTAGTAGGTGCATGCATATATTGGCTAAGAAACTGAACAACATATGAAATATCAGTTTGAGTATGACACAAATAAATCAGTTTACCTATAAGTTTTTGAAACCCTGACACATTCTTAAGAAGCTCAGTATCCTTTTTACAAGAATCAGCAGTTACATAATGTGGCTCAAGTGGAGTATTGACTGGTTTAGAACCAGTAAGTCCAAACTCAGCAAGTAATTCAGTACAGAATTTTCTTTAAGACAAGCACAATCCATTATTAGTTTCAACAACTTCAATTCAAAGAAAGTATTTTAATGTTCCCAAATCCTTAATAAGAAATTGTTCTCTTAATAGTTTCTTTACATTTTCAATATCAACATTACTATTACCAGTTATAATAATGTCATCCACATATACAAGAAGCACAGTAAAAACAGAATCAGTTGATCTAACAAATAAAGAATAATCACTTTTACTTTTAGTAAAACCTATTTTAATTAAGGCAGAAACAAGTTTTTCATTCCACATCCTGGGAGCTTGCTTCAACCCATATAAAGATTTTACTAGTTTACAAACTTTATTATCATCTTTTGAAAAATACCCTTCTGGTAATTTCATATACACATCTTCATATAGATCACCATACAAAAATGCATTGTTAATATCAAGCTGAAACAAAGACCAACCTTTACTAATGGCAACAGTTAAAAACACATCTGACAGTGACCATTTTAACAACAGGAGAGAAAGTTTCATCAAAATCTATCCCTTCTGTTTGACTATACCCTTTAGCAACTAACCTAGCTTTGTATCTCTCTATTTCACCATTTGACTTGTATTTAATTTTATATATCCACTTGCACCCTATTGGTTTTCTACCAGGAGGCAAATCAACAATAATCCAGGTGTTATTTCTGTTTAAGGCATTCATTTCTTCATTCATAGTTGTTATCCAATTATTATCAGTAACAGCTTCCCTAAATGACCTAGGTTCAACAGTTTTATTAATCATACAAGCAAACAGTTTATTCTCAACAGATAGGTTAGAGTAATTCACAACCTTTTCTAAGCCATACTTAACTTTCCCTTCAATCACATAATCATTTAATTTTGCAGGGATAACTGACTTTCTAGTAGACCTCCATTTGACAGTTGATGGTGTCATATCAGAATTAATACCAGCAGGAGTACCCTCAGATGGGCTAGTGAATTCAATTTCATTTTCATTTGAATCATGATACCCTACCCCCACTGGGTTCAGCTGTGCTAGATGAGTGGTCCTTATCAGAACCAGTCTGAGACTGAGGAGCATTTCCCCCCTGCATCTGCTCAGCTGAACTACCAGGTTGCCAGGTTTCACTAGAAACATCACATGTTTTCCCCCTATCATCATCGGAATTTGAACCCCTTAAGTCACTTTGATTGTTTGGTTCATTAGAAAAAAATTGATCATAGAAATGTAAATGATCAGTTTGACTATCAATTGAAACTAAAGAAGGATCTTGATGTTCAGTAGTTTTAAAGGGATAAACATTTTCATAAAAACAGACATCTCTAGAAAAAAACAGTTTTTTTGTATCCAAACTCCAAAGTTTATATCCCTTTTTCTCATTTGAATAGCCTAATAAAACATATTTTTCAGCATGTTCAGAAAATTTATTAGGATTGTTTAGAACTGTAGAAAACACCAAACAGCCAAAGTTCCTTAAGTGTCCTAAAGGGGGTTTTTTTTCCAAACAACAGTTCATATGGAGATCTACCATTAAGTACAGAAGATGGCAGCCTGTTAATCAAATAGGTTGCAGTCAGTATAGTTTCAGGCCAAAACCTTAAGGGAATACCAGATTGAAAGAGCAAAGACCTAGCAACATTCAAGAGATGTCTATGTTTCCTTTCAGCAACCCCATTTTGCTGAGGGGTGTATGCAATTGTGGTTTGATGAATAATACCACGTTTTTTTGTAAAATTAGAAAATTGATTATTAACAAATTCAGTACCATTGTCACTCCTTAACACTTTAACCCTTTTTTCAAACTGGTTTTGAATCAAATTAAAAAGATGTTCAACATTGTCTAAAACTTCCAACTTAGACTTTAACAGGTAAACCCAGACAGCCCTAGAAAAATCATCAACAACAGTTAAGAAATATTTATAACCATCCTGACTTTCAACCTTATAAGGTCCCCACACATCAAGATGCAAAATATCTCCTAACTGTGTAGTTTTGTGATCACTGAGAGGAAATGGATCTCTATGCTGCTTAGCTTTATGACACACTTCACAAGGGGAAGATCCCTCACTAAGTTTAAGATCTAAAAAATCCTTTAAGACTATAAGAACTTGATCAGAGGGATGCCCCAGCCTAGAGTGCCACAAAGAACTACTAAATTTACTTGCTAGACAGACCTTATTATTCACAGTAGACACATTACTAAAATATAGCCCATCAACTTGACTACCAGTCATAAGAGTTTTCCTTGTGAGTAAATCCTGAACATAACACTTGTTTTCATCAAAAAACACACCCAATTTATTATCCTTAGCACATTTATAAACAGAGACCAAGTTGACATAATAATCTGGAACTACAAAGACATCCTTTAAAACCACTTCATTACTCAGATGAATGTTCCCAATTTTAGTCACAGTGGCAAATGTACCATTTGGGTGTTTCACCTTAATGTTCAAATTTACAACATTTACAGCATTAAAAACATTTTTATCACTTTTAATCATATGTTGATTAGCTCCAGAATAAATTATCCACTCAGTCTCAGAATTAAACAAGCTACTATTAAAACAGAAACTCTTAGATGTTTTAACATTAGAACACAAGGTGGACAATGCAATACCTCCCATATTACAAACTTGAGTAGAGCCACCAGGAGTGTCCCTTATCAATTCCAATAACTTTGTTATTTGATTAGGTGTAAAAGTATTCAAAGAAGGACTAGGTGACTCAGGCTGAGAAGTACAATCAACCTGTGAGGACTTTGGAAACTGACCAGAAAATTGATTACCCCTAGGTTTAAATCCTGGAGGATAACCAACCAACTCAAAACATCTCTCCTTCATGTGTCCTAACTTATTACAATGAGTGCATTTTAGGTTAGGATTAGGACCTCTAGGAGGTCTTCTCAAATTATTATTATTAGAAGAGTTTGGAGACTGAAACCCTCTGGACACAAACCCAGTACTTTGTCCAGGAGGTTTTTGTAAACCACTACTAAGCCTGTGAGACTCTTCCCTAGAAACAGTAGAAAAAGCATTTTTGACAGTAGGGAGAGGGTCTCTGAATCAATAAACTTGTCCTAACAGGTTGATATACATCATCTAAACCCATCAAAAATTGCATAAGTTTGACAAGTTTACCAAAATCATTATATGACTTAGATGCCTCACAAGTACAGGGAGGAATCTGAACAATAGCATCAAATTGTTTCCACATTGTGTTTAAAGTGTTAAAATACTCAGACACAGTACTACCATTTTGCTTAACAGAATTAATCTTTTGAAACAATTCAAAAACCACAGACCCATCCACCCTATTTTCCTTCAAGTCACTCCAAACCTCAGAGGCAAGATTGGAGTAAACCTGACCAACATACAGTTCCTCAGACACAGAGTTTAAAATCCAGGTGAGAACTACAGAATTACACATTTCCCACTGTTGGGCCAACACAGCATTATCAACAGGTTTAGCACACGTACCATCAATGAAACCTATCTTGTGTTTAATCCTCAAGGCAAGTTTCATTGCATTGGCCCAAACATTGTAATTCTCAGTTCCCTTCAATTTAATCAAAACAACAGTTAGGCTACTAGAATCACTAGCATGAAGATAGAGAGGGTCAGTGGCCTCAATCTTACTAACAAGAGTGGCAGAAGTACCAGGATCAATGGTAGACATATTAACAGAAACAACAGGACAATCAGCACAAGAACAAATTTGCATACAAGACAAATACACAATTAATCACAAGAACCAACAGTGAATCACACAACCACAATAGCAAGAAGACATATACCAAAACAATAACCCTAGATCTCTGCAGGCAACGAAACCTGGCCAGTGCTCCAGATACTTACCAGATAGTATGGCAGCCAAGTCTTAACCAGGGAGTTGCAAACAGAGAGAATCAACGAAACAGATAAAGAAACAGGTAAAAAGATGAGCAGGAAAGATCTCTCACCGAGCGATGACCCAAGTTAGGGTTTCCAATAAAATCCTGATCCGAAACACCTTCACTTAGGGTGATCAGATCTGGAGCGCAGCAACAAGCAATCCGATGGATCCTTGACAGAAACGACCTCTAATCAGCCTTCTTCACCGCAAAAAAACCGATACGCAGAACACGAATCGTCCTTCTTCAATTCTTCAACCAAAAAACCCAGATCTACACGATCTGAACCCTTAGAACCCAAAGATCTTCAAAATACCTCGACGGTTACAACAACGTAACCCTAACAGACAGCGGAAGACACCAAAATCACTCAAGAGCTAAACATAGCTCTGATACCATGTTATGAATCATGGTAGAAAACTCTCGAAACATACAACAATGAAGAGCAAAGAACAAGAACTGAACGTTGAAGAACTCAACGATCAACAAACAATCTATAAACAGACTCAACAAAGACTCGAAGAAACCCTAACACTCAAAGAGAGAAAAATAGATGTATCGGCTGAATCAACAGAAGACCAAAAGAAGACTAATGCCCTAATCTCGATCAGAAGCTTTTATATCCAGACGCTCCCACCGACTTATCCACAGCCCGGAACTTCAGCCCAAGTCCAAGAAAGCCCACAAAGCTTCCATCTCCTGGATCAGCCCAATCACACCTAAAATAAAATAAACACATTACAAACAAATTTAAGTTAGTAATGTTTATTTCAAATAAATAATATTTGAGGACAAGAAATGAAAGAATACAAAATATGTGTATTCTTCACAGATGCTCCTCATCCCCGGTTGACTCGTCCTAGACGGGTTCTTCCGGTTCCGTTTCCGACCATGTTGACAAGGCTTGAAGATTTTGGATCCGTTGCTTCAATCGTCAGATCTCTTGTTGTAACTCGAGGTCCCGAACTTTTCGTCGGAGTCGCTTAATCTTTTCTACATCTCGGGGGTCACGGTGATAGTTGACGTTGCCTCCGGCGGCGAATCTACGTCGATAATCACGGTGGTTCCTCCGATCCATGGCTCTGATGCCAAATGATACGGGAAGCGTGATAAAACCTCGGATGAATCCGAGCAAGGAGCCAAAACCGGCGTCCTTAGGGATAACAGTCGTGCCAAATACCGGCGACGGCTAGGGTTTGGAATAACCTCCAAAGAAATACTTTTATTAAAAACTCAACTCTCTAAAAACGATTACAAAAAGATCTTTAAATAGACAAAATAAACTTGAAAAACAAGATACAATCTAAAAGGAAACTTTTAAAAGTAATAAACTACTAAAATAAAGAAACCCATTTGGATCACGTCGAGATAGGGGTTATTCGGGGTTTGTGAGGTAAAACCAATTTCAAATGGGCTTGTGCGAGTGCTAGAGGTCGTTCGGGCGGATTAGTAGGCATTTGGGATCCTCTTTCATTTTCTTGTACCGAGAGTTTCGTGTATGATAATTTGCTTATTGTTCGGGGCAAATGGATTAAACAAAACTTTGAGTGTTTCATGGTGGTGGTCTACGCCCCCTCAAAGTAGTAGTCAAAAGCGAGATTTGTGGTCTTTTATCTCGATTTTTAAGAACTCTCATCCCCAGTGGCGGATCTAGGATTTTTTTCTAGTGGGTTCACTTATTTTTCATGGTTGAAATTCTAACAACTAAATTTTAAAATTTTCAGCTTAGTCGATTTCGGTCGGGTCGGGTCGGGTCGGATAGAGTAAAGTTGATAAAATAATTTACTCTTTAACTAACTATCAGATTCATATCTAAAATCAAGTTGCAAACACTCCTATAGTTTACAATAAACTAGTTATCCTACACTATGTTGTTTGCAAATTTGAAATCTGAAATCTGAAATCAAATTGCAAACACCTTATGGTTTACACTAAACTAGTTATTCTGTAAATTGTGAAATAGCATAAGGCCAGAGAAGTTAACTCAAAAGGTAAGTGATCCTCCTTTATCGAACAAAAAGAATCTCTCAAATATCAATACTAGAACAAATTCGAAATTAAAAAAGAAATGAAACTAATCAAAGAGCATAGAAATTAGAACAAATTCGAGATTCAACTTACACTTAGAGTAGGAGGAGAACTGAGAGATGAAAGGGTCGAAGGGAGCAGAACTGGAGAGTGAGAGGGACAGAGGGTCGCCATCTCCAGAGGGGAAGGTTGAACGCCATCTCCGTCGGGGTCGCCGGAGGAGAGCCGTAAAGTACTGCCGCAATGTTGAATTCGAAGAGATGGGTGTGAGGTCTGAATATGAGCGGCTATGAGAAACACTTGTCCTGGTTAAAACCCTAAGTTTTTTTCCCTAAGTTTTTTTTTAAAAAAGAAATTTTAAAAAGAAAACAAAAAGCCTAAAATTTTAGAAAACCGTGAGTACTTGGATTCGAACATGTACACGCTAAGTATCTAAAACGCACCAGGAACCAGTTCGGCTAGAAAAGATTCATGTCTTGGATTCGCTCTTAATTTATATAAAGATTCACTCATAGTTTTTTACATATATTTTAACTAAAATTCCGAAATCCACTGGGTTCCCGTGAACCCGGTGCCAAGCTACTGGATCCGCCCCTGCTCATCCCGGGGAGTATATTATTTTTGGTGATTTCAACGTTTCAAGATTTGAGGCGCAACGGATGGGTGTTGCATTTAATATGGGAGAAGCTTCCGATTTTAACGAGTTTATAGATATTTGTGATTTGGAATATGTGAAGATGGGTGGTTTCAAGTTTACTCGGGTTAGTGCTAATGGTTTGAAACAAAGTAAATTGGACCGTTTTTTAGTCTCTACTTCGTTATGTGATCGTATGAACAACTTTGAGGCCGTAGCTGATTTTAGTCCGATTCCTTTCAAGTTTTATAACTTTTGGATGAATATGGAAGGGGTACAGTGATTTGGTAGATTGTGTTTGGGACGACGACGACGTGGCGGTAAACAATCATGTTAATTGTTTTGTACGTTTTAAAGAAAAGTTGAAATTGCTAAAGACAAAACTCCGGACTTGGAACTCGAATCGTCAGTTGATTAAAGATGGGGTCGCTAAGAATTTATACGAGAAACTCGAGAAAATTGAAATTGAGATCGAACGGGGTTGTAATATTGCGGGGTTTAATAACGAAAAAGTGGGGATTCTTCACGAATTGGGTTAAATCGAGGTTAGTAAAACCTTAGAAATGGCTCAAAAAATTAAACAAAAGTGGTCTATAGAGGGGACGAGAATTCCAAGTTTTTTCACGCGTATTTAAAAAAGAGACGGAGGATTCTTGCAATTCGGGGAGTGAAAGAGAACGGAATTTGGATCGAATCGCCTGAAAAAATCAAAAAAGTTTTTTTTTAATATCACAAAAATCGGTTTTCTAAATGTGATATTATGCTGCCTTTTTTTAATCCGGTGGGAATGCCGAAGTTAGATGCCGCTTCGGTCATGGTTTTAGAAGCGTGCCCGACTATCGGTGAAGTTCGTAAGGCGGTGTGGGATTGTGGTAGCTCCAAAATCCCGGGTCAGGACGGGTTTTCGTTTGCTTTTGTGAAACATATTGGACGAAAATTCAAATGGACATTCTTGAATTCATCAGATACTTTTTAAGAAGAAATCGATTCCTAGGGGGTGTAATGCCTCTTTTATTACTCTTATTCCGAAGCATGACAATCCGGTGTTGATTTCAGATTTTCGTCCGATTAGTCTCATCAACGTACAATACAAACTCATTTCTAAATTACTCGCTAATAGGTTGGTGTCGGTTGTTGATAGAGTTGTTGATCCGGTTTAGTCGGCTATTATTGGTGGTCGTCAGATTCTTGACGGCCCGTTGATGTTGAATGAGATGGTAAGGTGGTATAAGGGCAAAAAGAAAAAGATGATGATTTTTAAAGTGGATTTCGCGAAAGCATATGATTCACTTAATTGGGATTATCTTTTGTCTGTTTTACGAGTGATGGGTTTTGGTGACACGTGGAGCTAATCCGTGCTTGTCTGGTGTCAGCTACATCTTCAGTTTTAATTAATGGTAGCCCTACAAAAGAATTTACGATTGAACGGGGCTTACGCCAAGGTGATCCTCTTTCCCCGTTCTTGTTTATTTTAGCCATGGAGGGTCTTCACACCTTAATTAAGAAAGAGGTTATTTCGGGGGGTTTCAAACCGGCAATCGTTGGTCATAAAAAGGTGGGTATCTCACATCTTTTTTATGCCGATGATGTTATTTTTGCGGGAGAGTGGTCTAAAATCGAATTTTTAAACTATTATTTGGTTTTTAGACGAGTTTGCGGGGGCCTCCGGTCTTAAGGTTAACAACTCAAAATCGAATCTTTTTGGAGTCGGTGTTGAGGATAGTGACGTGGGTTGTATGGCTCGTAGTAAGGGTTGTATTGTGTGCTCTGGCCTTTTCGTTACCTGGGGGTTCCTATCGGTGAAAAGATGAATACGGTAAAAGCGTGGTCCCCAATTATTGATAAGTTCAAGACTAGATTATCTCGGTGGAAGACTAATCTCTTGTCGATTGGAGGTCGGTTGACTCTTCTCTCTTCGGTTTTCGGTTCGCTTCCTATTTACTACATTTCTCTATTTCGTCCTCCTAAAAAAGTTTTAGCTATTTTAAAAGGTTTGCGGGCAAAAATTTTCTGGGGCGGGGGGGGGGGGTGGAATCGATTAGAAAAATGCATTGGGTGAAATGGGATAATGTTCTGATGGATAAAGGCAAAGGAGGTTTGGGTATAGGAAGCATTAGTGCTTTAAACCAGGCAATTGCGCTTAAATGGAAATGGAGGTTCCTTAATGACAAGTCGTAATTATGGGTTCGGGTTATCGATTCGATTTATGATAGTGAGGCGGTGATGTTAGATAGGCCGGTTAGAGGGGATGGTGTATGGGACAACATTTGTAAGTCGGTTAACGATCTTCACTCTCGTAATATTATCCCGGTTAACGCTTTTAAGAAACATGTGGGGAGGGGTAATGACACTCGGTTTTGGGAAGATACATGGATCGGGGATGATTCCTTGTCGGTTAAATTTCCAAGATTATACGCTTTGGAAAACAACAAAAGTTGTTTAGTGTGCGATTGTTTCTCGGGGTCTAATCGGTTTTGGGATTGGAGAAGGCCTATTAGAAGCGGGATCAAAGAATCTCAATTTATTAGATTGAGTTCGGTTGTGGATGCTTTTGTTACTAGTTCGGAAAATGATGCTTGGAAATGGGAGCTCGACGAAAAGAATGAATTTATCGTGAAAGATATTCGGAAAAGAATTGAAAAAGTCGATTTTTCGGGCAACTTTGGGCCAACGAGATGGAGTAAGTGTATTCCTAAAAAACTTAACATTTTTTTTGTGGAGATTGTTGATTGATAGGATACCGGTTCGTAGCAAGCTTTGCGAAAGAGGTATTCAAATTCCTATTGTTAGTTGTATTTTTTGTGATGCTCTTCTGGAAACCAATTCTCATATTTTTGGAGATTGTCGAGTGGTTGTTGGTCTTTGGAGGTGTATCCGTATTTGGCTTGATCCCGATGCCCCTATCTTATGCTACCCGAAGGAGATCTTGGCCCGGATAGATGGTTTTTCGGGTTCAAGAAAGAAGAAGATTGTGATTGCAGGCATTATAACGTGTATGTGATGGATTATTTGGAAGACTTGAAATGGAATTGTTCACAATAAAGATGATCTTAGACCGAATTTTCTATTTGATTCGGTGATGCAATTCTCTTATAATTGGATTACGGCTAGAGAAAGAACTTGTAATATGTCGAGTACTAGTTGGATGAGAAATCCGTTATTATTTTTGTAACAATACTTTTTTGATTGGTTAGGTTTTTCTAACCATCATTTTTATTTTTAATATATCTCTTTGCCGTTCAAAAAAAAAAAACCGTTCAAATATTTTGGTAAAAAACAAATGAGTTTTTAAGTTAAAGAAATAGATGTTTTTGCTTGGTTTAATCTAGCTTCTCATTTAAATCTGGTTCCTCATTCAAATCTGAAATCTTAGGTGAAACCGACGAGTCATTTAAATCTAGAATCTTTGGGAACCGAACATCACTGACAAACTAAATATGCCTTAAACAAACAACTGATTGATGGTATGTGAATCTTTAATGTATAAAACGAGATGGGTGACCACCCCGCGCGTTGCTGCGGGGGTGACCACTATATGTAAGCATGGAAATGAGAAAAGGCAAAGTAAATATATAGTAGTGCCTGTATATACAAAAGTGTTAAGTAATAACATACAAAGATCATTATGTGGTTTTGTCTTTCCGAATATGCTTTGTGGTTATGTGGTTTTGTTTTTAAAGTTTGCATTCAGTATCGTGTAAAGGTAAAACATGGGTGATAAGTAAAGTGTTTTTCATGCTTGTATTTATTTAGGTGTTATGATATTAACATAAACCCATAAAAGAGCTATTTAGCTATCATTTTTATATGAAAAAAAATGCTCTTTTCAGTGGCAAACTGTTCCCAAATAAATTTCTTTTTATAGATGATTACAAATTATCTCAACAATTTATCGTACGTCACTTATAATTATCCGGTCTATCTTACATTTTAGTTTTTGGTTAATCGTATTTTAAAATTATTTTCAATATTTAAGTTTTACTTCTTTTCGAATACTTAAGTTTTCTTTTTCTTTCATTTTAATGAGTATAATATATAAATTAATTAAAATCAACATATATTTTGGAATTTTCAAAATAGAAAAAAAGACAGAATGTAAAATAAAATTACGGTAAAGGACAACTAATATGACCTTGGGAACACAATTTTTTTAACATCATTTTGGAAAGATACATAACAATTACTATCTTATGATCTTGAAAATATGAGTTTATTTTCCAGTCTTCTCTTTTGTAAACACTTTAATAACATCAAAAACATAAAAAAGACACAGATCACATGTTTCTCAAACTAAAATAAAAAATGAACTTTCGGAATCCTTTATGTTTATAAAACTAAGCCTTTCTAAATCTTTATGTTTCTCAACTAAATGTTTTAGAAAAATAAAATAAAAATGAACTTTGTAAAGTCTTGGTGCACACATAAATCTTTATGTTTGCAAACACTTTTTTACTCATTTCAACCAAATTTAGGGGGTGTTTGAGAACTGGGATTGATTATTTAACCATGTTAGTTCTTATGCCTATGTAACCAAGAAGAGTCACTTTAAAATGAACTAAAAAACACAGATAAAACATAAGAAACAAAACACTCAAATTTGAAAAAAAGATTAAGATTAAATACGGCTCAGATCCGAGTGAGGTTGCGTTTAACGCCTTATCGATCACCAGAAAAACATCATAGCCACAAAGATAACATAAGCAACATATTCTTTCAAATTCTTCCTTTAGTCAACACCAAAATCACTGATTGTTTGAACCTCGGATGTATAGTCGAGAGAAAAACCAAGCCAGTAAATGAGCAACCATTTACATGATTATAAGCCATATCATTTTATACATACCAAACCGTCACAACATCAGCAAAATCATCAAATCCTGCTGATACACACCATGGAAACCAAATCAGACCCAAAACCATCACAGCCATAAAGGCTCAAGCAAGCTCAGAACCAAAAGGTTCATCATAGCCTAAGAACACAAACTCTTAAGAGAGATAAACACTCCTTCAAGAAACCTCAGTTGGAGATGCAAGGTCTTAACAATCGGACCACAAAAACAATTAATTAAACGCAACATTAAAGGAGAACATATGGCAACAACAGTTCTCAAATGTGAGACTTACACGATAACTGAAATGATAAATAAGGTAATCACCATCACCGTCGTAAAAGGCTACGGAGCACAAAAACCCCCAAATCGCCGCTACCTCAACGTTAAGAGAATCAGCGGGAGAAAACCCCCCCAACTGTAAAAAACGGAGCGACAGTCAAAAGAATATGATAGATCCGTAGAAAACCAACCAACGGTGCAAAGAGCACCACATATCAAAGATTTCATATTTAGATCGGACGACAAAGCAAACAGCCGTCGGTTTAACGGAGCAACACCACGTCTCAACGGACAGCAGCAGTCGCTTCAACGTCAAGACCGACGATCGGCGTCGTCATCAGCAACAAACTTGCGATATGTGGCCACCGGATTTCTAGAGAGAGAAAAGTGACCGGCTGTTCTTAGAGAGAGGGGGTTGCTTGTGTAGATGGGTTATAAGAGAGAGAAGAAATGTTTAGAAGTTATAAGAGATAGGGAAAGAGTACACGTGAAAGGGGGAGAGAAAGAAACCTCACGCGATATGGGCTGTGTACTCATCAACAACCGCCCAAAACACCCTATTAAAATAAAGGAAAATTGGAATTAAATAATCCAAGTTATTGGGTATTGGCGGATAATAATCCAAGTTCCAATATTGGCCTACAATAATCCCAATTATTTGGGTCTTGGAATTCATTGGGTCGCCGTTATTTTTTCACTAACTCCGTTAGTTGTGTGCTGACGTGGCACATGCCACGTCAGCAAGTATGATGCCACATCACCTGCCACGTCAGCAAAAATGATGCCACATCACCTGCCACGTCAGCAAGTACTAGCGGAGTTAGTGAAAAATTAACGGCGGCCCAATGAATTCCAAGACCCAAATAATTGGGATTATTGTAGGCCAATATTGGAACTCGGATTATTATCCGCCAATACCCAATAACTTGGATTATTTAATTCCAATTTTCCTAAAATAAAACATCAAAGAAACTTTATTTATAAATATAACAAAGTTGAAGGGGTGTAAACTGTCAAAACCACAAACTCCTGTGGTCAAACTATAAGAAACAAAAAGTTCCTTATTCACCATCAATTTGCATTGTATATTTTATAAATGAATTCAACTGATTGATAAAATATGCACATATCAAATAAATTCACACAAGTGTCTCTTATATGCCCAAACCTATACGCCACGGAAAGGCCTATCCGTGGCGTATAGGGCCTGTCGACCATCAAATCCGCACCAGAGATTCCTCTGCCCTCATCACGTCATCACGGGAATGTCAATGTGATGTACGAGGAAACCAAGTAAGCCACAGATAGACTATCTGTGTCATATGATGTTCGATTCGGTACGAGAATCTCTGTATGGTCAGGTACTAGCAAACCTGCATACGACGTGTATCGCCTCATCCGTGGCGTATAGTTTTTTTTTTGGGAATCATTAGTTACGGATTCAGTCCTATACGCCACGCCACAGATAGCCCTATCCGTGGCGTATAGGAGCGGTGTTTGGCGAATGATTTGCGCTTTCCATAAAAAACCCATTTTGTAAAATCAGTTTTGGGAGCGATTTTCGTAAAGAAAAAAAGGACGTAGACTACTTAGGGCATGCGGTGTACCCGCGTGAAGGGGGGCGTTTTGGGAGATAACGGCGTGGAACACCGCCCCCCCCTATGCGTTTTGCGTTGGCGTGGAACGAATCCGTGGACATTTACACGGCGTTTTGGTCAACATTTGAGGGTAAATGTCCAATCAAGTTATGCCACCTAATTTTCTTTTTATTTTTTATTTATTTAAACTAATAAAAAATAACACAACACCACACACCACACCACACCATGTATACCCCTATCACATCATACAAATGGTGTTATCCAGTCATCGTCCACGTGGCATGATAACACCACTTTACAACACCATGTATACCACATGCCCTTAGAATAACCAACCAACTAGCCATTTACAAAGAGATAATATTATCATGTGATAAAATAATTGTTTATCAATCAAAAGATTATAAGTTAAAATCTTATAAAATATAAGTGTAATGATTTTTCAGTTATAAAAAAAAAACGAAACAACTAACCTCATTTGGTGACAAAACAATAGGTCCACTTAGGACTTACATAGCTAGTTTCTACACCGCCTCACCCTCATGAATAAGGGCACGGTATCATCCTTTTCATTACCGTGGTGCCGAATGAATGAGAAGAGAAAGTGCGTCTATTTTAAGTTCATTTTAATTAGTATTTAATTAATTAGATAAAAGAGAGTAAATGAGAAAAAAAAGTAGATACTGTAAGAAGTTTGATTTGGGTAAGAAGGATAAGAAGAAATCATAGACATTAGATATTCAGTTAAATAAATATTAATGACCCAAGTTTTTATATGTAGAATTAGAGAGAAAAAAAAGATGGAATGACATTTTTGACTTTTTATCAAGTCCCTCCCATTTTTAAACCTTTATAACTCTTAGATACGACGTTTTTTTAATTATACCATAAAAACGAGCATTTTTATCTTTAGAACACGTACAATCAGTGGCGTACCTAAGGTATAGCCAACGGGTTCGGCCGACACCCATGAATTTTTTCTGCGTACTTGTATATATCCGATTTTATCTTAACCGAACCCCAATAAATTTGAACACCGAACCCCATGAAATTTTTATACCGACCCTGAACTCTAAAAAAAAATATTTTCTAGTTTAAATTTTTTATATTTTACAGATTTAATCGTGTTACAAAAAAAATATCACAAAACTAACTTATAAAAACTAAGCTATAAGATTGAAATATTTGATCAATGATCCAAGACCAATGAGCCCAATAATATTAAAACTTTTAACCAAATTATTCAAAGTCTCAAACCCAATACTCAATACCTAAATAATGAAAAAATTACATAAATATAAATTTATAATTCTAATTAATATAATTTAAGAAATCCGGAACGTCAGCGGTGCCATCCCAACTCCAAATTTTGATTTCTCTTTTCTCTAGATTCCGATTTCCCTATTCCGTCTTTGGCCATTTCACACCAACGGGCGAACGCCGCACTACGCCATATTTTAGGCGACTGGCCTTTTCTACTTTCAGTGAGGTGAGTCATCGTCTCTCTCTCTTGAATCTGTGTTTTGGAACTTGAGAATTATATTGTGAGTTGAGATTTGAGAATTGTGATTTATTTTGTGAACTAAGATTTGAGAACTATTGGATTGATTTCTAAAACCGTTTCTAAGTTTGAACTTTGTATTTATATTAGGTTTGAATTTTGTAATTATATTTCCAGATTACTATATCAAAAAAAAAAAAAAAAAAAACTTGCCAATTGAGATTTGAGAATATATTCATAAATCATAATTGTGTATATAACTATATAATTTGGTAATGTTTATTTTGTGAACTGAAAATATATCAAATGGCGTAATTTGTTGTGCTATTGTTCAAACACACTGGCCTAATTGTGTTTATTTTCAATAGGGAATTGTAATGTGATTGGTGATATAATTTAGTATTTTTATACGTAGGTAATATGGACCTATTTGTAGTATGAAAAGCGGGACCTTCATCCTCTAACACTGCCGAATATATTGATGTTATCATGTAACGTGACCCGACCCGAACCGAATTGAACCGATCCAAAAAAAATTGTATATAAGGATGGACGAGCGAACCCCGAAAATTTCCGAACCCCATCAAAAAAAATCCTGGGTTCGCCACTGCGTACAATGTTATTTTATATAAAATAATAAAATATATACTGTTTCGATTATATCAAAATGTTTAGATGATTGCATCATATTGTGTCAAAATGTTCAGATAATTGTGTCAAAAATGTTCAGATTATTGTGTCATATTGTGTCAAAATGTTCAGACCATTGTATCATATTTTGTCAAAAATCGAAAGAGTATTTTTCTTAATTTTATATATAGCAACACTATATGGGTTTTAAAGATAAAAAACGCTCGTTTTTATAGTATAATTTAAAAAAAAAAATGTCATATGTGAAAGTTATGAATGTTTAAAAAACGGGGGAACTTAAAAAAGTCAACAGATGACTAAGACCAAATTGCTCCTCATTCATTTTTTATTATATTAAGATCCAATGGCTGAGATTTCTTCTTATCCTTCTTACCTAAACCAAACTTCTCATTTGAACCTCTTTCAGACTATGTGTAAACCATAAAGCCCCACCCTTAGGTATTTTCTGCAATGTGATAGATGCCGTGCCAAGAGGCTTTATGGCTTAAATGGTGTAGTGGAGTGACTTTATAATATAAATCAGTTTATTTAAAAAAAAAAGAAAAAGAAAATGGTAGTCGATAAAAATAAAAGGAGAATATGATGTATATTCATCTTTAAACTAGGGCTAGTGATAGTAACTAGGGGATGAAAAAAATTGATGTAACATATATGAATGAAAAGAACGCGAATGTGAGTGATGACTCGGGGTGATAATTACTCACACGACTCAAAACTCATCAACCTGAACACGTCACAAAGGAAAAAACGTTTTAGGTCGGCTGACAAGACCCATTTTGTTAAACATGTCAACCTAAACTATTTAAAAATAGGTTAACTCGAACATAACCCGTTTAATAAGTGGGGGGGGGGGGGGTGAACCTGATAACTAGTTTAAGAATTTTAGAAGGTAGTATATTATATATATTTATATATATCAATTGTGGTAGTATGTCAATCTCTATATATCAACTATTCATACCAGGTGCTTTTTCTTTATTAGTTTTTGTGGGCGACTGGTATGCGTGGTATGCTCCATCTTTTCCTTTTTCAAGGTTATAATGCGTGTCTCAGATTCATTCAAGAGATGCGTCATCTCTCTCTTTACTTCATCACTGATTTTCTCTATTTTAAGCCCAGTCCTCCGGCGAGTTCATCTTCTATGACTGCGTTATATTCCGTGTTACACATCCCGTTCCATTAGGAACCCGATTGTTGCCCATCATCACCATCTGTTTCCGTCACTCTATATCTGAAAGTTCTGGATCTTTCAAGGGCTTTTTGCTTACTAAATGGTCCAATGGTGATGTTGTAGGCGGTGGTTGTCGGTTTTCTTGACTGGATTTGGTTTCTAGATGTCGGAGCGGTGATTAGTATGGTTTTCTTAGGCGGATGTGGGGGGTTTTCTCTCTTACGCACAAACAACTCTTTCTTTCTAAGAGAAATGTGAGAAGTCTGTTGCATTTGACGTAGCGCTACGAAGCGCTGTCGCCGTCGATTTATCTGATGACTACTGCTATGTTGTTGGCTGTTGAATCTGATGTTCATTTTAGCTCTTAAAATTTATATATATTACATTGGAGATTGGTTGGCCCTCTCACGAAAACTACTGTTCATATTGATTGTTCCATTTGTGTGTTGACACGTTCGCATACACGGTCTATATGTCGTCCTCTTTCACCCATTTTTTTCTTTTCTCTCATATACAGACCGCTTCTTCCTTTCACCGCCTTTGATCTTCTCGATTCTTTCTTCCTTCCACCGCTTATGATCTTCGACTTTCCCCTTTAGGTTTACTATCTTTTTTTTTGTGTACAGGTCTGATTCGGGGGGTTTGGCATAGAGAGGCGGTGGGTGGTGGTGGTTGATGAATGGCGATGGCGGTCTGCATGTGTGAGCCGCTCGAAGATCTGGTATATCCAGTGAACTAGAAGATCATACGAGGTTAGAAAATTGTTTATCTCTCTTATTTGGTATTTTCTAACTCTTATTTGTTATCTTGAAGATGACGATCAGAAGGGACTTCATCGACACTGAATTTTTTCTTAGGATTTTGAATAGTGCGAGGAGATTGATGTCGAATTGACTGATTTTGTGCTTGGAGAAGATCCAATAGGGTAAGGGTAACACAACTCCTCCATGTTCTTGATGTAAGCCCCCAATTTTATTTCCGTTCGTTCCAAAATAGGTCCATTTTTATCCTTGAAATCTGCTAATTCGCATTTTGCTTTATGCTTAACTCTACTAATTTGTATATAGTTTGTTAATTATTAAGTATTGTGATTGCTAATTGACTTTTAGACTTGCGTGTGCTGTATTCATAATTACTCTTCCATGTTTACATCATCGGAACTGGTTACTTTAAGGTTTTAATCATATAATTTTGGTTTCCAATTGTGGTCCTGTTACCTTTTGATAGTTAGGGTTTCGTTTTGGTTTGCAGATTTTGAGGGTTACAAAACTCCATTTAGTATTGAAGGGTTTAGTATTCTCGATCTTATGAATCTAAATGCTGCTTGATGAAGGTTTAAACTATTCATCCTTATTCTTCCATGTCAAAGTTAAAGATTGCTTTGAAAAGGGTTTGTTTATATTATGCTCTTATATGTATGCATGTGGTCCCTGCAGAGTGCTGAACCAAGATGTATCTCCAGTTTTACAAAAATGAGAATGGTGAGAAGGTTTACACCACCAAGGTTTGTTTTTAAGGTATTTTGCTGTACTTATAATATGCCAATTCAGGGTTTTTGAATGAACTTTGTGCCTATGTGGATTTCTACTAATTTAATTGACTTAATTTGTTAATGGTTTGTGTTTTAAGTTTCGTTGGTTTTCAAATATGATTTGGGGTGATGTTTAATGGTGCATTTTGTTTTTATTATCTTTGAATTTTACATTTTTAATATGAACTGTGTATGGATTTGAGTGATTACCTCATTGTTTATAGTTTGTGCTTAGATTCTCCACCAGACATTGTGTCGTCAACCGCCACAAGTTTCTGGAGATTTTGAAATGATATGAACGGATTAAAAAATTGACAAGTATCATTTTTGCAGGTTGGATGCGATTTACGATGACTTTGTATGTAGATGTTCTGCTATGTAAGTATGATTTTGTTATGTTTTAGCTCTATGTTAGTAATAAATACTCATATATAACATGTAACTATTATTCATAGATTTAGACTATTATCATCATAAGTAAAACATTAATTATTTATCATCTCATTTTTTAAATGGTAGATAAAAGAAGTGTTTGCAGGTCAATTTGACGCGACCCATTTCAACCCGTTTTTGTTTGTAATCTTACCTGGAGATGTGCAACACCTGCATCTCCAAATGAACAGATGCAACTCCCTTTTATCATCTTCTACTGCACTTGCAATTCTAGGTTGCACCTTATTCAGACTTTGAAGCATATGTTGATTAGAAGCGGTGTTGAAAGAATCACTATAACAACATCATCTTCGTTATAAGCATTAGTGGTATACAATACCATCAAAAAGGTGAATACACCTTTTACAGATAATAAGTTGTTTTCTCTATGGGTTAATTTTTTATAATAAGATGATTTTTTACACATTTTTACCTTGAAATCGTTAGTTCATCTACAGAATATAACCTGTCATTTGTATAAATGAAATGATGTTAAGAGATACGATAGTAAGTAAGAGAAGTTTAGTGGAGTTGTTTCCATTGTAGTTCTGAAGTCGCATTTTCTTTTTTATCTTTTTGGTGTTCATTGCAGGGTCAGGATGGTGATTGAGTTGCTCCCTAAAACAAGATTACAAATGCCAGGTAAAATAATGGATGAGTACTGTTTTGCCTTTGTGCTTGACCTTCTTTAGTTTCTTTTAGTAACTCCACTAGCTCATCTCTTTATGTAAATTATAAGTGAATTAGTCATTGGTAACTTGACCCGTTTTCTTCAAATGTGGTCTATCCTAATATAGGAATGGCCTCTAATCCATTTCAATAAAATGATGTCAAGAGATATGATAGTAAGTAAATGATCACGTTTTGTCTTCTATGTTAGGTAAAAAAAAAAGTTAAGCAAAACATTTGACTCTAAGTAAAAGTCAAACTCTTTTGTCTAAAACATCGAACTTTTATTTAAGCATGATGAAACCTCATAGGTAGGTTGACTCTGGTACAATGCCCATTATTTTCTTCAATGATAAAATGCAGAATGCTTGGAATGAGTTGCAAAACTTTAGTGGTTGAGAAAGGATTCGCAGACTCAAAGAAGATACCAAGTCCAATGCCATCGTTCGTAGGTAAACTAATGAACTTTACCATCCGTCTCAGGGAAACAACACAACAGTGGTCCAGAACGCAACTTGCACCAACATGAAGCAGCCAAAAGAAAGCTCATAGCTAATGCTAACATCGTTTGAGCCAAAGACACCTGCAGCTAAGACATCAAGAAGCAGAACTCAAGACATAACAGGTAAACGTAAAGCAGAATACACATGAAACAATTAATATATTATACTAATAACATTTAACTATTCTGAAGAAGATGTTGCAACTCCAAAGAAAGCAAAAACAAACTTACAATGACAAACAAAAAAGTGAGTGTTTTTTGTTGCAGCAGGCAAGGTCAATGTTTTTGGGTACTACAGTTAAAGGATCAGCAGGTGGAACAAGCAGCACATTTTGTATAACCAATGAACCAAGTTCTCATGCTATGTGAGTATAGAATACTAATGGTAGTAAAACAACAAATGCATGCGGCATCAAAATGTAATGTTCTTTGCTATAAGCAGGATATATTTTGCATTGCCCAGGACATAAGTATTAATCTTTTGTACATTTCCATTAGTAGGAAAATAAACCTCATTTTGTAAATGGATGTAAACAACTATGACTAGATATATCAGCATCTTATACTTTCATAACAAAACTTCCATCAAACAATTGCATAGTCGATGGTGGCCCGCCGCAATGCGTGGGCGGGTCACCATCTTGTTAATATCTAAATTTAGATCTGACTCATATTTGAGCATGTTGTTTTACGACCTTCGACGATAGCGGGTCAGTCTCTATATATCAACTGTCTACTAAACATGCTATTTCTTTATTGGTTTCAATGCTTCACGAGTTGAGGTCACCTGAGATGAGATCTAATCTTATCTCTGGCCATGAGATCTAATCTTATCTCTGGGCTCGAACCTGTGATTTTCGTGTGACATTGACTACTGCTATGTTGTTGGCTGTTGAATCTGATGCTCATTTTAGCTCTTGTAATTAAGATCTAAATTCAAATTTGACTCATATTTGAGCATGTTGTTTTACGGCCTTCGACGATACCAGACGAGTCTCTATATATCATCTGTCCACTAAACATGCTATTTCGTTATTGGTTTCGATGTTTCACGAGTTGAGGTCGTATGAGATGAGAATCTGAGATCTAATCTTATCTTTGTGCTCGAACCTGTGATTTTCGTGCGGCATTACCTATGTTTTTCGTCGTTATCTTATCATCTTCTTAATTGGCTATGATGAAGTTATATCTTAATCCATTGAAGAGAAAAAGTGATACCATTCATCTTGGCGAGGCAATTTTTTTTGCAGCCATGTTTGGTGTCTTTATTTGCTCAATTGGTTACAGATCTGAGCCGACTTTCGATATTGGGTTATAGTTAGATTTAAAGATATGTTTCCTGTTTGACAATTTCATTTTCACTTTGGGTATGTGTTATAGTGTTTAGTTTTATGGATATATTTCCATTTGAACTTTGAATCATCATATTGTATTTCAATGATATGTTTCTGTTTTTGAAGCTTTTGTTTCAATCGATTGCTTGGTTGGGTTTTTGAATGGCTAGGCTTTAAGCTATTGATTCTATTTTTTCTGATAAGGGATTTAAAAACACTGTTTTAATTACTTAATTGGTTGAAGGTTATGTGGACTTCAGTTGAGGTTGTATGCCACGCTACTGGAAATTAAATGCGAATTTGTAAACAGAAATAGTAACAATATTATTTTTATTAAATCAGAACAATACTATTACACTACAGAATGAGTAGAAACAGAATAACGAAAATAAATGCAGAAAACATAAAACAACGAAGCCAGAGCTCGTGTTGAACACAATTTCCTTAAAACATATTTCGGTCTGTTTCCCAGGATACGGTGGCTAAAGCAACGTATTGCCGGAGTTGTTACTTGCCTGAGATCGCAGAGAGAGTCGAGAAGAGCAGAGGAAAATGAAGTTTTCGGTATATTTTTCTGTCTGATATCGACGGGTTTATATAGTCACGAAATGGATTGCTGTCCAAGACAACAATCAGCATTAAACTCGATTATCAGTTTCTAAAATAGCTGATTTCGTATTAACTAGGATGGAGTGTTCTCCAAGATCAAATCATTTCAAAAAATAACTAGCGATAGGAGCAAAAACCGGTATGCGCAAACCCGACCATTTTCGAGTCGCATTCGTGTCCGCAGGATGCGCGAGCGCGCCCAAGATTTTTAACCGGGTTTCTCATTTTTCTGCACCCCCCCCCCCCTTGCGCGTAGATATTGGAGTATAAAGTGATAATACGATTTGATAACCATCCAAGTTTCTTGGCTTATAACCCACACTTCATTTTGAACCATTTCCAATGTGGGACAAATGGTTTCTAGCTCAAATATATATAGTTTGTAGACCACACTTTGAGCATCGATATCTCATTCACCTCTTAATCACTTTGGACGTTTAATATCTCGTTGGAAAGCCCTTGCCCTAGGCTATTCAACCATATCAAATAACCCGTCTAATTATTATATCTACATATAAATAATTAGGTCCAAAGTTTAGGAAAAATTACATATTTTCCCTATTTTTTCCCAACAATCCCCTACATGAATGGAGATCGATGGAGCAAAGTACTCGATCATTTTGAATTCCCAACAGTTGAGACTTCCGTAGGATAGGTAGGTGTCCCCTTTGAACATTCCCTTGTAAAATGTACTTAGCCTCCTGGCTGTCAGTAGACGGCGATGTCTTTGAACTGAGCTGCCGTTTGTGTAGGCGACATTACACTTTACACAAGACTCTTCTTGACAGTATCAACTCCTCATAGCCGTGTCCTTTATGGTCCTGAACACTTGCCTGGTTCTGCGAGAGTCTTAAGAAATTAGCCCCCACATTTCTCTTCGAAGCGACCCCACTTCTCTCTCTCACATAGGTGATTCCTCGAATCATTAGAAGCTGGAAGCTTATCCTCACTGTCACTGTCTAATAAAGGAACGAGTTTGGAAGTTTTGGAAACTTGCTTTTAGTTTCGGGAGTAGTCATATCATGACTTCCCCCACAGTGACCTCCTCAATTCATACAACTAGGTTGTCCTATTGAACCTAGATCTTGGGATCTCCAGTCACATAGGTTAGGTTTCCTGCGTATGAATTATACAGTCACGGGCTTCAATCCCATTCCTCTTGACGACCTATATACTGCCTCTCTGCTTAAGCCTTTAGTAAGCGGATCCGCTATATTATCAGCTGACCTTACATAGTCAATCGTGATAATCCCCGTTGAGAGCAGTTGTCGTATAGTGTTATGCCTACGTCGAATGTGTCGAGACTTCCCATTATATATTGAGCTATGAGCACTACCAATCACCGATTGGCTATCACAATGTATAATAATGGTCGTTACCGGCTTGGGCCACCTGGGTATGTCCTCGGTAAATTGACGTAACCACTCAGCTTCTTCTCCACCTTTGTCCAAAGCAATAAACTCAGATTCCATCGTTGATCTGGCTATAACCGTTTGCTTTGACGATTTCCAAGACACAGCTCCACCTCCTAGTGTAAATACGTATCCACTAGTTGATCTTGAATCCTTTATATCAGAGATCCAGTTCGCATCGGTGTATCCTTCAATCACTGTTGGGTGTCTTGAGTAATGTAGTCCGTAATCACGAGTGTACCTCACATATCTTAGTAATCTTGTTATACTTTTCCAATGTTCAGCACTTGGATTACTAGTATATCTACTTAACCTGCTTACATCATATGCTATATCAGGTCTTCTACAACTCATCAAATACATTAGACTACCAATGATTCTTGAGTACTCCAATTGCGAAACTCCTTGACCCCTGTTTTTCGAGAGATGTTGACTCGTGTCAGTAGGAGTTCTAGCTATACTTGAGTAACCCGAGTTAAACTTCTCAAGAATCTTTTCCACATAATGAGGTTCGTGTAGTATGAGACCCTCTTTGGTCCTGGTGATCTTTATCCCAAGAATCACATCCGCCAAACCCATGTCTTTCATGTCGAACCTTGCTTTCAACATATCCTTTGTGGATATGATCATCTTATCATTACTACTTATGATGAGCATATCATCAACGTAGAGACATAAGATGACATATCCATTTGGTGTCTCTTTCATGTAGACACACTTGTCGCATTCATTGATCCTGAATCCCTTTTCTCTCATCACAGAATCAAACTTTTGATGCCATTGTTTAGGGGCTTGCTTCAATCCATACAATGACTTCACAAGTTTGCACACTTTATTTTCTTGCCCTTTCGCCACAAAACCCTCGGGTTGTTCCATGTAAATTTCCTCTTCTAAATCTCCGTTTAGAAAGGCGGTCTTTACATCCATTTGGTGAACCTCCAAATTTCGAATGGTGGCTATTGCAAGCACCATTCTTATAGACGATATTCGGGTCACTGGTGAGTAAGCGTCAAAATAATCCAGACCCTCTTTTTGTCAATAACCCTTAATCACCTATCTTGCCTTGAACTTGTCAATGGTGCCATCCGCTTTCATCTTTTTCTTAAAGATCCATTTGTAACCTAGTGGTTTACATCCCGGAGGAAGATCCACTAGTTCCCACGTGTGGTTTTATAAAATAGACTCTATTTCACTTTTGATGGCTTCCTTCCATTGAGGTCCTTCGGAAGAAGTAATTGCTTCTCTATATGTGTTTGGTTCCCTATCTACCATATAAGAAACAAAATCGGGACCAAACGATTTTTCAACCCTAGCTCTCTTACTTCTTCTTGGTTCAATCTCTTCTTCTTCAGATTGTTCTTGTCTATCTTGACTTTCTGGTTCATCATCATGACCAGTCTCCCTCGGAAGATCAGTCTCGCTAAGTAGACCATTGGGAGTTAGACAAGGAAACACATCCTCGAAGAACGAGGCATTACGAGATTCCATTAATGTACCTTTCTGTATATCGGGAATTTTAGACTCGTGTACCACAAATCGATAGGCGCTACTATGATGTGCATATCCAATGAATATGCAATCTATCGTTTTTGGTCCTATCTTTACCGCTTTAGGTGGTGGAACAACCACCTTGGCCAAACACCCCCACACTTTGAGGCGTTTGTAAGAAGGTTTCATACCCCTAAATAGTTCATAAGGGGTTTCGTCCTTCTTTTTCCGGGGTATTCTATTCAAAAGGCAGTTAGCCGAGAGTATGGCATCCCCCCACATGTCCTGGCTCAACCCAAAGCTTAGCAACATGGCATTCATCATTTCCTTCAAGGTTCGGTTCTTTCTTTAGGCAATGCCATTTTGTTGAGGTGAGTAGGGAGCAGTGAATTCATGTCTAATTCCATGTTGCTCACAAAGGCTAGCAAATGGCGACACATATTCACCCCCTCTATCGCTTCTCAACACCTTGATTTTCTTGTTAAGTTGGTTCTCAACTTCGTTTTTATATAGTACAAATTTCTCCATTGCTTCATCTTTACTTTTTAGTAAATACACATAGCAAAATTTTGTACTATCGTCGATGAACGTGATGAAATATTTACTTCCACCTTTCGTTGGGATTGATTTTAAATCAAAAATGTCCGTGTGAATCATATCAAGGGGTTCGGTGTTACGCTCAACCGAATGGAACGATGTTCTAGTAAGTTTGGATTCAACACAAGTTTTACATTTATATTTCGAGTCAATATGAAATGTTGGTATACTTTTTAGTTTAATTAAGCGTCTAATGGAATCAAAATTGACATGACCAAGTAGACCATGCCACATACACGAAATAGACTCAACGATATAAGTAGAAGTAGAAGTCTTATTCATCACATTGTTGTCACCCATTACAGACACTTTAAACATACCATTTAGGGCATAGCCCTTACCAACATAAACACCATTCTTGGTCAACACGACCTTGTCAGACTCAAACACTAATTTGAAACCAAATTTGTTCAACAACCAACCAGACACGAGATTTTTACGAATCTCTGGCACATACAGAACATTGTTCAAGGTTAGGTCATTCCCAAAAGTCATCTTAAGATTCACCTTTCCTTCTCCTTTGATATCAGGAGTGGCCGCATTTCCCATGTAGACCTTTTGACCCGCATCAACTTCATTCAAGGTGGTGAAGTAGCTCTTATCAGAACACACATGGCGGGTAGCCCCAGTATCAATCCACCAACCTTTGGGTTCATCCCCCACAAGGTTCACCTCCGATAGCATGGAGATAACATCAGTCACCATCGTAGCAAAGTCCATCATACCAACCTTCTCAACCATGTTTGCTTCTTGACGTGGATTAGGACGCTTTGGCATCTTGCATTGAGCCGCCCTGTGACCTGGCTGGTCACAATTGTAACACGTCCCTTGGAATTTGGTAATTCCACCTTTAGGACCGAGATTCATTCCCGGTTTTCCACCTTTCTTGTTACCCTCATAGGCTTTCCCTTTCCCCTTTTTGTCATAGTGACCCTTACCCTTAAACTTTCATTAGAAGACTGACTGGCTTCAACCATGTTTGCTTTAGCCAATGCAGGGTTAAAGCTGTTCCTCTGGTTTGTCTTGTTGTCTTCTTCGATACGAAGACGGACGATAAGATCTTCGATAGTCATCTCCTTTCGCTTGTGCTTTAGATAGTTCTTGAAGTCTATCCAACCTGGAGGCAACTTTTCAATCATCGCATCAACCTGAAAAGTTTCACTGAGAACCATACTCTCGGCATGAATATCGTGCAACATCACCTGGAGTTCTTGGATTTGTTCAATGATAGTCTTAGAGTCTACCATATATCTTGAAATCCAAGAACCTAGCAACCACGAACTTCTTAGTACCCGCATCCTCAGTTTTATACTTCCTTTCCAATGACTCCCAAAGTTCTTTGGCAGTCTTGGTCTTGAAGTACACATTGTAGAGGGAGTCGGCCAGGCCGTTAAGAACATAGTTTCTGCACAAGAAGTCTGAATGTTCCCATGCTTGTACAACGCTAAGACTTTGAGCATCAGGTTCCCCTTCAATCTTTGGGGTACTCTCAGACAAGAACCTCGCAAGGTTAAGAGTAGTAAGATAAAACAACATCTTTTGCTGCCATCTATTAAAGTTCAAACCATTGAACTTTTCCGGTTTTTCAGCATGATTCGCCACAACATTGGGTAACGGCGCAATCACCGGAGTGGTCACCACAGAAGCGGTAGGACCAGTACTAACTACCGTGGTAGTAACTTGAGTAGTCGCTGGAGTAGTCATCCTGAGACCACAGAAATGACGAACCAAATTATATTGAGACATAGAATTCAAAAATTCTAATGTTATATTGTTCGTGACACTATTAAGTGTTCGTAATAAAAGCAAAAAGATTGTAACAATCTGTTTACAAATTCGAACAACTAGGTGTTTGAATCTGTTTTTAAAACTGTATGCCACGCTACTGGAAATTAAATGCTAATTTGTAAACAGAAACAGTAACAATATTATTTTTATTAAATCAGAAATTGTAAACAGAAACAGTAACTATTACACTACAGAAGGAGTAGAAGCAGAATAACGAAAATAAATGCAGAAAACATAAAACAACGAAGCCAGAGCTCATGTTGAACACGATTTCCTTAAAACAGATTTTGGTCTGTTTCCCAGGATACGGTGACTAAAGCAACATATTGCCGGAGTTGTTACTTGCCTGAGATCGCAGAGAGAGTCGAGAAGAGCAGAGGAGAATGAAGTTTTCAGTATATTTTTTCTGTCTGATATCGACGGGTTTATATAGCCACGAAATGGATTGCTGTCCAAGACAACAATCAGCATTAAACTCGATTATCGGTATATTTTTTAACCGGGTTTCTCATTTTTCTGCACCTCCCCCCGCGCGTAGATGTTGGAGTGTAAAGTGATAATACAATTTGATAACCATCCAAGTTTCTTGGCTTATAACCCACACTTCATTTTGAACCATTTCCAATGTGGGACAAATGGTTTCTAGCTCAAATATATATAGTTTGTAGACCACACTTTAAGCATCGATATCTCATTCACCTCTTAATCACTTTGGACGTTTAATATCTCGTTGGAAAGCCCTTGTCCTAGGCTATTCAACCATATCAAATAACCCGTCTAATTATTATATCTACATATAAATAATTAGGTCCAAAGTTTAGGAAAAATTACATATTTTCCCTATTTTTTTTCCAACAGAGGTTTCTATGATCATGACATGAATGGATCGATTGAGTTTAAATAAAGGCTTTAACCTGATTAGGGGTTTTCGATTGCTTAAAGGATCTCTTGAACTTTTATGTGCCTAATAAACGTGATGCTAGTTACTTTAAGTTCTACTCATGTGAGCCATTTATCTTCTAAAATTTATGTTCAATTTAATGAAAATGAGATCATAGTGGTACTAACTAGCTTCAAAATGTTGGAGTAAAGCATCTCACATTTTTTAATCTAATTCATGTGCCTTAAGGTTTATGTCAATGATATTTGTATTTATTTGTTATCAATATTTTCAATTTCTTAACTTTGTCGATATATGTTTTAATGTAGTTATTATCTTTATGAATTTATTGCCATTGAATTTAGTAATATATTATACGTCTCTTAAACTATTCAAGTTTAGTAAAAAGTCACGTGAGACTAGGATGTTTTTCACTTTTGAAGGTTATTAGATACAAATTCGGTAAATATCTATGTGGACTACACTCATGATCTGGTATGAAAATAGACCATCTAATACTAATCCCTATCCATTGGACATTAACATTAACATCGGCTGTCATAAACATACAAGAAGAACTCACAACCCACGACAACAAACGGATCCGTTATCAACGTGGGTCCATTATAAACATAATGAGGACTTGTTTTCATCTTAAAAATTAAGAAACACTACAATCTAAAGCATGCATCTATCATTTCCTTAATACACAAAAAATATCATGTCTATCATTTCCTCTCACACATAAAAAAATCATGTTAAAAAGATGAACGAAGCCCGAACAACATCATGTGAAAACTAAGTGGACTATGCAAACAATATCATGTAAAAAATAAATGGATAAGTTTATTTTTAAATTAACGGTATAATTTTAATATTTAAAATGGTAAAAGAGATGTTTATTAATATTTAGATATTTTACATAAAACAAACATCTTTAATGATTCAGATTTTAGATATTTGAACCATTTCTTAACATTCAGAAGTGGTATTCAGATTCAGACATAAACATCTTACAAAAAAACAAATAGGGCCTTAATATTTAAAATTAAATATTTTGATTTTTAACCTTTTCTTCTAAAAGTGAATTAATTTTTCGGTTTTGAACAATTTTATCAACTCTTTATTTTAAACAATTTTATTTTATTAGTTTAACTACTCACTTTCTAATACTTTTCACCCACTCTTTCTAATATCGAGTTAAATATATAAACCTAAGTTTATCAATTGGAAATTGGAAATAAGAAATAAAGAAACAAAAACAACAATAAATACAATAATTGTGTATGATTCACAACCCAAGTGGTTGAGGTAAGACATGTAAAAAATCAAAAATGGGGAGCTCTTGGATTCAGGTCCAACCTATCACAAAAAATAGGGGTTTCAGGTTGGGCCATGGAGTCTTCTCACCTATGGTGGGTTGAGAGTGATCTTCAAGTCTTGTCCTCGAGAAATGGAGATGATCAAATGGGTCAGTGACCCGTCAGTGACCAGATTTGCCGTTAAAAAACGGAGACAATAATTACAACAATGTTTTATTTGAGTTGGAGTATTAATTGTTAAAACTGATATAGAGCATTCACAATTACTTCTCCATCTTTATCTCTATCTCTAAATATTATATTTCTAAATATTATAGTTTATTGTATTATTCATGTCCATTTGTATCTCTAAAATATAGAGTGGTGAATGTATGTATAAATATTTTAGAGTGTTTAGGCCAAACATAATACGCACACCACACATCGCGACTTGCCTACGTGGACAGCGGTAGTACACCGCCGCACTCATCTCATCTTTTCTCCTCTCTATCTCACTCCAACGATACACTCTCTCTTACTTTTTTTCATTTGACTATATTAGAAAAGTGAATGATTGTGTGGGGTGAGTGTAAAGAGGTAAAATATGAAAGTGAAAAGTGATGAGGTGACGTTAAGGTGACAAAAAATGTGTGGGTTAAAATATTATGGTGGAGATATTACGAATAGCCTTAGAAAAGAGAAAACAAAAAATAATAAAATAATTGTTTGTGAGTGAAATAGAGATGAAGATGTGGAATGTGATATGATAGGTTAAATAAGATCTAAAAGGCAATGATCCCCGGCCCAAGTGATTGACAATTTGAGATAAGACACCCAAAGACATTAAAATGGAGAGACATTGGGTTCAAGTCCTACCTATGAGAGACAATAGGGGTTCAAGGTTGAGCCAAATGGTTTTCTTATCCACGGTGAGTTTCCTCTTGAGGATGTGGTTTCACTACTAGAAAAAGGGCCTTTCTTGACACGCGAACGATGACGCGCGGTGATTAATGACGCGCAAAAACGCTTGTCATAAAAAAACTGTCAAGAAATGTAAAATCCTAAGGGTAGATGACGCGTATTTTTGCGTGTCATAAATATCTGTCATAAATAAATAAATAAAAAAAACACGGAGTACACATAAAAATTACCCTTCATCTTTAACTGTCCTCTTTTATTTTTTCATTTCCCGCTTAAATTTTAACCAAAATATTCACATCCCTTAAAAAGTTCCCCACGCTTAAAAGTTCCCAAAATTTCCCTCCGCTTCGTTCCTAAAAATTCCCTCTTCCCTTCAATCGGAGCTGCAGTCACGTCTCTCCTCCCTTAAACACGATCTCTCTTCCCTTCGTTCCTTCGTTCAATCGGAGCTACAGTCACGTCTCTGTACGGCCGATTACAAGCCCTAAGCCCCTAAGTCATCTCCGGCTTCAGCCCTAATTACAAGCCCTAAGTCCGCTCAGCCGATTCTCCAAAATCAGCGATCCATGGAGCGATACTTGGATGTATCCGGCAACCAGGGCGGCGACGTGGCTCTAAATCCCCAAATTGAAGATAATTTCTCCAAGGTTAAGCAAACCCTAAGAGAAACAGGCGCGCTGCTCATAAAAAAACCATTCACTAACATCACAGGTAAGTCTCTCTCTAGTCTCTATTCTATTCACCTACGGTTGCTCATATCTATATCTATACTTGCTGATTCACTGCTTAATTTAGGGTTTCTCAATCACCTCGAACTCACCTTACTCATATATGTACTTATCGTTCATTTAGGGTTTCACAATCTGGTGGTTCTTGATCCTGTATGCACACAGAATCACACTTGTCCCTTTTGGTTTACTTTATCATAAACTAACATAAGCTTCCATAGTTCCATTTTCAGCTTGATTAAATCTCCTTGTGTGATTTTGATTGCAGGATATAAGAATTGTCTGCTATGTGGATGCTTGGTTTATTTCAGTTTATTCAAAATAGGAGTTGTATATGTAATTACATCAGCAATCTGTATGAGGTATTCTAACTTTTTCCATCAATCCTATCTGAACATTCTGTTAGCATTTATTAAGGCGCCTTAAGTGTGGAGTCATATATGGAATCCGATGTTGATGGGTTTGGAATGGTAGAAACGTGAACTGAAACTTCTCTAGTTCTATTAAAGACAATAAATAATGTTGAACTCATTCTTATGATAGATGAAAGTGGGTCTAACTAGAAGTGATTGTAGAATGTTATGAGTAAGTGCACACCACATGTTTGTAGAAATGGTTAATTTAATGTATGATTGATAAACGGGATAGTTGCATTATAGTGGTTAATGTGGTGAAAGTGTAATGCTTTATCATGAATGAACCTAAAAGTTGGTTGTGTGTTAATCCTTTTTGATGCTATGTTTATGGCCAGTTGAGTCCCAGATCATTATGGAATGAGAAATATGATGGTTGTTATGTAAAAATAGAGTTTTATGATGTTATTTTTAAGTTTTAAACATCAAATTTTATTTGTTTTTAATATGTACTAGTGCAAGTTGTATGTCAATAAACTCAACACTATACTAGTGCAGGTCAGCTGTTGTGGTTTTTAAACTATCACCTTTTATTTCTCGGATGGTAGGTGGTCTAGTTTCATTCCTGAACTCGGTACAACAACAAAAAACAAATGAAACAATTTCTGCCAAGAGGTGTTTGATTTCTCAAGAAGTGTATGTATGTTATTTAGACATGGTTAAGAACAAAGGATTATTGCCTTCTGGTCCTTCAAAAACTGTGATCTGTTTTTTAATATTTTCTTTTGGTATTTTTCTCCCTTTAATAATCTGTCCATTTCTTGTTGCAAATAAGCCATGATATTAAACCTGCAAGCCATGTGTTGGACTGAATATATCAGTAAATGGGAGTACATGATATTGAACCTGCAAGCCATGTCTTTAACCACGCATCCTGCTGTTGCTGCACCACTGGGTCAAGGGCGAGGGCCACTGTGGAAGGTATATACTTCTCTTAAATCCATAAGATTGAAAATAGATTTTTAAATCTCTTATATCTAAATGCAGCCAACATCTGAACCTAGTGGCCATCATCATAACAATGGTCAGTTAACGTACCAGATAACATATCAACATCTGAACCCAAAACGGGCTAGGTCAGGGTGCAAAGGCTTTTTGGCCATTTACTATAATTTTGCTTACTAAAACATTTTAATTACAGTATTGGTTTAATTCCTTTGAACAAAATGATATAAGGAGGTTGTATGCATTATAATTGGGACATGTTTAACTTGTTCAGTCGATCCCTGCCCCTGTTAGTCACATTTTTATTGTGTTTTTTTGCATGAATATCAAAATACTTTTTCTGTACACCTGAGTTATTAAAAGATGGTTCTATGCACTATTTGTTTTGTTCTGTAATCAGCAAATTAAATATGTGCTTCAAGTGTGGTAACGTAGCTGCCATTCTACTAATTAAGTGGGTAAAAATTGCGACCTCTACTAATTAAGCTTTAAATATGTGCTTCAGGTGTGGTAACGTAGCTGCTATTCTTGAGCTAGATGAGTAGTAGATTATAAGCAGTTTCGAGTATTTAAAGCAGCTCCACATGTTTGTTAATAACATCCATTCCTGCGCTATGAATTGCAACTTGGATGTGGCTGTTTTTAGGCTGATTTCATTAGGGTGATGAGCCAATTGACCAAATTTTCATTTCAGATGGTTTTGAGTGAACTTGTATTCATAATCTTCATGGCATTTGCTAAATTTTAGTTTTTGTCATGGAAGTTTTGTTCTTGTTGGTTTCACGCTTCGTGCTTTAAATTTAGTCTTGATCACAATCAACCCCTTTATGAAGATAAATTGTTAGTAATTGAGCATGTTTGATTTCAGAAACTAAAATTTTATTTCGTCTCAGTTCTCGAAATGGATTGGAGCAAACGCCCTGGAAATGTAGAACCTCTAAACAGAGTTAATGCTTTTAGGGAACAACAGGTTTTAGACTACAATAGTTTTGTTGTTATTCATGGAGCAGGTCAGTTAAGTAGTATGTTTGCTAGTTACTGATTCTATGTGAATTATGTTTTGGGTTTTCAATTCGCGTTCGTGTGTCTCAGGCCCTTTTGGTTACTTTCAAGCTAGCAATTCAGGTGTCCATAGAAGAGGATTGAATCAGCCTTTTGTGAAAGCTGGGTTTGTTGCTACTCGAATTTCGGTAAGCTCTACTGTGATTGAAACTTGATCTTCATTGACTTTATATTATCTTCTCTTATATGTGTTACTTGTTTTGTTATCTCTGTTGGTTCTCAATTTTATTAGGTGACTTCTCTCAATCTAGAAATAGTTAGAGCACTTGCAAGAGGTAGAATTGTCAGGATGCATATAAAAACCTTTATGAACTTGTATAAATTGTTTATAAAATATTTTTCCTAACAGCTGCTGTTGTTTTTCCTTCCTGCTGCTGCAAGTTTTTCCTAACAGCTGCTGCTGTTTTTCCTTTCCTACTTTTAACCATCCTTTTTCCTTCTTGTCGATGGGCTTGATAATGCAAGTATTGAGATGGAAGATGCTAAGGTTTCATGTAGCATTGCATTAATGTAAATTAATGTTAACTTTGTAATGTTTGCTTTATATATGAAATTAATTTATTATTTTGCTATAAGTGTATTTTATTTTGATTAAAAAGTTAATTGTCAATAATGTGGAAATTAGTGAATCTACAAAAATATTTTTTTTTTAATTTTTTTTGTAAATTCATGACGCGCAAAAATGCGTGTCATAAGCAGATTATGACGGGGCCTTCCTTGACACGTTTTTTATGACACGCATTGCGCGTCATAAAATGCGTGTCATCGTTTACGCGTCAAGAACCTTCTTGACCCTGCCTTTGTGACACCCGAGAATTTCAAGGTTAACTTCCGTTAGACAAACCCGTTAGTTACGTTATAAGTAGCTAATGCATAACTAGGCCGAATACGTCCACGACCTTTGGTTGATCACCGAACCTGTCCATATGTGTTGAATGCTCATCATTGATTGTCTTTATGTGCAATGTGATTCAAATACATGATTTATTATTGTGAATAGCATGATTAGTCGTAAATACTTGATTATGTGAAAATTGCCTAAATTTGGTAGTCAGCGAAACTACCGAGCGAAACTACAGATTCGCCCGGTAGCAAGCTAGACTGTGCAATGTACCCGAGAACAGAGCCAGTTTCGCCAGCCAGCGAAACTGCCAGCGAAACTAGCCTCTGTTATAAATAAACTTAATGAACCCTAGTAGCCTCATTTGCCTCATTTCTCACTAAACACACACCACTTCTTCACCTGCTGCTCTCTCGAGATTTCTGGCCATCTAAGGAGATCATCAGGAGAATCATCATCTCATCTCACTCATTCGATCCTTGATCAAACCGTGAGTCTCGAAAACCATTTACATGCACCTTTATGTGTTTTCTTTAAAAAGCATGATCAAACCTTCATGAAAACTTGTATACTTCTGAGATAATACTTAGGAATGCTAGATCTGTGATAAAGTCTCCAACTTTGCGTATGAAATCCAACCATGATAGAGATTTATGCCATTTTAGTCATTTTAGGGTTTTATATGTGTTCTTGGTGATTTGATGACAAAATGCATGTTAAACGTGTTAAAGTTGCTTGATTTATGTTAGTAAATGCCCATGGATGCTAAATAATGAATTGCATGTATGATCAGAAGCTGTTAGGTTGATTTTTAGGCAAATCCGTATGTTTTTCACGACCAGCGAAACTGTTGTTCTCTGGGCGAAACTAAGTAGCGAAATTGTGTATCCTTCCAGCGACACTGACCAGCGAAACTATAGTGTCGCCGGGAACCTGACCAGACCAGCTCGAGCGAAACTATCGAGCGAAATACCTGAACGAAAGTTCAAACCAGTTTCCCTGCGAAACTAGGCTAGCGAAACTGCGTCAGCAGTTTCGGGCGAAACTAGCCTAGCGAAACTGTGTTACCGGGCATTGCCTAGCGAAAGTGCTGCCCGTGCACCTAGCGAAACTGCCTAGCGAAACTATGCTAGCGAAACTAAGACCTGACCTAAAAACCAAACTTGTGAAATTTGCTTAAGTGTTATGCCATGACTTACATGATTATGCCATGATGAAACATGTTTGATATCTGATTTATATAAACCCTTGTTATGATCAACCATTGGTGCCGTGTGTCGTTATGTCGAGTCGTAAACTCTTTTGGGATTTCAGATGAATCCGGAACCAACTATCACAACTCTTAAGCTCTTTTGGGATTTCAGATGAAATCCAGAATAAACATTTTAATATAACTAGTGTAGGTTAAAGTCGAAACCAAATGATATCACATGATTTCTAAGGATGCTTTAGAACTTAAAGACCTCAACTTAGTACTGATGATCTGGAAAGCGAGGGGATGTTGGGTAGATCTACTGAGGGTTTGACAAACCCTGCTCCGCGGTACACAAATGTGTAGCCAACCGGCCGGGGGCCGAACGGAGTGCAATATCAGCCTGTTCTTAGTTGTGGGCATTCCCAAATGGGACACAACTGGAGGCACAAACCAACGGCAAATGCCGTACACTGTTACGTCAGCTTTCAGCCCTAGTACGACTTCCTTAGTGCATGGAAACCGGATTAGCTACCCGCGATATCGGTTGACTGCTTTAACTTTTACATAACTAGTGCATATTCAGTAAACAAACCCTTGGCAATGTTTTTGCAAAACCATACTACTTATATATGTTGATACATACGATTATTGAGACTGGGCCAATGCATGTCATGCCCACCGTGAACTCACCAACCGTTAGGTTGACACTTGTGTGGTTTTCACTTTTGCAGATCGTTGAAGAGTATCCGCTGAAGGTTGGCATGGCACGCGAAGACTTTCATTTTCATAAAACTAAATTTGGGAATTTGAAGTTGAACAATGATTTGTAAAGCACGTGGCTAGTGCTAAGATACTGATGTTTTAAATTCCGCTGCGTATGAATAACTGTTTTGTTTATGAACCTTGGACTTTACTCTGATTCATTTAGTATTTGTAACAAATGGTTGTGGTCCTGGTCTAGTCGCGCCCCTTAACGGTGTAAACTCCGTTAGTGGTTATTTGGGGGTGTGACAGCCTTCCTTGACGCTTTTTTGCGCGTCATCAAGGCCCTTTCTTGACGCGCAAAAAGCGTCAAGAAAGACATTTTTTGTAGTAGTGTTTTTGGGTTTCTACTCGGGGAATGGAGATGATCGAATGGGCCAATTACCCATAAGTGATCTAAATTTGCCTTTCAAAAAATAAATAAAATAAAATCTAAAGTTTTGTTAAAGTATAAAATCTAATTGAATTATAGAAATGAAGGTGGATAATTTATTATGAATACTCTATGTTAATAGATATTACTCAAATTTATAAAGAACATATAATAGAACGACATGATACAAGACCCAAACGTGACATATTTTTAGACGGGTCTAACAAAATACTAAGGTGTGGTTTGTTTTTTAAGAGGTAAATGTTTACAGTCTACGGACCACATTTGTAGACATCTGTAGAAGAAGAGGTAGACCAAACCTCTGTAGTTTGTAAGAAAAGACTGTTTTTTTTTTAAAGTCTGCTGACTGCTAAAATAAACTGAAATTTAAATAAATCGTTTTTCAAACTTATAGATAACTACCATTTAAACTTTTTGATTTTCTTCTGTATATTTTAACCAATGACTTTTTTAAATGACAAAAATATTTTATAAAAACTGGTCAAAAAACGTCTTTTAAGAAAAACTATTTAAAAATATTTTTTTAAATAACTGTTCAAATAACTGTTTAAAAAGCATTTTTAGAAATTGTAAAAAACTTTTGAAAATATATATATATATATATATATATATATATATATATTAAATAACAGTTTAAAAAACATTAATTACAAAGAAACGTTTTAAAAAAAACATTTTGAAAAACGTTTAAAAAAAACTATTTACAAAGGTTTAAAAAAATATTTAAAAACCGTTTTAAAAAAAAGTGTTTACAAAGCGTTTTTTTAATTGTTATAAACGTTTTTTTTAATCTGTATAAAATGTTTAATTTAATAAAAAACGTCTTTATAAAGAAACTTTTTAAAACATTTAAAAGTATTTTTTTAAAGAGAATGCTAGAAGATGTTAGAAGTAATGGGTCACATCTGCATCAAGAAGAGCGTACACGTAAATTTTTTAATGAAACATTTTTAAGAAAAACAGTCTGACAAATCTAAATGTCTGCGCATAATCTGCATGACGCAGACATAACATAAGAAGAAAGAAATAACTTTAAAGAAAAAATAAACATCAAACATGAATAAGTTACCTAACACTAGATGATTACATGAATAAGTTTATGGGTTGAGTTAAAGTTAAAAGTATTACCCATCAACCTAAAAATCCATCAGAGTGTCAACACGTCAACCGAGACGATTCACGCCGAATGACTCCCCACCCTTGGAACCCTTTCAAGTAAACTACTTGTTTATGACTAATAGGTAGGTACGTGCCAGCCCAGCTGGCTATTTAAAAATATGATTTTTTTTTTTTTTTCCAAATGGAGACTTGTACCAATGTATTATTTCAGGTATAATTTTACTAAATTAAGTGGTAGGGCCAGGTGTGACACTCTGACTCAATTTAAAAATCAAATAATATCTATAATATTATAATATCATAATATGTTTTCAAAATATTTAGATAGTATGTAAAATTTAGGGTATGTTTGGGATTAGTTATTTAAGGGGATCGGATAAATGTTTATATTAAAAGTACTTATTGGCTTATGGTTTTTTAATTTTTTTTTATAAAAGTGTTTAGATTAGCTTATTTGATAGGAAAAATAAATGAGTTGTTTTGTTTGGTTTATCTAATTAAATTGATTAAAATGGGTTGAATGTGTATAAGGATAGGTGATTACAAAGTTAAAATAAAGATATTATAGTAATTGAGCACTCAAAAAGTTATAAACAGTTTTCACTTAGCCATGGTATAGTTGGTTATGAATGTTGACTTGTTAACTTATACCATAAGCTAAGAGTTATAAGCGTCGATGACGTGTTCGAACGATCAAAACATCTTACAATATTATTATTTTGTTACCTTAAACTTGTGAGTTGAACCTGTAAAAACAACCTCTTACAGGATAAAGTTGAAGCAATCAAACTGCTCCACGTACACTTGTAGTTATATCTTTTATTATTAATCACAAAAATATATCATTTAGACCAGCAAAGAAACCAAGCAAGTACCTATTATCAACATCCAGGTATGATTCTTGTAATTTGAAGGTCACCATTACATTTATTTAAATATCTTACAAGTCATCTTTAGCTTGATCTAAACAAACATATTCTTCTTCCTCTTTTTTCTTCTATTCACTCACTTTACAAATTACACATCAAGTAGCACTAATTGGTCTTCCAATTAGTTACTAGCTAGCGACAAAGGGCGAACTCATCAAATCACAAGGCCCCGTGTATACCACACGGGATCTAGGATTTGAGGCCACTTGGGGCCAATGTATGTATCTTTACTTTACATTTCTACAAAAGACCGTTTTTCATGACTTAATGACACCAGCAACCTTACGGTTGCTCCAAGGTTCGCCCCTTAGATTATACTAACTAGCTAGCTAGTGATATCATATGTAAATAGGGATATACACATAATCATATATTCATATATTCATATATTCATATGTAGATTTTCTTCAAATACTATCGATTTACCTGTTTCGAAAACCGATTTTGATCGATTAGTTAAACCTCCCCAAGCTCAAAGCAGCTTTGACATCAAGCCGCCATGCATAGCCACCGGAATCCATCTTCCAGACGTCACACGGCACCGTCATCACCTGCATCTTTTTCTCCGATGATAATCGGAACACCACTCTCACTCTGCATGAAAAAGCTGGCCAGTATTCAAACGCGGATTTTTCCAATTTTACCCCTAGCCACACCAACACCTCCGGCAGCGGAGCTCCGCCTACACGATTCGGATCCACCATCCTCCGGTACGCGTGATTCACCCACTCCACTCTATCGCAACCGTCCGATATGAAACCTGGACAGCTGTCCGTTTCCAGATCCTTCCGTATCTTATCGTCCGTACGATTTCCTAACAGACTCCCATCCTCACACGTTGTTCCTGTAACTGATTCCATCGTGATCCACGACTCAACAAACTCACCGCGCGTCACCGTCACCGCCAGATCTACGTCATGCAGACCGGCCGACGGCGGAGCCGGAGTTATCAGTTTTCCGACGATACGATTAATCCTGCTACTTCCAGAACCAGAAACGTCAAAACTTATCCACTCCGGTACTCTCCGCACCGGATCCGTCACGAAAAACTCACCGGCGTTCGAATTAACCTCGAGCATCTCCAGATTCTTCAAATTACACGCTTCCGCCATCTTCTTCTTCTTCTTAATTCGAACATACTTCCTCTTCACTCTCGCCTCCTTCAACGGCACCGTACAGATCGAGCTCTCCACCGCCACCGCCGTCACCGGCCTCGGAGCGATCGGCCGGAATCTCAACATGATCTGACTCATCGTCATCTTCTCCTCCGGATCTCGCCGGATCACGCATCCATTTTCAACGCGCCTCTTTCCCCCGGCCATACCTACTCCACTTTCTCTCTCTAAAACTTACCGGAGCTAAACGGAGCCGATGATAATAATCATTTTGGTTTAGATTTTGGAGTTGAGAGAGAGAGAGAGGTGATAAGAAAAATGGTCGCCGGTGACTGGTACACGTGTCTAGGGCAAACGCATCAAGAAGCATCTGGTAATCTGATTGGTCGGGTAAGGGTTGGTGGGGCCCATAAAAAAGTAAGGCGTATCATTAGTCCAATAAGAGAGGACACGTATGTGCTTTTTTTAAACAAAAGTGGAAATAGTTTTGGGGACGCGTGTCCCTTCTCAAAATTTTGAATTCGTTTTGCTACATCACACTTATTGGGCGGTCACTATGATATATTTATTTATGGTTTTATAACCAATAATAACAAGAATAATATATTAAACAAAGCATCAAAATTATCATTTGAGTTTTATAAATTTACACTCGAATATTTTTATCACATATTGTTCATCTTTCTTATCAACTAGATTTTTTAAAGTCGTGTGTTGTGACAACGTAATTGTACAAAAAAAGAAACGGACACAAACACGACTCGGTTTAGAGGTTTAACATGTCTGAGATTTTTTACGGGTCACTTTAGGTAGATAATCTAAGTAAGTAATTGAAGAGGATAGATCCGAATTCGGCCTAGTGAATCCTTCATGGGCCTTCTTGACCCGCACGATTTTCAATGTCTTCATTGTGGTCCCGTACGAATCCAATATGTAGAAATCAAGGTGGTGTCTGATGTGATAAGTGCGAACCTTTCACCTCGGTAGTGTGCGGAAGCGGATAGTGAGCTTTGTGCACCCGTTAAGTATAACAAACGAACACCGGGTATGAACATCGATAGTGTGAGATATGATGATAATGAGAATAATAAGAACATAGATAAGAAGAACATGAAGAACAGAGTGATAGTAGGATTATTGATGTGTTGCAAACACTTCTCATTTTTCGGGTCTTTTATATATTTATTTGAGTCAAATTGAGTCGGGTTTTGTTTAGTTTTAGTTGCTTTTAGTAAAGTTTGAGTCTTTGAGTCTTTATTTATGTTTGTGTGCTTTTGTAGGTACTTAGTGAATTCCCGAGGCCACATGATAATTGGAGCCAAGTGAATGGAGAAAACAAGGGAAAAATGCTGGACGGGTTAAGTTAGGCGTATCGCCTAGCCCCCTGTGCCCCTTCACGCGATACGCGCCATTCGAAGAGAAGCAAAGGCGGTGTGGGTTTCCGCCCCCGACTATTTTGGCGTGTAGCGATCCCCAAGCATATCGCTTGGGGAAGCCTATTATTGACGCGATACGCATACACCCAAAGAAACCGGAAACTTAACGAGGTCGATATAAATTCAGAGTTTAGGGTTCCATTCGACATACTACGACTTCCAGACGGCAGAGGGGCGATTTTAGGCGATTTTGAGAGACAAGAGAGAGCTAGGAACAAGGAGAATCATCGGAGGATCAAGAATCAATCATCAAATCCATACCGATTTATCCGATTTCTTCTATTTCTTATTTAAACTCTAGACTCAGTTATGTTTTCTGTTAAAGACATGATTTTTATTGTGTTTCCTGCATTGAACATGATTGTAGGCTAGGCGTTTATCACCGCCTAGACCGATTGGATGAACAATGATTATTTATGATTTTGTTTGGATTTTGACAACTTGACTGATGTTGTGTTCCTATTAAATTCCATTGTTAACATGATTGAATGCATATGACCATTAGATTTAGGGTTTAAATTAACTTACTAAACTGCTTTACCTGCGAATATCTTTCGGTTTGGGTTGGGTAATCGATTGCGTAACTGTGTGTTTGTAGTTGATTTGGTTAGCTATTCGGTTAATCATAGTTTAGTATTTTAGTGAATTCTTTGAATCTTGTGTGCTGCCCTAGTTAGACAAGCCGGAAGGTGATAGCTAGGTCGGGTAGTCGGGTTAACTAGTGGATTAGGATCGCATTGTCATCGGGAGAGGGATGCCCTAGGATATTATAGTTGATATGCTATTCCATGTCAGTTGTGTTGCTTAGTGGTAGTTCCTGCTAGCCTAGGGTGCCTTAGATTGTTTCGAGGGTGGTTAGGTCTAGTTGAGGTTGGATGTACCCATAAGGTGAACTCTTGTTCGAACGTTAGGAACATTTGCTAAGAAGGACTTAAAAGGTGAATTAGCTTCCATCAGAGTTGTCATAGCCAGATAAAGTTATAGGTATTGGTTGGTATTCTAGGTCTAGGTGGTGTCATCCTCGTATTTTGATTGTTTCCTGAAGTTTTCCTGTTGCCCGTTTGTTAGTTGCATAGTTAGTTAATTTAGTCAATCAATTCCTAAAAACAATTTCAAAAACCCAATTTACTCAAATTTCCATTCTTAGTTCTAAGTTGAGTCTGGTTAATTTAGTGTCCCTAGGGTTCGATATTCCTGGTCTTCCTTAGCTTTACTACAATCCGACAGGTTCACTGCCTTAGGGTTCGGTTTAGGTTGTTTCGGTAAAATTAGGTGTGTCTTAGGTCTAGGTTTTAGTATTTATTTTAGTAGTGTTTTTAGTGTCGTTCCGACTGTCACACCCCAACCGACGGCGGAATTTACGTCGGGGCATGATGATTGCCCAAATGCTCATGACACTAATTAAAGTCTCAATAATTATTCATTACCAAATTTCAAATCTTACAGAAGGATCCAATACACATAACATAACATAAAGATAAAGTTTGATTTAATTAATCTAGGTCCAAAGCATCCTAGATGTTAGCATCAATCAAGTATGGCTCGAACCGCATTTCCTGTAACATGTATAAAAATAGAGAGTGTCAACTAAAAATAGTTGGTGAGTAAACATAGGGTTAGGATACATATAGTAGTTTGTAAGCGATTCAAATGTCTGATGTAGACTCAAGCATGTATGAATAAACCAATACTGAATTTGCATAATCAAACCTTGATGACTTGTACCATAACCCGAATGCCGTCTATACAGTCAAATTCAGGTCATAGCTAATTGTGATAGGTTTCAATCACCCAAATGCCGTCTATACAGTCAAATTTAGGTGGGTTGTCAGCCAATAGATCTATCATTGTTACCGTAGGCTTTGTATTGTTAATGATTACACTGATGAATGATGAATGATGAATAAAACACAACAGTTTGACATATAGCATGTAATCACACATAGACATGGAATGAAATCGCATTGTTTGTAAAATGAATAAGGAGTTGATATTTGAATATGTATACATGTCACATCCCAAAACTTGAAAATGAAAAGGGATTATGAATACTCACCTGAAGCAGTGAGTGAAATATGGAATTAGTCCGCGTGATATGAAGACGACCTAACCGTGCCCTAAATCATATAAAGGCACCTAAAGGTTCAGTGATATGAGTCAAGCGTCTATGTCATATACTTAGACTAACCGAGTAATTTTAAATGAGTTAACCCGTCTAACCGTTGGTGATAATAATTTGTTTTGATAAAAGTATAATTATTTTATAAAAATAAATATAAGTGTCTTTGAATATTTAAACGAGTTCTCATAATTAGGAGTTATATTTTGAGTGAGTTGGATAAATGATATTTCTTACTTAAGTCGAGTCTGTTAATCATAATGAAATACATATATATATATATGTATGTCTATTCTTTTCACAAATTTAAGTATATATATAACCGATTGGTTTTCACAAGTTTAAGTTTGTTAGACGAGGAAATGATGACAGAAAATATATGGGTATATTTTATCTTAAGATTAATACACGAGGTGTTTTTAAGGTATTCCCTTTTTAAGAAAGAAGAAGTTTAAATTAAATATAAGTTTAGTGGTTTTCTTTAGGAGTTGTGGTTAACCCGCAAGGCTCTTAAGTGGGTTCTGTGACTATCTTAAAATGATGGAACAAAAATAAGAATGAACGATTACTCACTTAATGCAAGCAAGGAGAAGGAATCGTAGAAGAAGATGTTGAATCCACACTTGAATCTTCTAATGAGGTTGATGAGTTCTTTGAGACTTGATGCATAGAATATGATTGAAGGGTTAAAAGTGAGTTTGGTTCTTTGAGAATTGTCTTCTGTGTGAATGAGAAATATATGATTTTGTAGGATAGAAGAAAAAAACGTGTAGAATAATGGGAGGGTAATAATCTGGCTTCACAAAGAGTAAAGAAAGTGTGTTTGGGACTTGGTATTTTCTATTCTCTTGAGGAACACAAAATGGGGCAAGACTGAATTTTTTTGTGGGTTATTTGGATTAGTCGAAGCAATGGTTAAATAGGAAAAGAGAGTTGTGTTTGCGTGTTGGGTTTCCATTGTCCGAGCATTTGTAGAAAATCAAATGAGTGTTTAAATTAAGTGTAAAGGGGGTTTGTAGGTTGGTGGCAGAGATTGTCCACACTAGTTCGACATATTTATTTAAAATATATTGACTTTAGTGACAAATGTGGATCTGCTTCGGTTTAGAAAGATATGGAAAAGAAATTTGAGGTTCTCCTACTTGAGTACTTGCTACCCATAAGTCAAGACTATTTAATAAATAACTATTCATTCTGCAGGGTGTCAAACTTTGTCAACAAGATATCTAAAGGACTTGATTGATTACCATCGCATTTATTATGATTAAATGTAAGGGTTATGGGGTTGGCTTTTGGGACGTTGCATGAGTCATGAGTTTCCAAATTAGGAAAACAATATGTAGTGTGCATCATTAAATGAGATTAAAGGGTGTGTGATTTTGGATATCACACTCAACGTGATTTGAGATAGAAGAACAAAATGAGGAGTTTCTATTTGACTTGGTTTATTAATTGATGATTAGTGTAGCAAGACTATATTTTATTTAAAACAAAGGAGGTGTAGAAATTAGAAGTTGAAAATAATAACGGTTCGAGTCTATTTATAAACCACCAATTTATATATAAAATTATAAAAACTAAACTTTTATAATCTTTAATATTTTACCACCATCTATATATAGTTTTAAGGTTGTCAAATAGTATCACCGTTGGTCTCGAGTTGGGTTGACTCGGATATGACTTTTGCATGAATAAAATATATAATGAACCAAGGAGGAATGATTATTGAAAATCCTTAAGGTTTATTGCTTGAATAAAAGTTCGAAATTACATGGGTAAATTGGAACGGGTCGGGTTACCATATGAAAAATAGACGGATGTCACAGTCTCCCCTACTTTAGGGAATTTCGTCCCGAAATTGATTACGAGGAGGCTGATGCAAATAGGTGTGGATACTTGGTTTTCATTTGGTCTTCACGTTCCCAAGTGAATTCTGGTCCACGCTTAGATTCCCAACGAACTTTGACAATAGGTATGCGACTACGCTTGAGTTGTTTGACATCACGATCCATGATTTCCACGGGTTTCTCCACAAAGTGCATTGATTCATCAATGTGTACTTCATCTAGAGGAATGTGAAGGTTTTCATCGGCTAAGCATTTACGAAGGTTAGATACGTGGAAGGTTGGATGAACATTGTTGAGTTCAGAAGGTAGTTCAAGCTTGTAAGCTACTTTCCCAATCCTTTTAAGGACTTTGAATGGGCCAACGTAACGAGGTGCTAGTTTTCCTTTCTTTCCAAATCGGACCACTCCCTTCCAAGGGGATACCTTAAGAAGTACCAAGTCGCCGACTTCGAATTCTAGAGGTTTGCGTCGTTTGTCAGCGTAACTCTTTTGACGACTTCTAGCAGCGACGAGATTGTCACGGATTTGAATAATTTTGTCGGTAGTTTCTTGAATTAACTCAGGACCAGTGATTTGGGCTTCACCAATCTCGTTCCAACAAATAGGTGAACGACACTTACGACCATAAAGTGCCTCGAAAGGTGCCATGCCGATACTTGTATGGTAACTGTTATTATACGAGAACTCGATCAAAGGTAAGTGTGAATCCCAATTGCCACCGAAATCGATGACACAAGACCTAAGCATATCCTCGAGTGTCTGGATAGTTCGTTCAGATTGACCATCGGTTTGAGGATGATAAGCGGTGCTAAGGTCTAGACGAGTACCGAAGGCTGATTGAAGAGATTGCCAAAAGCGAGAGATAAAGCGACCATCACGATCGGAGATAATGCTCAAAGGCACACCGTGACGACAAGCAATTTCTTTGATGTAGATTCGAGATAATTTCCCAACTCGATACTTTTCTCGAATAGGAATGAAGTGAGCTGATTTGGTCAAACGGTCAATGATTACCCAAATGCTATCGTGACCATCTGAAGTGCGTGGAAGTTTAGTGATGAAATCCATGGCTATGTTTTCCCACTTCCACACCGGAATCTCTGGTTGTTCAAGCAAGCCAGAAGGTCGTTGATGTTCAGCCTTGACTTTGGAGCAAGTAAGGCATTTAGCCACAAAAAGAGAAATGTCCCTTTTCATACCGGGCCACCAATAATGACAACGAAGATCCTGATACATTTTGTCTGCACCGGGATGAATAGAATAACGGGACTTGTGAGCCTCACTCATGATGAAAGTACGAAGATCGTTGCGATTAGGAATCCAAAGACGGTTTAAGAAATATAGGAGACCATTAGGTTTAGTTTCCAATTGGAGTTCAGCACCACATGACATCTCGTCATACATGTTACCCTCGGTGACTGAGGCATGTTGTGCTTCAAAGATACGAAGTTGGATATCCGACTGAATATGAATGCTTTGAAGTAGAATAGGCTTGAAGTGGTCCTTACGACTAAGAGCGTCGGCTACAACATTTGCTTTACCAGGATGATAGCGAATTTCGCAGTCATAGTCGTTTAGTAGTTCGACCCAACGTCGTTGCCTCATGTTTAGCTCCTTTTGATTGAAGATGTGTTGAAGGCTCTTGTGGTCGGTGAAGATCACACATTTGGTACCGTATAAGTAATGCCTCCAGATTTTCAAAGCAAAGACGACGGCACCAAGCTCAAGATCGTGCGTCGTGTAGTTCTTCTCGTGGATTTTGAGTTGTCTTGACGCATAAGCGATAACCTTGCCTCGTTGCATGAGAACGCAACCAAGACCTTGGTTTGATGCATCGCAATAGACGACAAAATCATCGTTACCATCTGGAAGAGTTAGGATAGGAGCATCGCATAACATTTGTTTAAGTGTTTGAAATGCTTGCTCTTGCTTAGGACCCCACTCGAATGGTTTGCCTTTATGAGTTAAGGCAGTGAGTGGTAAAGCAATCTTGGAGAAGTTTGAAATGAAACGTCGGTAATAGCCTGCTAAACCAAGAAAAGAACGAATTTCAGTTGGAGTAGTAGGAACACTCCAATTTTTAACAGCTTCGATCTTAGCAGGATCTACATGGATACCCTTGTCATTGACGATGTGTCCCAAAAATTGAACTTCCTTAAGCCAAAATTCGCACTTAGAGAATTTGGCGTATAGTTGTTCCTTCTTCAAGAGTTCCAAAATTAGATGTAGGTGTTGTTCGTGATCAGATTTTGATTTGGAATAGATTAGAATGTCATCAATGAAGACGATCACAAATTTATCCAAGTAAGGCTTGCAAACGCGATTCATCAGATCCATGAATACTGCAGGTGCATTTGTTAAGCCAAAAGGCATTACTGTGAACTCGAAGTGACCATACCTTGTACGAAAGGCAGTCTTTGGAATATCATCATCATGAACACGAAGTTGATGATATCCAGAACGAAGATCTATTTTTGAGAAACAATTGGCACCTTGAAGTTGATCGAAGAGATCGTCAATTCGAGGTAAGGGGTAACGGTTCTTGATGGTGAGCTTGTTGAGTTCACGATAGTCGATGCACATACGGAACGATCCATCCTTCTTCTTCACAAATAAAACGGGTGCTCCCCAAGGTGAGGAACTTGGACGAATAAAGCCTTTTTCGGAAAGCTCTTGGAGTTGATTAGATAATTCTTGCATTTCGGAAGGTGCGAGACGATATGGAGACTTAGCCACAGGAGTTGCACCAGGTACTAGATCAATGCGGAAATCAATTGGTCGAATAGGAGGAAGGCCAGATACATCTTCAGGAAAGACCTCAGGAAAGTCCCGAACGATGGGAATGTCTTGTATCTTCTTCTCCTTAGCACATGTGTCCACAATATGAGCCAAGAATGCCACGTAGTCCTTGCGTAAGTACTTTCGGGCTTTGGTGCATGACATGAGTTTAAGTCCTTTGGATGGTTTCTCGCCATAAACAACCAAAACTTGACCATCTGCACGAGGAATTCGAATAGCCTTCTCGAAACAGGCGACTTCGGCATGATTTTGGGTTAGCCAATCCATGCCCACTATGATGTCAAAACTACCCAATTGCATGGGTATGAGGTCGATAGAGAGGTTGTGCTCATTAAAGTTAAGTGTGCAATTACGAATAATAGAGTCAATGGTGATGGGTTTTCCATCCGCCACTTCAACTGTGAAAGGTTTCTCTAAGGTGGTTCGAGGAGTAGCAAGTAAGGGCTCGAATTCAATAGAAACAAAACTCTTGTCGGCACCAGTATCAAACAAAACAGAGGCATAGTGGTTATTAACAAGGAACGTACCGTTAACCACTTCATTGTTGGCTTGGGCTTGATTAGCATTGATGTTGAATGCACGACCACGCGCTCCCTGGTTAATTGGGTTGGCTTGTGCGTTGTTCACGATTGTCAACCTGGGACATGTGTTTCGAAAATGCGTAGGGTCACCACACTGGAAACAAGCACGCCCATTATTCATTGGTGGAGCATTGGGTAAAGCAATGGCTTGAGCAAAGGGTTGTTGGGCTTGAGGTCGAATGGGTTGTCGACAAGTGTTGGCATAATGGCCAGAACGACCACAGTTTAGGCATTGGCGGCATGGGGTAGTCGGAAGATGATGGTATTTGCAGGTATTACACTGAGGTAAAGGTCCAGCGTAAGGCTTCTTGATCGGCTGGGTAGTAGGAGCAACTTGGGTAATGGGTGTGGCTGGTGTGATAACAGCATAGTTGCGGTGGTTAGCTTTCCGCTTCTTCTTGTTGGCACCAGATGACTCATTCTTAACCTCTTTAGATGAATCGGTTGAGGCTTTGTCGGATGGTTTCTTAGTGCCCTTTCTGAATAGTGTCCCTGCTTCTACATGATCATCAGTAAGGATTGCACCTAGACGCATAGCCTCTGCGAGAGTCTCAGGATTTCTACCCCACATGGTGTCTCGAATTTGAATTGGGAGACCCTTAATGTACTTCTCGATGGCTCGAGAAAGAGGTTCAACCAAGTGAGGAGCCAAGTAACTTAGCTGTTTGAAACGAGTGTTGTAAGCTAAGTTTTCGCCACTATCTTGCTTCAGACCCCAAAATTCAACCTCGAGTTTCATGATCTCGCTACGAGGGCAGAACTCACGGTTCATGAGTTCCTTGACTTCGTTCCAAGATAAGGCCATGGCAGCATCCAAACCCCGAGTGTGTTTTTCGCTGTTCCACCAGGTGAGTGCCTCTTTTTGGAAGACACTGGTAGCATGACGAACCTTTAGATTTTCAGGGCAGTCGCTGTTGAGAAAAGTGTTCTCCATACTCTCGTACCATTGGAGCAGGCCAGTAGCCCCTTCAGACCCGTAGAAGATGGGTGGGTTGCAGGAGTTGAAGTGCTTGAAGGTGCAATGGGGAGGATTAGCACCAACTTGGTTATTCTGGTTAGTGTTGAGGTTCTGTTGGAGTTTAACCATCATATCTGGGATGACTTTAGCCATTTGCTTGGCTATTTGAGCAGCCATCTTGCGCCCAGAGTTTCCAGAACGACGGCCTTTGAAATGAATAGACATGCTGAATTGAGGTGAAAGAGATTGTGAGACCAAGGATGAAAATGGTTTGATAGATGATAAAAGTGGGAGAGAAAATATGCTAATCATGAAGCATAGGTTGAAAACATTGTAAATAGATAGAAATACATGTGATGTCATAGTGTTTGAATTTTGAAATAAAATGTGAAACACGAAAAGTAAATCATGTTGAATTGCAAAATGAATAATGCATTGAGTGTAACCATTTAAATGATCACCTTGACTTATCGAAGTTATTTTAGTTCATGTGACGTTTGGTATGACATGCTTTGGCCTAATAGGTAAGACATTATCACCAAGAATTCCTCAGATCGGCATTTGATTCCAGCGGTCGACATAGATTTATACGAAATGCCTTTCTAAACAGAAAACTCGGTTACCAATGTCCACCCTTCCAGTTACTACATGCCCGTCACTTAGAACTTGAACTTTGATGAAATTGAAAATTGAAAGTAAATAGGATAATGAAATTTCAAATGTAGTATAAAGTTATAGTGTACATGTGTGTGACAAGGAAGAGATTAGGGGCTTGAATAGAATAAGGTCAGAATAAGTAGCATATATATATGGACATAGAGTAATATGTAATAAGCATGCAAGACATGAGATACTCATGTTTGGACACCTAAAGCCATAGTCTAGGTCACCGT
>JBCNJP010000017.1:13303254-13343154 GCA_039602395.1 Deinandra increscens subsp. villosa
TGACTCCTCAAAGGATTTAATCTACTTGAGATCTTAGTAATGTTGAATGATACACAAGATAAAGGATCGAGGATTAATAAGAGAATTAATCCCACAATTTAACCACAATTGAAAGTAACTGCTAGAATATCAAACCATTGTTATTCAAACAAAAACCACTTTGCTTCAATTGAGTTACTAACCTTACCTCCGTTTTTACCATCTTCGTGGCTCAAGTACTCTTCAAAGATTAGTACTCGTTTTGCTATCATCAAGGTATGCACAAAGACTCATCATGTATTCTCCCGATCTAGACTTTTGCATCCGATAGCAAAAAATAAAGAACAACTCCAAAACGGATTAGAATGTTCCTCCAAACAATAAGCGTTAACCGAGAAAAATAAATCAATCAAATTTGTCGTGCAATTCCAAAACAGAATATGTAGTGTTACCTCTTTCTAAATTTGGTGGCAATGATCGAATCGAATCTTTGATAAAAAAAATCTTAAGCTTCAATGCGATCTAAACCCATCGTCAAACTTTCGAATTGAATTTCAAGTAGAAGCAACAATTAATAAACAGAATCTTCTTAATCAAACCCCATAATTTAAAATTTCAAACAAAAGCTTGATGAAGATCGAATTAGAAGCTCATTTTCCTTAAAAATAATAAAAAAATTATTGATGAGGCCCATTTAAACTTTTTGAACAGAAGCCTCATCATGTTTTATTAAGATCCCATGACTCAATATCGAACAACAACTTTAGGTTAGCAAGACATGCATGACAACCAGAACAGAAACTTCACTACTGACCTAAAAAACATGAAGTCCGGCAGCCTGAGGCGTTTTCCGGTGACTTGAGTAACAGTAAACTCTGGTGAGTCTGAACATGAAAAGTTTTTTTTAGAACCATTGATTGATGATATACAAATCTTATTCGATGTGGGAGTCGAAACATACGATGCATATGCACAAGAAAAGTTTACTCTATGTGCTGTTGTGTTATGGACGATAAACGATTACCCTGCCCTTCGTACACTTTGTTGTTCTCCATATAGTGATTTCAAAGTTTGTATTGTGTGTGGGAAACAAACACACTGTATTAGACTTCCTAAATCAAAGAAGCAAAGTTATGCTGGCCACAGACGTTATCTACCTTATAACCATGCGTTTAGAAGTCAAAAGAAGGCATTCAATAGAGAACAAGATCGAGTTCGGAACTTCACTAGCACCTATGAATGGGGAAGAAATATATAACAAGGTCAAATATGTTATAAATAAAAGGGGTAAGGGTGATAAGAATAATGAATCAGACATCCAACAAACTTCGAAGGGAAGAGGTGGGAAGATTAAAAGAAAAATGAGAACAAAAGAAGTGGGTACATCAGACGTTGGCAACAAAGAAAACACATATTGGAAGAAATTTAATATATGGTATCGGCGTCTTAAGTATTGGAGGTATAATTCTGTTAACCATGTATAGATTTTATGCATATTTAAAAGAATGTGGTTGAGAGTCTGATTGGAACATTGTTACATCTTTCTGGAAAGACGAAAGATGGATTGGAGGCTCGAATGGATTTGGAGCTATTTGGTTTAAGACCAGAGTTACAACCTAAGAGAGAAAGCAACAAAACAACACTTTCGGCAACAAGTTACACATTAACAACAGAGGAAAAAGACAAGTTTTGTGATACTTTATACAAGTTAAGGGTTCCACAAAGGTATTGTTCTAATTTTGCTAGTTTGGTTGGTCTAAACGATATGACGCTTTGACTTAATCACATGACTAGCACATGCTCATGCAATAGTTTTTGCCCATTGCAATACGATCTATTATGCCGAAACCCACAAGATATGTTATTATCAGGTTTTTGTTCTTTTTCACATCAATTCTTAGAAATAAATCAAAGTAGTGTAGCTTGATAAATTGAAATTACATTATGTGTGACATTATTTTTATCAGGTTTTGTTTCTTTTTCAAATCAATTTGTAGCAAGGAAATCAAAGTGGAGGCGCTTGATAAATTACAAGCAGATTTATGTCAGACATTGTGCCTTCTTGAGAAATACACCCCTCCCAGTCATTTTTTGATGTTATGGTTCGTGTAACCGTGCACCTTACAAAGGAAGTAAAGTTATGTGATCCGATATGTTTTCGGTGGATGTATCAATTTAGAAACTGTATGAAAGTTATTAAGGGCACATGCGAAACAAACACAAGCCAGAAGGATACATTGCAGAAGAGATGATTGAGTTCTTGAGCACATTCCAAAAAACCTTAAAGACTATTGGTATTTGATGTAGGGGTGTTCAGATTTCGAATCTGATTCGAAGAACTCGGAATTCGGTTCGACTCGATTCGAAAAATAGCACTTCGAAATTCGGTTCGAAATTTCAAGTTCGAATTCGATTCGATTCGACGTCTAATATCGAATTTCGAATCGAATTAGAATTTGAGATTTTCAATTCGATTCGATTCGAAATTCGAATTAAAAATACTTATATATATATATATTTATATTTATATATATATATATATATAATATTCATAAAAATATTTTGAATTACTTCAACTTATTATAATTCACGTCCTATTTTAAAAGTTTTAAAATTCTAAATCTTTAAAATATATCTTAAAAGTTGAACCGTTTCATTCCTACTCACGATTCTATTTCCCTAGAAAATTTTAAATTTTAAATTTTTGACATGTTTATTAGTTTTATACTTATATAGATTTGTATTTCTTACTATAATAATAATTTAAGTTTAGTTGTTTTGATAATAAAATTAAAACATGTTTTTTTGGTTCAATTTAAAATGAGTCTATTAGGATTCAATTCGTATTTGATTCGTGTTCGATTCGTATTCGATTCGAATTCAAAAATTGAATACGAATCGAATCGAATTTCGAATTGGATTTCTATTTGCGAATTCGAATTCGATTCGACTCGACAAATCTATTTCGAATTCGAATCGAATTTCGAATCCAGGTTTTAAAAATTGAAATTCGAATAATTCGATTCGAATTACTCGAGTATTCGAAATTCGATTCGTTGAACACCCCTAATTTGATGAGTGGTGTCCAAATACACCTTATCTCATATTAATTATATTAAATATACACTGAGAATTGGTTACAAATTAGAATGGTTTATATTATTATTGGTGTGTGGTATCTTGTGAGAAAAATAAGCTAAAACGGTGGAATAAGTTGAGCTCGAGTTACAACGTGTTAACGAGTCAAATTTCACAATTATAATTATTTCTGTGTGAATATTAGTTTCCATTTGTTAAGTGAAAATATTATAAAAAAATAAATTTCATATAATTTGATACATGTGATATTGTGATGTGGTTCTCGTGACTCTGCAGAAAAAGAAGCCATAGTTTGAATTGGGCTTTAGCCCAATTGTGGGAAAATACATGAACTTAAAAGAAAAGAGTTCACTACGGGGGAAAAAGGAGGGTATCGCAAGGCTCGGCAGAAGGTGCCTTAGGGCACAACTTTCGAGAGGTCTTTTTGGCTTGGAGATTGAGTGGCCGACGACTTAATTATATGAACAAAGGGGAGTTTGTATTATTTTTTCTATATTTATTTTCAATTACAGTGCTCGCAAATTAAGTATTTTTGTTGATCAAATTTTGATAAATGATTTAGTAGTGACAGTATTGAAATTGTTTGTCAACATGATTGGCTAATTACTTGTACTAGTGGGTGACCCGCCGCGCGTTGCGGCGGCCTCACCGTTTTTCTCACCATGCGGCGGCAATCTAGGACAGCGACAATCTGTTTGGGAGGTGCTCTTTACAATTTTATGTATGTTTGTCTAAACAGGCTTAAGGCCAAGGCTGCTGTAAATAAGAATGGCCATCCATATACAACCAAAGTTTTAAGTCTTTTCTCACAAAGTACAAAGCATGTAAACTAATTTATGACCCAAGCTCTAAACAGATAACTGTCAGAACAAAATTAGATGCTTACATGAAAATGTAAAAGAAATCAGTAAGGCTACGAAGTAGCAGAAGCAACTACAAACAAAAACTCACCTTCTTCAACAAAGGCCCCACACATTCAAGAGAGAAAAACGCAAGATTAACCAGAAGAGGAGGAAAAACAATAGATAAATAGATGAGACAGATATAAGCAAAAGTATATAAGTTTCTTTGTTGAACTAAAATTAATATAAAAACAACTACATATTAATTTAAAAAATTAACAAACTCCATATATATTAATATAAAAAATGAAGTAACATGAAGATAATTTGAACTAAGTATGTTCTATACCACCAGACTGCAATATGTGTTTCAACTTCTTGCATACTTGTGTTTTAGCTAATCTCTTGCCTCATGCAAGTAGTTCACAAACCAAGCAACTTAATAAAACCGAAATAAGTCTCAATGGTAGAAACTTACCTCCCATAGCTGGTGTCGCACTTGCAACAGGAGCGATGTAACAAATGAGGAAGACTAATCCACAAAAAAAATGAAAACCAAACAGTTGTTCAACACCAGAAGAGTAGTTTAATACCAGAACATGATTATTATCTCAACAAAGCATTAGGTAGAGTAGAGTAGCTTGACTTCCTGAACGTCAAACAAATGATGGTAGACAAAATAAATATTCATGTTTAGTAAATAGTACATGCACATGTAAGTAAACATCTATATTTTTAAATGAATGTTTGTCACTATGAATTTACATAACTAAATACAACTAAATGTATGAAAACGTAACATACTGACCTTAGCAGTTGCAACAATGATTCTTGTTTTCTTGATTAAAGTTACATTTGTATTCACTCTTTGTTCACTTTTACATATCATGCAAAAGCCTGGAAAACGTAGTTAGTCGTTAGTTCACGTAGTTCTCTTTAATCATCTTATGTGTAATATGCCAAAACAATATAATTTTGGCCATTTTTATATAAAAATATGTATACTTTCACATCTCTTATATCCAATATATATGCCATTTAAATGATTACCTTAACGTAGGATGATAATTCTTCTCACGAAGAAGGAGATATCATTGATTGGAACACTAAAGATGAATTTGAAATAACTAACACCAAAGATGAATTTGAAATAACTAACACCAAAGCTGAATTTGAGATAGCTAATATATAATCACCTTCTTTGGTTTTCTTGAGCACTGCTACTAATGCAAATGTTACAACTGATAATGGGAATGTAGTTATATAAAAAATTAAATATAATTCCACACAAATTGTATCACATTGGTCCACAAAGACCTTCTTTGGTTTTCTTGAGCACTGCTACCAATGCAAATGTTACAACTGATAATGGGAATGTAGTTATATAAAAAATTAAATAGTTACAGACTTAGAGAATAGATTTTCGCATAGTAGATGAGTGTTATTTTATAAAAAAATTAATAAATTTTCGCATAAAAGGTTTAAAGATTATAGTAGAGATTTGTGTACCAAAAGGAAAAGGGGAAAGTTACTATAAACCATAAAATAGGCAGCAAAGCAGATCCATTCTCATCCTTTCCTTTCGCAGCCCTAGCTTGTAGGCAGCAAAGCGCTCTTAGCATTCCATTAGCATACTATAAATTAAAAAGAACCATAATGCAAGATATTCCATTAGAATACTATAAATTAAAAAGAACCATAAGACAAATATCAAGGACAACAACATATAAGCAATAAATAAACAGGCCATATAACCTGGTTTCCAAACTTTAGCTCACACACAATGTTACCCAAATGAGTAGTTGGTAGCCGGTTAACCCAACCTTCAGAACCTAAGAGGTATTAACCTCCAGAACAACTTTCTTCATACTATGTACAACGATTCTTGATGCCTATAAACTGACTCACAATCTTCATCTGCATCACCAAACATAAATAGCAGGAACACATAAATAGCATGAACAAAAAATGAACACGTTTGCAATGACAAACACGTGGAAACAAAAATAGAAGTGTAAAACACAGTAGATAATTGTTCATCAATCCCTTTTGTTAATACGGCATATCACCGCAAATTTAACATCCATAGGCATAAGCATATCAATTGCAATTACCCATTCTTTTTCTGATCATAGTTTTTCAAGAGCATATGCAACTACTTACTACCTAACAAAATTCACTATAAGTTCACATGGACCTAGGTCGCTTAACATCATAGAATTGTGGGTCTATTTTCCTTTCGCCTTTTGATAAAAAAATCTACATATCAATACTTAAATTGAAATTAAATCAAACCTTTGAGGGAAGTTTAAAATCCTTATGAACACGGTTCACGTCTGAAACCTACAACCTAAAGTCAATAATCAGCAACCTGCATAATCAAAATTATTAGAAATTAAAAAGTGTATACTCGCATCAAATTTGGCATCTAGATCTGCTTTGCTTCCAATAACTTCAATAAACTTCATCTTCAAATACATTCAAACTCTTAAAGAAACCCATAATTTTTTTTTAACTCCACATCATTTACATCTTGAAAGTTCTGCAAAGCAATAGCACGGAAGTATGCATATGCTATAGTTGTATAACCAACTAAAGAAATATCCAAAAAAATATCACGATGCCCCATTACCCCAGTACAAAACAAAAAAAAGGCTTTTTGTTTGAGTAGCTATAAAATTCCACTGATCTGGATGCAAAAATAAACAAACCAATGTTTAGTTCAATGATAATGGCATCACTCGCAATTCAGCACTTAAACATGCGAAATCATCTATAAAATCATGAGATTAATAAAAAGTGATGTATGTAAATTCAAACTAATAAGGTTTCCATACAATTCAAATGCATAACTACACATATGTACGTTTCAGTCGCATAATTCCAAGGGTTGGTTTAGGAGCTTACGAAGTTTTTGCGGAACGGACATTAGATTAGCAAGAAATATGTTCAATAAAGCGGTAAACCGAGGACCATAATATATTTACAGCACATCCAATCTTGTTAGCAACCCATTAGCAAGAAGAACCTGCAATTAAAACATAATTCTTCAAAACCAAGAGCCAAAATTCATTTACAGAGGGTAAAATAAGGAACCACATATAGGGTCTTTCTTAACCATCACCAGAGTATTTCTAAACCCTAGCACCAAAGGAACACTTCTTAAAATCAATAGATGAGTATAACATGACCGTTACATCTAAACAGAAATAGGAGATTAAAAACGAAATAGAAGACAACATCGTTCATTTATACCAAATTTTTCCTGTCGAAACTTTTTTTTTTTAGAAAACATCACTGATCGACCCTCATAACCAAAAATTTAGCAAAGTTAGGGTTTACCTCCTACAAAGAAGAGCCCGCTAGTCAGCATATTACACTATTGACATCTTCAATCTCGAGCTTGAGGGGAAGAACAACAAAACTTGGTAAGTTGGGTAGGATTCGTGTTGAAGATCCATAGATGATGGTTATCATCGTCGGAAACTGAAGGAAACAGTAATGTCACCGCCGCCTGTGGAGGAACCCTAGATGGGTTTGAGGCTGCCGCCACTAAAAGTCTGTCCTTCGGTTGCTATTCCGACCGATCTACACAACCTTGAAACTGAGCAGGGTGGCGGCAACAAAAGAGATCGATTTGGCGACCTTGAAAAGAGAGAGAGAGGGAGACATCAGACATGGAGGTAAAGCAGAAAAGGATGCGTATGAGTATATACAAAGCTTGATTGTACATAAAGCTTGATTGAACGTGGGTAAGGCAGATAGAGAAAAGAGACACTACTTGTACAAAATGCATAATCAGTAGTACCCAAAAGTTAGAACCATGTTTTACTTACTTGTACCATAGCGTGTGAGAGTGAGAACGGTGTTCTCATGAGGGGGTGTAATGTAAAATTTGCAAGTGTCAAAATGCAAAAAAGTAAAACTGCACTATTTAAAACATGATATATTATATATAGGTAATGGTCAGATCTGGGTATATGGTTAGTGTAAAATTTATGTTTTTTTTTGTTTTGATTGTTATGACATTGGGTGTAAATTCAAGCATTCGACTTTATGATTGAATAATAAGTCCAGTGGCGAACCCAGGATTTCTTTTCATGGGGGTCGGAAATTTTCAAGTGTTTACTATCTATTACTAGTCAATTAGAAACGAAAAACTTTAAATTAGTCAATTAGAGGTCGTCATATATACAAAATAAATAATTATTCCGAACAAATTGGAGTGAGGTCGGGTCACGTAACAAATATTATAAAGTTAATTTCATTTTTGGTCCCTGTGGTTTGGGCCATTTAACAGTTTTAGTCCAAAATTTTTAAAAATCCGTTTTTTATCCAAACTTTTCATTTTTGTTTCAATTTCGGTCATTTTCTTAACATCGTTAATTTTTTTCTGTTAAATCTAATGAAATGACAAAAATACCCTTATTCTCTTATAAAAAAATATAAAATAAAAAAACCTAACCCTAGAATATATCTTCAATCCTAGAATACAAGGATCGCACCACCCCTTTCTCTCTTCAATCCCACCGCCACCACTAACCTACGTCTCTGGCCAATCTCGGAATCGCCGACATAGCTCCCACCGCCACCGGCCGCTCCCTTTGATTTTGACGACGAGAATCCAAATCCAGTGGCAACCACCACCGTTCTGGATCGATCCCATCGTATTCTCTTGAATTAAAGCTTGGGGACTGCCGTAGAGCTGCTTCGATTCGACGGGAGGCATTGGAAAGAAAAACGGGAAGATCGTTCTAAGGGTTACCACTGAATGGCTTCAATTACGAGTCGATATTAGGGTTGCGAGCAACAACAAGTACTGTGAATCTGTACATTCTTTAGGCGGAACCATTGCGATTCTATTGAAGGATCATGGGATGACGAGATTTGGAACGGGAAATTGCGCCGCCGATGTGCGTTGTTCAACAATTTTGCCGTGGAAATAATCACCCCTTGACCCACGCATTTTGGCATATCGATTTGCTTCACACTGCAGGGGGTGTTAGTCATGTTAGCCTTGCTATCAAATTGTCAATTCCATCACTAGAAGAAAAACTTATTAGAACCATTTCTGAACTTTTGAAATGATTTCTAAATCGGCTGAAAAAGGTAGACTAACAAACAATGTTAGAAGATTTCAGCAAACGGGGATCTGCGACCTCTCCTTGAACTCGAGCGATGTTCAACGATTGGCGGTGGAAATTGTTTCGCCGATGGCGTGATTTGGAGTGGAACTATGCTGTCGTGGAAATTACGTCGTCAGTACCCATGTAAGAAACGATCAGAAACAGTGGCCGGAGACTATGATGGTGGTCCGAGTGGTGGTGGTTATTACCGAAAAAATAAAACGGACGGTGGTGGTGATGGGATTGAACATTGAAGAGGTTTGGTGAACTAGGGTTTGGGTTCTCTTGTAGAGAGAAATGATATTTTATAAAAATAAATAAATTATAAAGATCAAGGGTGAAAGGACAAAATTACCCCTCATATGTAGCATTTTTTAATGGTCATTCCTAATAGAGTTAGATTTTGGACTAACATTGAAACAAATTGAAATAGTTCGAATCAAAATCGGATTTTTTTAAACTTTTGGACTAAAAGCGTTAGATGGCCCAAACTACATGGACCAAAAATGAAATTAGTAATGAAACTAAAAAACTTTATATTCGGAATATCCTCGTATCTAGAAGTTATTAACATAAAATAAATAATTATTCTGAATAAATAAAAGAATAAATAAAATAAAATGAACAATGCTTAACAAACCAAAAGATATAATAAAATGTAAAAGGTAAATTAAAATATTTATTTTTAAAACTTAAAAAAAAAGTTAAATTTGATATGACATATGGGTACTAAACTAGTAAAACAAGTTGTACTTGTTACTTTAAAAAGTAGACTTTTTAATGTTTTAGATATAAATTTAAATAAAAAATAGATAAAGATCATCTTCTTCACTTCATTTCCATGGCTTCACTTTCTCTGTGTAAGTTTTGAACCCGCCAGAATTTCTTTCTCAATAAACATTCTTTTCTTTTCATATCATGGGGTCGGTTCAAAATTTCTTGGGGTTCGGTTGATTTTTTATCATATATATAACACTAAAAATCAAAAAATTCATGGGTGTCGGCCGAACCCCCTCCGATACACATAGGTCCGCCCCTGAATAAGCTATTGGTAGATTTAGTTGATTAAAAATTCGTTTTACTGGTTTTGGCGTTGCTTGATGATTAATTGCTAGCTTAATTCTCAAGTAGTGACCAATTCTATTATTACCAATTGACTCGTACTAAGGCAACATCTTAGCAAGAGCCGTTATTCGATTTCAGACCGTTAACCAGCATCCGCCAGATTCCTTGGTCTTGTATGAGTACTTCATACTAAAGTCAATACCAATTTATGTGTATGTTCAGTTTCATAATAATCAAACTAAGTTTATGTTGTCTATTGCTAACCTGAATCCTGGTGTGATCATATATTTATTTATTATTATTCTCATCATTTCCTATTCAAAATCAAAAATCAACTTTTACACTTCTTAGTTTTTAAGTTAATTAATTAAACAATCAAATAAACTATATAACACTGACCACATGCTCCTCGTGGATACGATATCTGACTTACCCTAGCTACCTAGGTTAATAAGGTTTTTGCATGACCCCAACGACAAGTCATCAGTATTCCACCTGACAGGCTGAACACATTTGCAAATTAGAGAACGAAATTCCACTATCAGCGGGTAAACCGATTCAAGTTTGTCCACAATTGTTTATCAAATCACATTTCTATCTGATGCAAAATACATCCGAAGTTGAACCTTATATCGAGTAAGTGTATATTATTTACATGTATTTTGTTATTTTAGATTCTACAACACAGTGAGTGTATCACGTATAATACTCGTCAATGTATTTTAGTTGGCACATGGGATTTTTGGAAAATTTAACACCCTTCTAAACGAAAAGCACGACTAGAGAAAGAGCACAATAAAACGTTTGGTCAATGGTTACGAGATGAGGTACACTATTTTCATAATGGTCTCATTATTTTTTTTATATACTTGCTTTAGTTGAAGCTCACCTTTGTCATTAATTTCAGGTTGAGACTTGAGAGAGAGAGAGAGAGTTAGCGGTCTCAAGAGAAATTACATCAAAGACCATAACATGGATTTCACATGGACCAAATAGCAACGTAGTGAAATACGATGTGTATGACATCATTGGATTTACATTTCGTACAAAATGTCGTGAAGGTGAAGTTCACCAGAACAGTGGGGTTAGTGTAGTAGCAACTGACATGCACATTTCTAAAGAAGTTGTATCTATGACCAAACATCTTATTACGGGGATACAAAAGATATGGGTACTGAATTATCATTTTAGAAAAAATTAATATTTTCAAGTGTGGCTGGGTTGACAATAATAACGGGCTAAAGAAAGATAGTCTTGGCTACACATTGGTTGAACTTAGTAGATTAGGGCACAAGGATGATCATTTCATATTGGCCTCACAAGCACGAAAAGTATTTACATGAAAGACCAGCTGGATGAAAGATGGTCAATTGTCTTCATGAATCCTCAAAAAACTTACAGAGATGCGTATGAAGATGAGGAATTTAGTATTGTGGTTCTTTCTGACAATGAAAATATATTGCCATGTGTAGACCCATTAGATTTGGGTAAGGAATCCCGAAATGACTATTTTCGGACGAACTGTTGGGGTATAGTTATACGTAAGTTATGTATTCCTTTTGCTTACATTTGTTTTATTTCAACCGTGAACATGTCGTGATTTACAGTTGTACAAGTATTCTTTTTGCTGCATTTTTCATAGTCTGATGCTTACATTTTTTTGTATCAGGAATATGAGAACCCTTAATCACGATGTCATTTCAAGTGGCTCAACCTCAGGAAGACGACGACTGGCTCCCCTCCGTTAGGGATCCCTTTAACACTTTTCTGTTTTCAATGTAAATTGATTATTTGATTGTTTGTCATTACCGAATTTAATCATGAATTTATGATTGATACCTAAATTAGAAACAGAAACATAGAATGTTATTTGTTTGATTATAAAAGTTACTTGTTAGAGAATGCTCAGGTCTTTTTGATTAATATAAAAGTACTACTAAATAGTAAATATCAATGTACAGATCGAGCACATTATGTTACCATGGCCTTTAAAGCACCAACTATTAACAAGTAACAATTAACATGAAAATAGCATTAGGCAATGTTCATTAGCCATTAAGTAATAACTAATAAGTACTTAACAACTAAAGTAAAGAGAAGAAAATAGAAGTAGAAAAAAATATTTAGGTCATAGGCATTAGCCAACTGTTGGTCCTGTTATGCACATCAACACCTAAACATTGTCAAAAGCCAATAAAATTTTACCATTTTCCTTCAACCATTGAAATTTTAACATCATCATTCACAATCAAAGTTTCATGAACCTAAACAAACAAAGCTTGAAACACCAAAACTATGTTCATCAAACCCCTAAACAAACCTGATCAAACAAACAAAACCCATCCCCAAACAACTGTTGGAATTTTGGGAGAAAAACTAGTGGAAAATGGGTTTTTTCACTAAGTGTGAAAATGAGTTTTTCACCAACTTTGGACTAAAATAAAATACAGATAACATAGGTTGTTGCCTCTGTATTTTATAGGTTTGTATAGTACGTTGTGAGGGCTTTCCAACGCATCAAACCACGTCCAAATCCGAGCTCGTATGAATGAGATATCGAAGCTCAAAGTTGAGGTCTCGCAGCAAGTGAAGCTGCGAAAATAAAAGAGAAAAATGCCAAGTATGGCATGAAACTCATCCCACATTGGTTGGGGAATAAAACCAAAAGTGGTTTATAAGGTAGGAACCTTACCAACTATTGTTTCCTTTAGTAGGACACATCCCTTGGACCCTGAGGGAAGCACCCCTAACTCGCACTCACACACGCGCGCGCGCGCGTGGCGTGGTCGTATGAGGCGCAATATGGTGCTTTGATGGCGCACTTTGCAGGTTGAAGTTTAGCCGGAAGGTTCAAGCTGAACAGTTGAACCGTAAACGGTCCAGGCGGAACCTGTGTGGTTCAGCCGGAAGGTTCAAGCGGACCTGCGTGGCTCCGCTGTTCGAGCAGAACGCGTGTTCCTCCGGATTCCTCCGGATTGAAAGCTGGAAACGCGTTTTTGAGCTAATTAAGGTAATTCTGTGTTAATTAGAAATCAATTTGCATTAAAGACGTTTAAAGCAAAATTTGACTACGAATTAACTTTTGAGTGCTCAACAAGAATTTCCACCACTATAAATACAGTCTCATTAGTTGAAGCAAAACACACCGAATTTCACACAGAATTCTCCTTTCTCTTCCTCATACTTTCTCTCAAGATCTTCATCTCGTTCTAGATTTCTTCAAGTTTCGAAGGTATTTTCAAGCTTAGAGTTATCCCGGCTGTATAATCGGTTTCGACGATTGTACCCTGGGAAACAAAACGGGATCTTCGGTAGACCCGAAATTTGTTTTAAGGGACCCGGGTTTTGACCCGAAGCCTTCGCCAAGGTTCTTTGGAATCTTATTGTTTTCTTCAAACTATTTCAAAAGATTTTTCTTCAAACCTTTTCTTATAACTTTTCTGTTACTATTTTCTTTCATTCAAACCCTTATCCTTTTCATTATAAGTTCAGACAAGTTCTGTATTCATTTCATTTGCATTGTTATTTTAATTTATTTTATTTACTTGTAATCTTTTACTCATTTCCTTGTATTGTATTTCATTTCCTTGTAATATTTCATTATTTTCCCTGTAATTGTAGTAGGAGTATAATTTCATTTTCATTGTATTGTAATAGATTAGATTTATTTTCTTTTGTTGTAATCGTACTTAAATAAAAATATTTATTTTATTTAAATTTGCGAACGGTTTTCCTACAACAACTTCACAGTAAAAAAACTTTACAAAACATACCACCTAAAACCCCCCAAAAAAAACATCAAACACCTTCTTCTCAAGCACCTTCATCAACACCAAGCTCCTTCAACATTTTCACCCTGTCCTTTTTCAGACCATCAATGATAACTAACATCTGACCCATCTCCATATTGATGGCTAGATCATAGTCACGTTCCTTTTCCAAGTAGCAGAAGCTCTGTTTTGCAAAGGATATTGCACGAGTTTCTTTGAAGTGTTGAACCTTGGCCTCCACCACTTCTCAGTCGCTGCATCCAAACGACTTATGTTGTTGTTTAAGACCGTGATAATCTCCCTAGTCTGTCGGAGATGTTAATTCTGAGCTTCCACTTTATCGAGGATTTCGTGATCGGTCATATGTGCGAAAGACATTGTTCTTCGTGATATGGGTGTGTTTTGATGAGCAGAAAAAGAAATGTGATTTTGTTACAGTGGCGGTTTCTTATAGCGATATTGATCATGTTGATCGAATCCTGAATCGTTATATAAATAAACAGATAATATACATATAAATATCACCTGTTGTCATCTGGTTGAGATCAGTAGTAGTCAGGTAGTCCATCCTGTGAGTAGCCTTGGTTTCCCTTTAGGGTGTATGCTAATGATGGGATGATTCGTGAGGGTTCACGAATTAGAGAGAGAGAGAGAGAGCAAAGAGAGAGAGACGAAAATTGTGTGTAGGTGATTAGCCTCTAATCTCTCCAATAAGGCTCTATTTATACACCCAAGGGGAAACCCTAGTCTATCTAATAAGGGCAATTACGTCCATCAAATAATGCCAGATAGGGTTAAATAGGTAATTGATTAAAGGACATAATATAATATATATTATATACATATATATACGAAAACATATATATATTAAGTAATATATATATTACGTCTAACATTCTCCCACTTGGCCGAATGATCATTTATAATGAGGTATTAGAAAAGTCTGATCAAAATTTAATACTCATTTCAATTTTAAACCAAAATTGCAGCAGAAAAATACAGTCAAAGAGTTGATTATCCAACTCAAGACCCCCATTAATCATACTACAATCCCAAATTTAAAATTCAACATAAATTCAGAATCAATCACAAGAATAAGCCCTTAACGTTGATTTGTATAAATACTGTCTATATGTTCCGTTAGGCATGCGTAACATATTTAGAGACAAAAAATCAAACGGATGAGGAATAATTAATAATTAGTCATTCATATTGTGATGTGCTTGGTCATTAGTAAACCTCGTCTTCATTATGAGCTCTTAGAAAAGACTTATGAGGATAGACCTTAAGTTATAGGATCCTTTAAGCATATCATGAATGATTTCAATACAAGGACTTAGATTCCTCTATTTGTTCTTAAATGAACAATAATCTTGTATCGAAAATTTAATGCAGCTCCACTCAAAACTGTTATTGTTTTAAGAGATTAGGGTAGCTGACTTTATCACAGTAAGTCTTCAATATGTTATTTATCTAGAGCTTAAGAATTATGAGTCTACTGATAAATTTACCAACAACTTCTAGTGACAAATCATGTCATAATAACTTAGGTTGTTGTTATCAGGTTCTTATGACTCCTCCATGATCCTTGAGATAAATCTGACCGCAGACATAAGGATATACCCCTAAGTTGACATTTAATATCTTTTGAATACAACAAAGTCAAAATTTAGAGATAGTGAACTATTTTAGGTTTTCTCACTTCTTCTATAGTTCAAATTTATAGTCTTTCATTTCTTATAGATATTGAAATGCCATCTTAGATGCTTAGGAAATGATCTTCATCATTTCTAGTATTTAGCAATGTAGGCAATATCTAAACGAGCATAGACTTGAACATAAGATTTAATTACTTGAACCTTTATTAGTAATCTCCTTTAGTTACTAGAGTTACAGACTAAGAGCAACGTTGCATGTTGTAATGTGTTCAACACATGGTTAAATATAATAAGACTTAATTAATGTCTTATTAGTTTGATCTTGATGTATTTTGATGCTTATTGTATAAGAATCATCTTCAAGACTTTAATGTCAAAATTATGCGAGAATAAGTCGCTTTGACTCATGCAACAAAATTAACATATTACTTGCCTAAAATAATGTATATATAAGGGCAAGTATTGTATTAGTTGCTCCCACTCATCTTAAGGTAGGCCCAATTTATCCACTTATTCTTGATGAAGAATTGTTACATTTATAGCTTCATCAAATTTTAAATTCACTTGTAAATTTGCTTATATTAACCCTTTATATTTACTCATCTTAAAGACTAAGTGTTCTTTAACTTTCAAGCTTGAAACCTTAAGTTTAGTTTATGAACATGTCTTCATGTTAAGTGAGTATTAAGGAAAGATATTTTATAAGACCGTTAAATGTCACTCGTAATTATGAGTGTGTAATAAGGACAATGATTATCTCTCAAAGATACTTTTAGAAAAGGAATTCTTAACTTGTTAATCGCCTTTAGAAACCAACAATTTATAACGTTTAATTTCTCCTTTCGGATTTCAGTTTAGCTATGAAAAACTAAACTTCTAATGTTATTCTGATTTAGGGAGTTAAGCTCATTAATAATGGCTTTATTCCATCAGATGATTTGATTGCTAATAATGGCTCTTAAATCAGAGATACGATTAGTAATCTTTCCAATATCCATGTAAGCTTTATTAAGGTAGGTTCATAATCATCAAAGTTAATAGGAAACTTCATACCTTGATGACCTACTAAGCTGGATCTAACGAGTTGAAGCAGAACATTAATAATTTTATAGATTTCCTCTTGAGCATTTTTTTTTTTTGAACGGCAATTTCAAACCACGAGCCCCCCTAGCAAGAAACTAGGAAGGGCAACAAAAACAACAAAACAACAACGAAAAGCAAAACTTACATATTAAAGGAGTCCCACATCTCCCATGTTAAATCGCCCCACCTACCCCTATTTTTGACCCAAAGGAAACTAATACACTTAATCTCATTGAAGACACAAGCCACAATGGGTTTTTTATTCTCGAAAATCGTTTCGTTCCTCGTCTTCCACACAACCCAACACGTCGTCATCATGATCGTATATATAATCATCTTCATCTTCCTATCAACCGGAGCTTCTTCAGCCACGAGCAGGATATCCGACACTTCAAACATGAAGAAATTTGGAACACGACACCAACTCGAGATGGAGTACCATAGTCTTGAAATAAACTCGCAGCTGACCATCAGGTGTGCCGCAGTTTCCTCAGCCTCTCTGCACAACACACACTCGGAACTACTAACCTGGACCTGTCGCTTTATCAGAGCATCCCGTGTCGCAATTCTGTCCCGCAACAGTCTCCACAGAAACACGTTCACCTTCCCCGGAGTTAGTTTATTCCAGACCATCAAAACATTATTGTTATCCTGCTGCGTTTGAATGCTGGTCAGAAACTTCTTAACCCCTTTGGCCGAGAAGGGCATTGACGTATCTCCTTTCCACGTAACAGAATCACCGGTTTTGGAAAGGAAATCGCCTAACGCACAGTTGAAGCTGCTGAACATCTCTTCCACCTTCCCTATATTCGACCAAACCCCTCTACACATTATTCTTCTCGGAATAAAATTCTGCCCATTCCTAGTAACGTGGATGCTTCTCACAATTCTGCTCAAAATACGGTTCCTTTCTAAAAAGAATCGCCAATACCATTTGGTTAAAAGGCTCACGTTTATAACACCGTACGGGACCAACCCAAGCCCTCCATTACTTATCGGCTTTTGGACTTCTTCTTTTCGTACCCAATGAATCGGGTGATCGGACGGATCCCCGCTACCACCCCAAAGAAATTTCATCCGGATGCTTTCAAGAGTTTTTAACACCTTTATCGGGGCTTTGTAGATCGAAAAGTAGTAGGTGGGAAGAGAATCCATAACCGATCGAATAAGGATCAATCTCCCACCTATACTTAGATGTTTAGCTTTCCATGGAGAGAGTCTATCTTTGAAGATTTTTATAATTGGGTCCCAACCTTTTACCTTGTTCATGTTCTCACCCACTTGAAGGCCAAGGTAACAAAAGGGAAGAGATCCTTTTGCACACCCCAACTTCTTAGCAGCTTCATCCAGCTCCCCATTCTCTACATTGAGACCAAAATATGGATTGTAAGAAATGATACATCTAAGCTTTATGTTACAGTGGCGGTTTCTTATAGCGATATTGATCATGTTGATCGAATCCTGAATCGTTAGATAAATAAACAGATAATATACATATAAATATTACCTGTTGTCATCTGGTTGAGATCAACAGTAGTCAGGTAGTCCATCCTGTGAGTAGCCTTGGTTCCCCTTTAGGGTGTATGCTAATGATGGGATGATTCGTGAGGGTTCACGAATTAGAGAGAGAGAGAGAGAGAGCAAAGAGAGAGAGACGAAAATTGTGTGTAGGTGATTAGCCTCTAATCTCTCCAATAAGGCTCTATTTATACACCCAAGGGGAAACCCTAGTCTATCTAATAAGGGTAATTACGTCCATCAAATAATGACAGATATGGTTAAATAGATAATTGATTATTTAAAATAAATGATTAAAGGACATAATATAATATATATATTATATACATATATATACGAAAACATATATATATTAAGTAATATATATATTACGTCTAACAGATCACACCTGCATTAGACGTCTTCTCAGCTTTACGTCCTTTCACTTTCTCACGCGTCTACACACTATCCGTCTCACATAATTAACTCGCATTAATATAGTTTCCTATATTTACTTATACTAACTACTAATTAAGAATAAAATATAATTAGCTCTGTTTTTAGTTTAAATCTAATGATGTAGTTTCCCACGTCTGACAATATAGTTTCCCGCCAATTCTATCTCGATCATCTCTGATTCTCTTCTTATATAAACGTCCCCTCTCACAAAAATTTGTAACATACTTTTCTCACTTTCAATTCTCATATGGCCCCTCTCTCTTTTACTTCCATCCCCAACTACTAGAGCACAGAAGATGCAGCCGATACTTGCAAAGAGTAACGGTTGGCCAAGTTCGTAGATGATGGGATCATTACCGCGGATATGGAGGGCATCACCTACACCCATCACAAAATTATGACCGAGATGGAGAACATCCTCAAACAAGTTTGTTTCAGTGAAACCATCTACTGCAACAGTCCGTCCATTCTTTACCATCTTACCGCAATCCAAAAAACAAGTTTCTGCACGACAAGCTAAAGGAAATCGCTCCATCTATCATGAAGAACCATGAGAAGAAGAAAGAATACGCATCGAGATCTAATGCTTTTTGATGTAAGGTAGGTGGTGTAGGTGTAGCTTGTGGTGGTGTAGATGCAGGTGGTGGTGGTGTAGTTGTTTTTTTTTTGTATGGATGGATGTATGTGTAGCTAGCTATGTTTTGTAGCAATTTTCAATTAATAAATATATATGATTAACTAATGACCTTTTGATCTTTTAGTTTTTTTTTGAACAACGATTTCTCAGTCGAACCTAATGCTCAGCCCACCATGATGACTCAGTATGTCTCTGAGAGTGCTATTTTTGTAAATATCTCTGTTAAATTTTAATTGTTTATTGCATTGTTAGTTTAGGAATATGACCCTTGACATGATCTTTAGCTCACCTTGATGAGGCATACAAGGTGCTAGACAAAATGCATTTCTTATATGACTTGGTTATTTTTGTAACTTGTTCAAATGACATTCCTTAGTTTGCTTTTTCATGTTGGCTTAAATTCATTTCCAAAGAGGTGTTGTGACCGCTTAAAGTTTGATGGAAAGATGTGTTATGACCAGTTTGTCAAGGAGGTGCCCTTTAAACATTTTTTCCAAATTGCTGCTGTGAAGAGTTCAACAAAGTTGATGTAGTTACATTTCTTTTGTAAACTTTGTGTTGACTATAGTTGGTATATATGTAGATGTTTATAACACAGCACCATACTTTCATTTGCTACCAATATAAGCAGTTTTACATATGTTATTATCGGTAGAAATGCAAGTGAATCGATATTATAGGTAAGGATTCGTAAGTATGTTGCTATTATGCGCAAAGAAATAAGTAAATTATTATCACGGGTTACGTTTTTCTATAATTGGTATAAACTATAAGTACATTGTTATTAAGGGGGTAAGCTGGACAAGTATACTTAAGTATCTACTTAAACATTACACTATCTAACAACAAGAAGTTATATGAGCAGTGTTTTTTTTAAACCATTGCGACATAGGATCATGATCGGTATTTAGTTTGTTGTTCTTTAAACAAATGTCTGGTTGGTTCAACAAGCGAGGGTGTTGGTTTGGTCGGATCGTCTAGAGGTCGGGTGTTCGAGTCCTATATGTGTTTTTTTTACTTTAATTCTAAACAACATGTTAATAATCATAATCATACGTAAAAATGAATTTACTAATTTCACGCTGTAGGGTTCATAATAAAATGATAGAACGGATTTACTAATTTCACGCTTTAGGGTTCATAATAAAACGAAAGATCACATATTATACTTATAGTCACATGTTTTTCCATTTATCATTACCATGAGTTATCTTTAGTCACACATCAAAATTGGAACTATGACCATAAAGTACTTAGACTGCGATAATGTTTCCTTAATATTAATTTTTTGTCACACCTAATAAATGAAATATGACCAAATTATACTATCGTCGCATGTTTTTCCATTTATCATGACCATGATTTATCTTTAGTCACACATCAAAATTGGAATTGTGACCATAAAGTACTTAGACTGCGATAACCTTTCGTTAGTATTAATTTTTAATCACACCTAATAAAATGAAAGATGACCAAATTATACTTATAGTCACATATTTTTCCATTTATCATGACCATGATTTATCTTTAGTCATACATCAAAATTGGAACGTACTGTGACCATAAAGTTCTTAGACTGCAATAACGCTTCCTTAGTATTAATTTTTAGTCACACCTAATAAAATGAAAGATAACCATATAATACTTATAGTCACATGTTTTTCTATTTATCATGACCATGATTTATCTTTAGTCACACATCAAAATTGGAACTGTGACCATTAAGTACTTAGACTGCGATAACGTTTCCTTAGTATTAGTTTTTAGTCACACCTAATAAAATGAAAGATGACCATATTATACTTAGACTATGGACATTGGTGATCGATTGTGAGAGATTGGTGGGCCACATCATTTAAAATCAGTTAAATAAAAAGGAAAATCCATTTATTCCCACGATCAGTTCGGTGGAACGATCCAAATCGCGAACAACAATCCAAATCCACACTCCCACATATTCAACAGCTATTGGTCTCTTCTCAATTTGTTTTTTCCTTTTTATTTCAAACTAATTAATTTCCTATATAATATTATATTTCTTAAATAACTTGTAATATAAAAGTTTTATAAAAAAATCTAAAAACACAGTCTTATCTAGTTTTTTTTATAAACATCATGATATAAAATTTATTAAAAACGGAGATGTTTTAAAAAACACGTTTTTAATATAGAATAAATATATAAAAGTTTATAAAATTAATTGTAAGTTGGTTTATCTATTTTATTAAGTATGATTGTTATGTAATTTTTTTATAAATTTTCCATTTTTATATTTTTATTTTATTTTTATAATCTTGATAACTAATTTATTTATTTAAAAAAATTAATATATAATATACTAAAAGTAATCATAATTTATAATTATATAATAAAAAGTTAGATTGGGTTGGATTGTGAGTGTGGGTGAGAAAATAGATTAAATTGGATTGTGTAGGTGGAAGAAAGAGAAACTAATTTTTTAATGAGAGATTGGGTTGGATTGGATCACTGATGTGGATAGTCTTATAGTCACATGTTTTTCCAATTATCATGACCATGAGTTATCTTTAGTCACACATCAAAATTGGAACTGTGACCATAAACGTTAACTTACGATAACACAAATAATTAATGTGACTAATAAACGTTAACTTACGTTCACACAAAAAAATAATTTGACAATATATATTAGATTTAGCTACATTGAATTCATGTGACTAAATGTGCTCCATGATACAGTCACATAAACAATTGCTTCATGTGACCATATCTATAGTTTCTCATAAAAACTATCAAAATAAATTCCATATATAAAAAAAACCGTGGCAGATGGTGACTTTTGGTCACATTGTTCGAAATGTGACTTATAATTGTCACATATGTTATATTTTAGTGTGACCAAAGTATGTGATTTTCTATGCAATGGTCACACAAACCAAGTGAAAATGTGACAAAAATATTGCCAGAATTTTAAAAATGACCCGCGGTCACACCTTTAATCAAAGATGTAACATGGATATATTTTTTTGAAAAGTGTGACTGTAGGTCATTTTGTACTAGTGGTAGAAGTAGTTTGAGAATTGAAAGAGTTGCACGAATGAGATCAAAAACTTCATGGAACATGAAAATTTTCATTTCAAGAAGCTTTTAGTACAGCAAAACAGAACATACACAGATCATCTATTTAAGAACTCAAGAACATAGCAGAAACAAGGTTTTGAAAGATCATGGAGGAGAGACTTCCAAAACCTTTTCAAAAACATAAATATCTCCATTTGTTATAAAAACAAGTATATGAACACAAAGTTGAGAAATCAACCGTTCAGTTGCATTTTCTCGACCATGGCTCTGATACCAATTGTAGAAACTAAGGTGGTGTGCTAATCTTTCACCTCGGTAGTGTGCTGAAGTAGATAGTGAGCTTTGTGCACCCGTTTAGTATAACAAATGAACACCCGGTATGAACATTGATAGTGTGAGATGTTATGATAATGAGAATAATAGGAACATAGATAAGAAGAACATGATGAACAAAGTGATAGCGGGATTATATTAATAACCAAATGATTACATAATACCTACCTCACTCATACTCGGGTCTCAAGAACAAGCTTGTTCTTGAGCCCTTATAACTTCTAAGATCTATGAATAAGTCTCTCAGACTCTTATATATGCATTGTGATCCTCCATGGGATATTACAACTATATATAGACTAACTAAGACAATGGCATACTAGTAAATAACATGACTAGTAGACAAGTTGAAATAATATAACAAATAGATAATAATGTCACTTGTGCCGGTCTTCGTCTAGTCATATGTCTCGGGTCTTCATGATCTTTACCGTGTTAAAAGACGTTTACAATAAGTGGCTCGTTGAGTAATAATTACGCCTAACCAAATCTCAATGTCCCAGTCTCGAAAAAATCCCAACACAATGGACCCCACAGAATAATTAGGTATTAAATGGACTCAAAATCTATTATGAGACGTGTCATACCTAAATTTAATCTACATACCTCACCAGATCTGGGCCTTTGGCCTCTAATCGTTTCTAGAAAGTCCATGCGCGCCTTCACGCATTGGTACCTCAGCTCATTCTCCATGCAACCCTAAGTATATATACTTAGAGTTGTACATGTATACATCTCAAGCTCACTTTTACACCTTCATCTTCACACACTTTCTTCTCCATTACCCCCGATCATTGATTTTCACGCCGAAGCGCAGTCGCAAAGCACGCTTCTCTTCCATGCATTGGCTGTTACACGTTGTTATGTGTGCATGTTTGTATTATGAACACCTCTCTTTTTCTCTTTCGATATGATGCAGAGTTGGAATTGAAGATTTTTTGATCCATTTCTCTGGCCCATAACCCAGTTTCCGATTTAATTCATACATTGGCGCCATCCTTTCTCTTTCTGACGCTGAATTCTTAATTCATTATCCTCGATTCTTCTTTTGATGTCTGATCGAAACAATTCTCCTCCTCCGATCCCATATATGCTTAAAAACTCTGTTTTTGCTACAACTAGCAGCACCGACTGTCAACTCCATGACTCAATGATCCCGGCAGTCACTGATGCTTCTTTAACCGTTGATGATTCGAATCCTAGCCATGATGATAACCTGGTTGTTGTTACGGATGATTACTACTCATTGTCCTCACAGATTCCTAAGATATACCTCCCAATCTTTCCTCACACAACAAAGAAACATTGATTCTCAGCACCAAGCGTTATCCGGAGGATCTAATGCTACCACCATAAATATATCTAATCCAACTTCCCAGTCAATACAACCTCACGCCCTCCATCTACTTTACCCTCATTTTCACAATACACTCCGTAAACAGTTTACTCCACTCTTGCTTCGGGATCTGCTGTTATTTCTTAAAGGTCGGCGATATTTCCCACATTTGCACAATGGCAGGAGGAGCAGAGGTAGAAACGAGAGTCTGAATGCTATTGTCAGGAAATTCAACGAATGAGCGAACGCTCACATCTGACATATGACTCAATTATACCTCCTACCATGAGCCGACTACATCTACACACGTCGTTACCGATCCCTGGCGTGGGGTATACATGTATACATGTTTCTTGGCCGTCATTTCCCCACACTTTTACTAGTACGCAATTTATGGATGTTGAGACTGGCGCGGGCTCTAGCGGTTGATTATTCAGAACCATATTGCCCCGCGACACTGGTTACGCAATCTAAATTTGTTCTGGCTATCGCGCAAGCTGATGCGTGCAAGATGTATATCCTAAACCTGCAAGAAATGACTTTTAAATTTATAACCTAAATAATATATATATGCGGCATATAGAAAAGCAGACCTATCATACAATAGTATTAAGAAAACCTAGGGTCAACCTACGGAGGAACGGTGTAATCATATATAGTGTAGTAGAATTCACTAAGTTAATGTGACTATACTTAGCAAACGAAATAATAATATTTAGGGAAAACAGAAATCAGAACAAAAGATATCATCTGAGACTGGTCATCAATTGACTATACCTATGTCTTGCTTACTGACACATTTTTAACTGTTTTAGTGGAAATATAGCTCGTTAGAGTATACCTAAATCAGAGCAAAAGGTCACTTACGGACTACCTCTACGGATAGCAAGATCATGATTCTAATGCCTTCTTAAGACCAAGAGCCATGACAAAGTACCCACCCATCCTATGCCTAGCTAAAGGTCAAAGGAACTTGATCTAAGGTAGAGATCCAGACTAGTCCTAACCTGACTAACCAAGAGGACTAACTATTGCAACCATATAACATGACATAGAGAAACAATGCATATAGACCGCTTACTAGACTTGTAATCTATCCCAGACAAGGAGGACAAGATAAATAACTCGATACAAGGACAACTCTAAACAAGATACTATCAAATGACTATGATCAATGACACATATCTAGATTCGCTAGAGACCTAGACACATGTTGAAATCACTAGATCAACAACTCGGAAACAACAATGATCAGATGTAAAGGATACGTCTACCCTATAAACCAAACCATGACTATCAGGAATCAAATCAAACCTTTAATTGACAACATGCTTCATTCATGCAATATGAATAATAATCATTATACTGAAATCATCATGTATGCGCAATCAATAAATAAACAAGCATAGATATATAATTAATTAGATCACATTGTCTTAGACAATATCAAACGATAAGCCTAGCATGGTTGTAAAATAGTAAACAATAGTATTCAAACATAAAGTGAATATTGTAATCACAAACCTCCAAGTCATTGCATCTTACTACTTATTCGGACGCTGATTGGGGAGGGGTTTCTTCGACTCCCGACGCTCCACCTCTAGCTACTATGTTTTCATCAGAGACAATCTTGTATCGTGGTCCTCAAAACGAGAGGCAACTATCTCACAATCAAGTGCTGAGGCAGAATACCGTGGGGGTAGAAAACTCCATAACTGAAATGACATGGCTTCGCAACCTACTTTTTGAAATACATGTTCCAATCCGCTCTAGCACACCCATATATTATGATAATTTTTCTGATGTGTATCTCTCATAAAACTCTGTCCAACAATAACGCACCAAATATGTCTAGATCGATATACACTTTGCGCATGAGAAAGTCCGGATATGCTCAGTACGTGTTCTACATGTCCCTGTCAATTATCAGTACACCTACATTTTCATCAAGGGGCTGCCCCGCGATTGATAAACTTTTGGACCAATTGGGTTCCTCGAAACAAAAATAAATCAATTTATGATTTTTATGCGATTTCGGTACGCTATTTGTCAGTTATCAGGAAATCATGTATTCAATCCAGTGTGTCAGTTAGTTTATTTTATGACTCTCATATCCTTGAATCACATCACGAGTCATTACGCACAAAGTTGAGTCTCAAAATATTGGCGATTAATAAAAAAAATGATACGTACGTCATTTTGCCTGAAATCGTATTACACGAATTCAGTTGTTTGATTGTAAGTCAATGTATGGCGCGTTTATGTTCGATTTTAATGGCTTGATTATGGTTGATATGATGGTGGATGAAAATGGTGAAAAACATAAAAAACCATAGTAAAAATGGGCAAATAACGAAGAATCGAGCTTGAAATGAAGCAACCGACCAAGGAGGCTCTCCCTGAGTGGCTCGTGGATCGTGAACCCACCCTAGAGAAACCTCCACGGTTTGGGAAGCTGGTCTGACGGGCAAAAACCCTAGTTATCCCCTATTTAAGCAACTTATTCCCCTCTAATCACTCTTTATGCTTCCAAAACGAACCCTAGCCCCCATTTGCATGTTGTTCTTGTCTTCTATCACCTCTCTTGAAGAAATTCTTCCATCATGGAATGGATTTAATCTTGGATCATCACCCTTTTTCATCTCCAAATGGCTTGTATGCTTCAACATCTTGTTCTCTTGTGTTGCATGCATAAAGCTTCGATCTTTTTGCTAGATTAGGGCTGTTATATGATTATCATGATGTGTTTTCCTTATATCCGGAGTGTATGATAGAAAAGTAATGGTTTTTGTGTATGGTTATGGTGTTTGATGATGAACAGATAAAATCTTGCATGAAAGACTATATATCTTGTGTTTTTATGTGAGAAGATTGATAAAAATGTGAACTTGATGTTAGATCTAGTAGCTAGGATATTAAAGTTGCAAGTTTGATGTTAAGTATGTGATAAAAATATAAACTTTGTATCCATGCATGCATGATGACTAATAAAAATAAGGCCTTGATGATTGCATGATTATAAAGTTGATGTATTTAGGTGAGTTCTTGCATGCGAAGTGAAGGTTAGATTTTGATAGCTACCATGTGAAAAATAGGAACTCTGCATCGTTTATTGCATCACACGTAGTGTTGATCGAGTGTTAATAACGTTTGGTAGCAAATCATGTGTCTAGATGAGTAATATGCATGAAATATGATGTCTATGTAATTTGAATGCTTAACATGTGGTTGGCATGTTATCATTACATGAAACTAGACCAATAGGCAGAAAATATATATATATGTTACCTTATGATAAATATTCTTGAAAATAATCCGTCGCATGATCACATGTTATGATAAGTTTTGTGTCTGCATTCTCAATGTTTATCGTGTAATAAGAAAGTGATTGTTGTATAAATTTTGACCATTTATGCATGAATTATATTAACATACGTGTAAATAATAATTATGCGTGTAAATACTAATTATGCATGTAACTAGAGTATTTGTTGCGTAATTGTATGTTATGTGGTGTATATGAATCATGATAAATACGTACGTTTATCACTAAAAAACAATCACCAATGTGTCGTCAAGTCAACTTGGTCAATCGTGTCATTTTATTTCCTTGAATTCATTTACCTTATTCGTTTCGTTAAGGTAATCTTCGGGGTTAACCGTCTCATTTTCGTGGTTAACTGTCATTTCGTGGTGTTATTTTTTTGTTCGCAACTCTAATGCCAGGTGAGTGAGTATTCATAGCCCCATTTTCTTATTGTTTTGGGGTGCGACATGTATGTTGTATCAATCTCAAATTCCTTATTCTTTGCTCTCAAATTTCATGCGAATTCTAAGTTTGTTATGTGTGTTCTAGTATGTTAAACTTGTGTGGATTGTGGCTATTGTTGGGATCAAGCTCTATTTCAATTTTAATGTCAATTTCAATGTGTAATCATTAACACACCGAGTCGTGGTTACAATAATAGATTTATTGGTTTAACAACCCACCTGACTTGACTGGTAATTAGCGTCGGATGATTGGAAGCCTAATTGTCAAGGGTTTAGTTATGCTCTTAATTTATGTGCTCTATTTCTTTACTCGTTTATCGTACTTATGAATTTACACTTAACTCATGGATCGCATGCTCTACTCTAGTATGGTATACAAATCTATGGTTACTCACCAACTATTCGTAGTTAATCTTAGTTGTACATGTTACATGATATGTTGTTAGATGATGATGAACTTGTTGATGACACTTATGACGAATGTGGACTTAGTTGAGACCTTGAAAATGGATATATTTATGATTGTTTTATTGTTGGATTATGTTGTTATAAATATTATTGAAATGGGATGATTAAAATTTATCGCAACCCTAATTAATGTTGTGCATATGGACAATCCCCGCGCCCCGACGTACTTTGCTGTCAGTTGGATGTGACAAAAAGATCATTAATTCATTTGTATATTCAATATCAGATACATAATAGTTATACAGTTTTCTATCACGTTCATCAAGAATTGATCAAGAAAGAGAAGAGCCAACAAGGATTATTTTGGAACTTGTTATATGTTACGAATGTACCATCATTGAAACTTTTTACCTTACCCAAACAGATAATGAAAAACACATCTATTTAGATTACTCATTCGGAGTAGAACTTGGAACGAGACCAGGAGAAAACTACAATCAATGGGACATTGGGACCTTTTATTTTAACGGAAAATTGGCCTATATTAATCCCAGTTATCACCTATTGGTCGATAATAATTCCAGTTATGATTTTGCCCTACAATAATCCCAGTTATTAACATGTTGGCCAATATTGATCCGCCGTTAAGTATTGACTAACGGTGTTAGATTTTTACTGAGTGTGCAAGCCACATAAGATCCTAATTGGCAATTTTTATTAAATCTAAAAAAATAAAAGATCCCTATTAAAAAATTGCAATCCAGATTTGTAAAAATGACACCATCACCTCCTAAAGGATTAAAGTCCACGTTTTTAAAGTTTTTAAATAAACATTAATAAAATAAAATAAAAATTAAAGAAAACCTTGATCGAATATGAAGAAAAACAAAAATTTGCAATCGCACATACCAGATTAGGAGGACTTTGATATTCGATCAAGGTTTACTTTATTTTTATTTTTTTATTTTATTAACGTTTATTTAATAACGTGGATTTTAATCCTTTTAGGAGGTGATGGTGTGATTTTTGTAAATCCGGATTGCATTTTTTTTAATAGGGATCTTTTATTTTTTTTAGATTTAATAAAAAAGGATTACCTTATATATTAAATCTTAAAGCTGAGTTGTACACTGGTTTGGTACTGTTTGGTCTAATGTGATTGGCTATCTAAAAAATTCTTTTTTTTAATTGGTTATCATTATGTGGGCTTTTATTTCATGGGCTCTCTTTATATATTTATAGATACATGTTACGCGTGCCATTAAAGACACAGCTCACCATTTCAATTGTCTTTACGAATTCTCTCTCCTCACTCTAGAAGTTTTCCTTTCTAAACTTCTTTCTCCCTCTCTCTTAAACAAATCATCTCAAGATCTGTCTCTCTCTTATCTTCATCGGTAGTCGATGACTATTTCTAATGGGTTAGGGTTTCATCCAACCTTGGTTGTCTCCTTATTTTAGTTTGCGGATGCTTTGACTTCTTTTGTTTTGAGCCTAAAAAAGGCGATGATCGTTGTTTGTTGCTGTGATTTTTCGGCGGCGGCGTGGCGTTAGCGCAACCGTCTGTCGGATTCGAGCTTATGATTTGAGCCTTAAAAAGGCGATGATTGTTGTTTGTTGCTGTGATTTTCCGACGACAAGGCGATGATTGTTGTTTATTGCTGTGATATTCCGGCGACGGCGTGGCATTAACGCAGCCGTCTGCCGGATCTGAGCTTATGAATTGAGCCTTAAAAAGGCGATGATTGTTGTTTGTTGCTGTGATTTTTTGGCGACGACGTGACGTTAATGCAGCCGTCTACCAGAGCTGAGCTTATGATTTGAGCCTTAAAAAGGCGATGATCGTTGTTTGTTACTGTGATTTTTCGGCTACGGCGTGGCGTTAGCGCAGTCTGCTGCCGGATCTAAGCTTTTCATATGATTTGAGCCTTAAAAAGGCTATGATAATGTCTAATTTGTACTATTGTTGCTGTAAATTTCCGACGACAACGTTCTGTAAAAAATCCGGCTTATCCCTTATCGTCTTCCATGGGTCGAGATTAGGGTTTTCTTTTAAGTATGCTTTGCGATTAGGGGTGAGCATAAATTGGGTAGCCCGAAAAAAGACCGAAACCCGACCCGGCAAAACCCGAAAACCGAGACCGTTTTTTAAGTATTGGGCGGGCCTCGGGCCCTATTTTTACCAATTTCCGGGCTCGGGCTCGGGCCCGGGTTTAGCCCGAGAAGACTGATAAAAGAACCTAGGCCCGACTTTACATTAAACCTCAAAATCGATATAACATTGATTATTTGAAAGAACACGGTTCAAAACATGTTACGCTACGATATGCAAAAAGATTACCATCCAATCCAAATACCACAAATATAAAAACAATATTCTTGATAAAAACAATCCTAAAGATCGTAAGAAATTAAAGATGGATTGACATAAAATTGGCAATTCAGTTAGGAACACCTGTGCAAAGAGTTCTCATTTATTTGATTTTCTTGAACTGTAATGAAAACAATTCATATATCCATATGTTTAGGAAGAGATAGATGCTAAGATTTCTCATGTAAAAATCTCTACTGATGGTTCGTGTAGGACCATGCTGACAAAGAAAAAGATAAATCATGTTGATCAAATTCATGTTCATGTGAACACAAACTATATCCATACAACATATCCATACAAGTATTTCACCTCATTTGTACACAAGCTAATCATGTGCATCATACCTAAACCACGAACCAACCCATTTCGTTCATCTAAGAGTCGGGCTCGGGTTTTTATTAAGGACCGATTACCCGATACACCAAAAGCCCGAAACCCATAGCTTGCAGTTCGGTCCGGTCTTCGGGTCCTATTTATTCCCAAATCCGGGTTTTGGGTTCAGGCCGGGCTTCACCATTTGCTCACCCCTATTTGCGATGAAGGTCTTCGGATCCGAGCGTTTTTCCTTGGCGGCCATTATCGTTCGGATTTATGTGCTATTTTATGCAAATAATTACATTGCTTTAACTGATTTATGCGCTCAGATTCAAGAATTGTTATATAATTTGAGAAATTATAAGACTATGATGATTGTTACCATGTGATCTCTTTTGCATTTGGCTGTGGTAAATGTGTTACCGATGGGACATAGATCTGATTCTGTGCAACCGTTGAACAGATCTGGAGCTGAGGTCTTTTTTGAGCCTTAGTGGCTATGATGATTTGGTTGCTTTCTAAGTCTTTTCTTTGGGTAATTTTATGCAAATGTTTGCTTTGGTTTAACGGATTTAACTTATTAATGGCTATGATGATTCTTACCATGGGACCTCATTACTTTTTATTGGGGTACATGTGTAAAAATGGGTCATGGATCTGATTCGATGCAACCCGTATTACCTTATATATCAAATCTTGAAGCTGAGTTGTACACTAGGTTGGTACTGTTTGGTCTAATGTCATTGGCTATCTGCAAAATCCTTATTGGCAGAATTTCGTGGCTTCTTTACGAGTGCAACAGGTTGTTATGGAATTGAATGTTCATTTAGGCTATGATGATAAATCTGTTTTATTTCTTTTTGGCAGTGATAGTCATGGTGAGAGGGTAGGCGAATCTTTATCGCAGCCGTCACCGTGATACACGTCAAGAGTATGATCAAAGCCTTGGTATTTGGCTGTGAGGATCCCCAACTTACTTATATCTGAGCCACATAATTGAGGTTGCTTAAGGTAGTGATGAGCTTTTTCTGAGCCTTAAATTGTCAACCATAAAAAATACCTCAAACAAACCCACCAAGCAAGTAGTTTACATGCCCCAAAACAGCTGACACCCATTTCTGGTGACTAACATCTTTTATTCTTTTTATTTTTATTTTTTGCTCCATCTACTGAATTCCTATTTCTGGTGTCACATGTCATATAAATTATGCTAAAATGACATATAAGATGACATATCATCAAAGGAAAATGACATGCCACGACAATAAAATATAACTTCTGCAAAAAATGGGTAATGCAATCCAACCTGGTTGCTAAAACAAAGCATAAAATGTAAGTTGGTCTTATTTTAGTCCTAATTTAAAGTTTGGGGGATGCTAAATCAGGTGAAAGTGTAAAATTTGTTTCAATTTCATGTAGTTTGTCCACATGATATATTTCACTATCATATATATAGAATCTATACGGTAAATTTGACTTTCATAGTCCAATACTTCATCCCATGAGAAAAGTTAAAAGACTTGATCTTTATGTTCAATTTGTAATTGTAAGATTGTTGTATTTTGCTTATCGTATGTATTAACTTCTAAGAAAATAGATATCTTCAATTCTCGAGAAATGTTATCATACTTAAACTTTTGATTGTCAAACTTTATTTTTGTAATTAAAAAGTGGATTCCAAGAGAATAAAATATATAAAAAGTAAAAATAAAATTGGTTAAATAAAACTTGATTCGAGTTTCTTGTATTATATACTAGAATAGTATGAGACTTTTTTAATTTTCTTTATAAGACATGAATGGTAATTTAAATTAAATATTTTAAAATCATGTATTTACGTGACAACGATGTATGAAAATTATATTTTTTTACTAACTGACTTTTCTGAGCTATGACTATTTTTTTATTAAATCGTGTTGATGATTTCGATATTTGATTATTTTTTTATTAGCATTATGTAATAGCATAGGCTATAGACGACCAGCACAACACATAGTAAAAATTTGCAATGACAACACATAGTAAAAATTTGCAATGAAACTTATATAGTATTACATAATATCAGTAAAAACTATACAAATACAATTAAAAAAAAAGACAACCCGCCGCAACGCGCGGGTAGCTTTACTTGTTTAATAAAAAATGCCAACTAGGATCTTATATGGCTTACACAGTCAGCAAAAATCTAACACCGTTAGTCACTACTTAACGGTGGATCAATATTGGCCAACCTGTTAATAACTGGGATTATTATAGGGCAAAATCATAACTGGGATTATTATCGGCCAATAGGTGATAACTGAGATTATTATCGGCCAATTTTCCTATTTTAACCAATTACATATATTGGTTTGTAGTAATTTGAAATATACAAAACCTAAAATAGGCTCACTTTCAATTTGGAAAGACGCAACAGTTAACATCTGAGTTTTTTGTTTGTTTTTTTTTTTTCTTGTTTTTTTTGAATTCACAACCTTTTAATTGTGAAGCCAATAATTTGTCCTCTAGGACGTTTTAGGGTAAAATAAATCATACAAGAGAATGAGGATTCTTAGCTTTTAAGTTTTTAACCAAACATTATAGAAGTCCAATTTGATTTTCGGGCTCAACTATTTGGGCCTACAAATTCGAAGTCTAAAATTTTTTGAAACCTGAGTTTCATATTTAATCTCAAACGTCTTCTTTATAGTCTAACGGTATCTAGTAACATAGAGTAATGTCTCTACGAGTTGAGTATTTAAATCCTCTAATAAATAATATGTAGATCTTTTTTTTTTTTGAACGACAACGAATGCCCCGGAAAACCCGGGGACTATTTACACCAGTTGAGCTCATTCCAGGGAAAATCCATCTCCGCGAGCGGCCGGGTGGTAAAACCTGGGAGCTCAGGGATCGAACTTGTGACCTTTCAGCCGCAAGTCTCCCTCATCGCCAATGCCCCTTCCAAAGTGTTGCCCATAAGAATCAAACCTGTGTCTCAAGTAGAGAACATAAGCTTCCTACCACTACACCACAATGGAAGTTGCAAATAATATGTAGATCTAGAAGTAAGATTAGATAATTATATTTTGGAAAATTGGATTTTAATAATATGAGTTTTAACTCATTGACGAATAATAATACGAGTTTCAAAGTTAGCGGACAATAATACCAATTAATGAGGTGGGTGTCAATAATGAAATGCCGTTAGTTGAACCCTAACGGTGTTAGTGATTTGCTGACGTGGCACTCAATGAGGGACTCTTTTTGTAATTCTTAAAAATGAAGGGGCTTATACAATTTACAAAACTCATTTTATACAATTTACAAAACATACCCTTTATTTTTAGAAATTACAAAAAGAGTCCCTCATTGAGTGCCACGTCAGCAAATCACTAACACCGTTAGGGTTCAACTAACGGCATCTCATTATTGACACCCACCTCATTAATTGGTATTATTGTCCGCCAACTTTGAAACTCATATTATTATCCGCCAATGAGTTAAAACTCATATTATTAAAATCCAATTTTCCTTATATTTTTGGTAATGAAAAAACAGTATTCTAAATTAAAAAAAAAAAAAAAAGGCAGTACACATATATAGGCCTATAATAGGGTAAGAACCCTTAAAAATAATGTTTACATAAAAACGTTAAAATCACCTATTTTAGTGACTTTTTATATTGAATTTATATTTATTATACTAGATATGTATTTTTTACTATATTTTAAACCCGGTAAAAAAATTAAATTTACTGTGTAAATAAATGTTTTTAACGTTTTTAGGTAACCTACTATTTCTGTTTGATCATGTCCTTATGTATATAACTTTTTGAGCTGACAAACCATTTTCTATTTGGTTTTCAAAAAAATTATAATCTTTTGGAACGTATACTTTTTATATATTTTTTCTATCTTGAAACACCCATATAAAATATTTTGTGTTTTCTTGTGGGTTAAAACGTATGTTCAACTAATTTGGACCTTCCCCTTTTCTTCTCATCCTCCACTTTACTCAAACTTATATACAAAATGACTCATCTCTCACGCGCATATATTCTTCAAGTGATCAAGATTTTTTTATACAATTATTTAGATAGATTTAGATTTAAATTAGATTAGATATAGGTAATTTTATATACATTATCATAATTTTTCAAACTAATCATCTACTTAGATATATGTAAAATTTCATGCTTAATCTTTAAATTACAAAATAACTATCTATTTATATACATGTAGGGTAGGGTTCTATGGAAAACCCTTCATTTTTAAAAAACCTGAAAAACTACTTTCTAACCATTGATTTAAAATTAATGGTTGAGATCAAATAATGGCCCTTTACCCCTTGGGGTAAAGGTAAAGTTCGTCCTCTTCTCACCCTCCCAAGACCCTGCCCTTTGGATGAGAATTTACTGGGTATGTTGTTGTTGTTGTTGGTTGAGATCATATAATGGCAAGATGGTAAATTTGGGTTTAATGAAATGCGTAATAGACAAATGACATTTTTATTAATAAATGTTTTAATCAATTTCTCTCTCCAGTCTCCTTATTCCTAAAATATGTATCTCTTTCTCCTTTAATTTTAAAATTAAGAAAATAAAACAACCTAAATTTATAAAAGAAAAAAAAATCATTGATCATCAGTTCATCACCAGAATAGCGATTGTTACACAGTTGTAACAATAACTAACCAACGTATACAAATTTTGTTACAACTGTGTAATATACATTCGTGTAAGAGTAATTTCATGTATATTTTTCAAGAAAAAATTGAAGGTTAGATATGGTAACAATAATTTTACATATGTATGAAATTAAACATTCTAATGTTTAATTGCTAAATATGTTAGTCATGTAACTGTACTAAAGTTATGAAACAGAAAAAAAGTTACAGTATTGTAACAGTATTGAAACTATCAACATATTATCAGTTATGGAACAATAAAAATATGTTACAGTATTGTAACATTGTAACTATTATCATATTATCAGTTTTGAAACAAAAAATTATGTTACAATACCGTAACTGTACTCAAGTTACAATGTTATTCGTTACATTATCGTAACAAAATAACACTGAAAATGGTATATGTTACAGAATTTCACTCCATCATATGATCCATGCTCTTGATTAAAATCACATGGATAGACATCATACTTTCGCGGTCTTGATTTTTTCCTTCTTAAACTTGATTGTGCATGATGATAGTAATGAAGATGAACGTGATCAAGATGAACGATCCTGGTGATGAAGATGAACGTGATGAATATGCACTAGAACGACGTGAAGAAAAAAAATAACGACGTTCAGGAAAAAACTTGGGACTAAGGTTTAGAGATTTTTGAATTTTTTGAATTATGATAATAAAAATCCCTACAAAATATCAAATTAGTTATCCTCATTAATTTTTTAAATTCCTTACTAAAATAGAAATGCTAAACTTACCTTATTACAAATGAAAAATTATAATTAGTAGAGACTGATTTTTCAAGTTTTCAAAAAAATAATGGATTTTCCAATGATCTTTTCTCGGTACATGTAAATCTTTTAAATGACATCTATTTACAAAGTGATAAATATCATAGTTGTCTTCAAAAACTACAAAAAAAAATTACGGCCCTAAACAATTTAAAAAAATAGACACCTAATTAGCATCAACATTAGAACCAAAAATGGGCCCCTACATGGATTGGGGCCTCCTCATTAGTATTAGTAATTTCTTCATTTACATTAGCATCAGTTTTATAAATTTTAGGTTGTTTTGAGAAATCTTATCTTATTTTAATCCTAATAAAGCAATAAAATGCTTTTCATATGTCTTCTTTTTAAAGTGTCCACATCAACACCGCCACATGTTAAAACCAGATTCAATTATCAATTTAGTAAACTACCAATTAAGACTAATTACCCATTTTATCTAAATTAAATTTTCATTTAAAAAAAATTGGCAATCATAATGTAGATTTGATAAATTACTCAATAATTTGAGTCTTTTTAAGAAAACAAATTAAGAATTTGTCATCTTTAATGTATTAAATGATCAATTAATATTTCATAATGAATTATGTCATTTATAATTTTCGAATTTCTTAATCCTTTTTATAATATTTAGCTAATATTATGAATCTGAATTCAATCCATGTAGTACACGGGTTACAAACCTAGTAATATATATATATATATATATATATATATATATATATATATATATATGTGTGTGTGTGTGTGTGTGTGTGTGTTTTAAATTCAAACGTAAAGAATTTTTCAAGAAAGTTGATAGTGAAATAAATATAGTTGTTTAACATAAGTTTTTAGGTCTTAGACCCAATGCTTTGAGTGTTTGACTTTTAATTTTAACATCGACATGGAGTACTTTTTTATTTGCGTTTCTTTACATTGTGTTATAGCAATGCAACTATTTTGTATCCTCGTGCGAAAGTTGATAGCTATAATACCACATTGCAATTGGGCCACAGGTGGCCATTGGTGGTTGCCATGTGGCATACTATTTTGTTTTTTTAAATTCAAGTGCGACAAATTTAACACAAGAGTTGGTGGTGTAATGTGTATAATCGTGTAACATAACTTTTAGGTTCTAGGCTCAATACTTTGAGCGGTTGATTTCTTTTTATAACGTCGTTATCAAATCTTTTTGTAATTTTATTTTCTTCACGTTAAGTAATAGTAATTGTAACATTTCGGTTTTTCCATTTGCTTGTACCCGACCCGAACTTGTAATCATGATTGATAATCAATGAAGAATAATGTTCTATTTTATTTTATTATTTCTTTTATCATTTGGATATGTTTAATTATGTCATTTTATGTATCGATCAGGAATCGTTTGATGTCTTGCATTTATCTCATTTTAAATCACAAATTCGATCGTTTTCGTTATATAAGTCAAACTGAGCGACTATGTGAATCTGAACACGTATTAAACTTGTGGGTAATACTAGTCACGCACACAAGTAGGTCCGTGTAAAGTTTCGTGGAAATCGAAGGTCGAAACGCAAATAACGAAATCTCGGTTTTCGTGCGCGTTCGGGAATTAACCGGACGATCCGTGAATCTCGAAAATCATATTTTATAGTCTCGTGATGTTCTTTCATATATTTTGAGATTGTGTTTAAAGTTTGAGGTCATTCCGATAAGTAATAAAGGAGAAAGAACAAAAATAAAATAATAATAAAGAAAGAAGGAAAAGAAAAAAAACATTTTATGGCCGCTAGGATCTAACAGCGCGACCTCCGGGTCTGATTTCAGCGCCCTAACGAATGAGGCGTGATCAGCTTTGCTATATGCATCTGGTTTCCGGATTTATATATTCTCCTTAACGCGACCTGATCGCGAACATCACCTCTTTTAGGCTATTTTTGGCCTAAAATCTTCGTTTCTAACTCGTTTTTATTGGTTTTTCTCATGTATCTTCGTCCCAATGTACCCTAACTTATTCTACAAGCCAATTTCATGTTTATATCGAATTCATTAAACAATTTGATTCGTTTCCAGGCTTGAACATATTGACTTTTTCTCCAAGACTTACCAAAATCACACTTATGCTCAAATTAAACCCTAACCGACCCTCTACACTATAAATACCTGTTAATATGTCTTCAATAAACCTTGTTCAAGCCTCTGAAAGTTGCAATTTCGTGCCTTGTCCATTCGTGTGACTTTTCAAAAGTCAACGCTTGTCAGTTTGACCGTTCGATTTGTATAAGTCTCCTTCGACTTTCAAGGGTAAGTTTCTTCTTCAAACTTTCGTGATTTTATATGTTCTACAATACCCCATTGTTGATTTTGACCAAAATTTCTCTGTGTTAAAAGTCAAACATTGATTACACACTTTGATTGGGGAAAATTTCTTATAATCACAATTACTAATAACCAATGGTCCTATATGTTCTAAAAAGTTCTATAACCATTAAAACTGGATTATTATCATAAACATGAGAATTATGCGTTTTGACCCATAAAGGGTAGTTTTGCTGCATAAATCATTAACCAAACCTTTTCGTAAATGAATTAAACGTATCAACACACTTCTTGGATGTTAATAAACATATAATAAGGAGTTGATAAGTTAAAATATGACTATGGCACAATTTGTGCACTGCCAACATGGAAGGTGGGTGGGGTGATGACGCTTGCACCGACTGCAGGAAGGGTGATGCCCAGCATATGGTTTCTTAGCTTTCGGTATAACTGGAACACCTTGAGTGATAGGAGGTGCAGGAACATTAGTATCGATTGGAGTCTTTCTCTTCTTCTTGTTGGCTCTGGTAGAGGAGGACTCAACACCCGAGTTTCCTTGTGGTAGATTGGTAGGATTTATGGAGTCTTTGCACGTAGAAGAAATGCACGCCTTATGGCGCTTGGAAGGACAGGCGGGTTCTGTAGCGGTAGCGTTGGCATTGAGAGCTTGCTCGATTAAGTTAGGGAGGACAGCCGTCACTTGACGTACAACCTCTCGAGCCATAAGACGGTTGCGGCGACGAATATAACGATACATGCTGAGAAAGAGAGAGGAACAATCATGAGACAATGGGTACATCAGGGTGAGTGACCGGTTTAAAATCATGAGACAACTGATTTTGTTAAACCATAAAATACTGAGAATCATAGGAGAAATTCATAAAATCATCAACATAATAAACAGATAATTAGATTGAAATCCATTTAGAATGTAAAAGGTTAAGTGTGTGACAGTGAGATGGTGTAACTCAGATTATCATAGGTTATTGAAAAATTTTCATACAACGCGTAAAACACGAAATCGAATTATTTTTGGAAAAACATACGGAATGGCCCTCATTTCCTGAGTGGGAAACTACAACCGTGACTAATCAGAGTAAGATCCTAGTGTTTGACATGCTTTGGCCTAATAGGTTTCAGCACTCTCATCGAGGCGTCCCAGGTAAGCGTCCGGATCCGTCAATTCAAATTTGTATGCAATGCTTTTCCAGTTAGAGACCCCAACTACCGGTGCTTCCACCCTTACAGTTACTACATGTCAATCACTAAGGCCCCGGTAGTCCGACGAGATTACAAAATCGAAAATCAACATCCTAAGTGGCACGCAAGGCACCATTTCTAAGGA
>JBCNJP010000017.1:13343654-13394754 GCA_039602395.1 Deinandra increscens subsp. villosa
CCTTCATTCCCGTCCTCTTGTTAGCTCTGTTAGCCAACTTATCCATATAAATTAATGAATGTAAGTAACAACATATAGTGCTCAATTATATATGAAAAATCATTTAATTTTTTCCGAAAAACAAAATATAAGGATGAGGTATGAGATGAATTGACTTATTGACAATTATCTTTAAAATCTAAAAATGAGGATAGAAAATAGCTTAAAAATATTTTTAAAATAGATCAAAGTAATGATCTGTATAATATTATACCGGATTGATCATATCCATATTTAAATCAAATATAATACTTAAGATTTACGACCCAAAAAAAACAAGATAAACACTAAACTAGAATTTTGTATTTAAGTGACTGGTTTAAAAGATAATGTAGCTTATTAGTTAAACAAAAATTATAAGTTCAAGAATACAGATTAGCCTAGTGGCAAAGGTGTATGACCCCTTAAGAGGTGGTCTTGGGTTCAAGTCCCACTTGTAACAAAATGAATAAAAATGGGGGTTACAAGTTGGGCCAGGGGGTTTTCTCACGAGTGGTGAGTTTCCTCCTGATGGGGATTGGAGATGATCGGGTGGGTGGTGTAATGTCCCCGTCAGTGATCCAAATTTGCCGTTCAAAAAAAAAAAAGAATTTAAAAAAGAACAGGAGTGAGAGAGACATGTAACCTGGACATTCTCGATTCTCGATTACTAGGTTATATTTATGTTATTTGATATTTCAGTAGTTTGTTTATTTCGCAAAGTCGATGCGTATTTCTTGACCATTTTTCAATATGAATATAACATTAAATGACACGCGTCTGAGAAAATACATTTTAATTTAATCTTTAATATATCGTCCTGTCATACAATGACAGATATTATTTTATTGAAAATATTAACAAAAATAAGTATTTAATATTAATAGTGGTGTATATTTATCAAAAGTATATTTTTTAACGGAATTTTTTTTTAACTCTCATTTCAAATGAAAGTTTTATCTAATATCAAAATACCAATAGATAAAACGCTCATTCGTGTATATTTAATTATTTATCATAAGTAGTACATTTACCTATAAACAAACCAAAACTTCAATGAATAGCTGTTACAGTAATTTTAATATTTTTTCTTGTTTTGTTTCTAGTGACCCTTTTTTCAGATTTTTTTATTTAATTATTTTTATTTTGGCAAATTGAATTTAAATAATTTAAGTTTCATCAATTGGCCGACATTAATTCCAAGTAACGAAATATTTACTATCGAGCTCAACTTTTAACCTATTTTCCTACAACGATCCTTGACTAACGGAAAGTTAACGACATTAGTTTTTTTATAAGACATTAGACTTAAATAATCTCAAGTTTCATCAATTGACCGACAATAATCCTAAGTTTCATAAAAAATAATCTCAAGTTTCTTCAATTGGCACACAATAATCTCAAGTTTTATCAAAACTAACGTCGTTAAGTTTCAGTTAGTCAGGGATCGTTATAGAAAAATAGGTTAGAAGTTTGGCTCGATAGTAAACATTTCACTACCTGAGATTAATGCCGGTCAATTGATGAAACTTGAGATTATTTAAATCCACCCGCCTTTTTGTTTTTACTGAGGTCCTTGGTTTAATAATTTGAACAGTTCACTTTTAATTTCAACATTTAGCTAACAACGTTAAACTAAAAAACAAAATGCTAAAAGCACGTTTTTCCCGTGGCAACGTCCCGATAAAGCTAGATAAAACTTAAATTGAAACATTAGATTTCAAATTATAATACAAACATAAATACCGTTAAATATAAAACATTAAACTAACTTTTTAATATTGATATAAAATATTAAATATCTCAAAAGATCATAGATTTAAATCTTTAAACTGTATATTCTGTGTTTATCTTTAAAAAAATCCAAACACTATCGTTTAAATGAAAACAAAATACTCAATTTAAAAATAATAAATTGAATTAAATAATTGCAAGTTGATGATTTGTGATTGGATTCTAATTAGACTTTGTAGCGTTGACCCGCAGAGCACATGAATCTCACGGTTATTTCCTGGAAACAGGAACGCGACTGACTTCGTGTGTGAATGATGACCGCACCTCTCTCTATAAATATACATGATTATCATCATCTTGGCAGCAACCCACATCTCAGATCACAACCCTTCGATTAGTCGTCTGTTTGTTTTACTAATCGTTAGTTTATGTGGTAATGGTTAGCGATAACACCATGGACACACAGGACCAACAATACAACGATAAGGTATGTCTTCCATATATCAGTAACTATCATATTTTCGTATATATAAAAACTATTATCGAATTGAAGAACTAATATATGGTTCGTTAGTTCATAACTAACCATGTCTATATGTCTTTTTCTTAATGTTGTCTTCATATGTTGGAGTTATCATACATGTATGTATGTATTCGTATATAAAGAGAGAATTATGTTTTGGTAAAAAAACAGAAAAAAGAATAGTGTGTCTAAAAAGTGTAAGTAGGAACATGTTGTTACACGATATGAAAACAAAATAGGATACCGACACACTGTGCGCGCTTCTGTACATATGTCAGCACGTGATTCATAAATCGTAAAGTATGTTATGGTCATAACACAGCCAATATATATATATATATAGTGAAAAGTTCATTGTAGACACCCCATAAGTGTAGACAGGTAGACACCCTTTTTCACCATTAGATCCCTTTTTCACCATTAGATCTCTTGATCTAATGGTTGTAATTAATTTATTTTTTTTTACTTTTTTCTCATTAATTAGAAACTTTCACATGTGAAAAAGAGCTATTTCACATGCGAAAGTGTCTACAATGAACCTCACCCTATATATATATCACACAAAGTTTTTTAGATCTGGTTTTAACGGTTTTTATTAAATCATGAATTGAGCCATTAGTGATATCAGCCGATGAAGGATGACCCGCGTGTCACGTGGTATCAGCCAATAAAGGATGAACCTGGTGTCCCGGGTTTGGGTTCTGAGGCTAACCGGTTTTACACCTGACCTTAAGTGGGGGTGGTTTTTCTGGTTGATGTGTGAGGGTCCCACGTTATCCGCACGGTCTGTGTTCGTAGTATGTCATGGGTAACAACGATTTGCCAGGTGCTCACCCCAGGTGGCCTTGTTGACATTTCATTTGTCGTTCAAAAAACAAAAGTAATTCTATTTGATATTGGTTTGATTTGTACAGATTTTAGTTAAATCATAAATCATGAACAGGACCGTTAGCAACTCTTCCTAAGATGTAATCTATGTAAACCAAAACATAATTATTGAGATTCTGAGAATGAGTCAAAAAATAAACGGTTAATGGTTTTATTTCGTGGTTAGACTACTCTTGAATCCTGATACGGGTCAGATTGACCCGAAACTTTTAAGACTACTAAATAACATTATAACCAATTTTAGGAATAACATATTATTAGTTTTTGTTCTGTAACCAAGATTAAGCCGGCCTCATTTGATACCGGATAGTTTTCAACCCAATCCGCAAACCAAACTGTAAAATTGTCGGTTCAAAACGGGTTTTAAAACATTGCCCCTGAACGATGACCGATTTGAACAGTTTTACGTACCGAAAAATCCTTGGTGTTAGGAATAGATTTCTTGTGTAAGAATAATCATTTTTTGTTGAACCTCTCCTTTCTTTTGAAAATTAAACAGGTTGACAACAGAACTGACAAGGAGAAAGCTATAGACGCCTGGCTTCCGATCACCTCAAACCGAAACGCAAAATGGTGGTACTCCGCCTTCCACAATGTTACGGCCATGGTCGGGGCCGGGGTTCTCAGTCTCCCATTTGCTCTTTCAGAACTTGGATGGTTAGTTACTGTCCCTCTTTCTAACATGATTACTTCATTATAATGTGTAAAACTCTAATACTTGCAAAACTGTCCAATTTTGCAGGGGTCCAGGTGTTGCGGTTTTGGTAATATCATGGGTTGTAACTCTATACACGTTATGGCAAATGGTTGAGATGCACGAATGTGTACCCGGGAAACGATTTGACAGGTACCACGAGCTCGGGCAGCATGCTTTTGGGGAGAAGCTCGGTCTTTACATCGTGGTTCCACAACAGTTGATTGTAGAAGTTGGTGTGAACATTGTTTATATGGTCACCGGAGGCAAATCATTACAGAAATTTCATAGTATAGTTTGCAACGATAACTGCAAAGACATCAAACTTACATTCTTCATTATGATCTTTGCTTCTGTGCATTTTGTTCTGTCGCATCTCCCGAATTTCAATTCCATCGCTGGCGTCTCGTTGGCTGCAGCCGTCATGTCTCTCAGGTAAATCCCAAACTCCACCTAATTGAATGATATATTTGAAAGAGTGAATTACGAATTTTGTCCTTTAAGTTTACACATTTTACAAGTTTTGTCATTTACCTTCACTAATAACACTGAGTGTCCTTTAAACTTCAAAAAGTTTCACTCAGTGTCCTTTGGCCCAATTTTGTTCTTTACACCAAAGGACACTCAGTGTAACTTTTGTACAATATAAAGGACACTCAGTGTAAAGTTTCTTAGGCCAAATGACACTCGGTGTTATTAGTAAAGGTAAATGACAAAACGTGCAAACATAAAGGATAAAATTTGTAATTCACCTTTTTTGAAAACGCAATTCCAAACACCTGCCAATCGAATGAAAAGTTTGGTCGTGTATAATTACCTTATTATAACAACTTTGTTTCTGCAATGAAATCCTGGTCGGATCTTGTTGTCCGGTTCGACCATATCTAGCATCTCTGAGTTGCAACATATAAAGAACTCGTTAGAAGGTGACCTGCGGCAAACACCCTATCTTCAAACAACAAAAGCACTTCAAAAACTATCTTCTACTACCATATTTATACTTGATGATCTAATTATGCTTATTCAAAATCATAGTGACTTTCAAACACATAAACAAACAGCCCCTAAAAACATTTTCATTATGCAGTTACTCTACTATTGCATGGTCGGCGGCCCTGAAAAAGGGTGTACAAGAAGACGTACAATATGGATACAAAGCTAAGAGCGCGATTGGCACCATGTTCAACTTCTTTAGCGCATTGGGTGACGTGGCATTTGCATACGCGGGTCACAATGTGGTCTTGGAAATCCAAGCCACAATACCATCAACCCCGGGAAATCCATCAAAGGGTCCTATGTGGAAGGGAGTTATTCTTGCCTATATAGTCGTTGCCTTATGCTATTTCCCGGTTGCTCTTATTGGCTATTGGATGTATGGAAATGCGGTTGAAGATAATATCCTTATTAGTTTGAATAACCCCAAGTGGCTAATTGCCATGGCTAATTTGTTTGTTGTGGTTCATGTCATTGGTAGTTACCAGGTGAGATATTAATAACTCTAGCATTGAAGTTTATACTGTGATTATTAGTTATCTGAAATATTTTTCTCTTATTCGTAGATCTATGCAATGCCGGTCTTTGATATGATTGAAACAATGTTGGTAAAAAGGTTGAATTTCACCCCTAGCTTCATGCTTCGGTTTATCACGAGGAACCTATATGTTGGTAAGCAGACTAAATTACACAGACCGACAATTAGTTGATGATTTGTGTAACGGGTTGGATAACGGGTCAAAACTCAAAACAATTTTGCCATGAAATAAATCAACTTTTTTTGTTGGGCGGGCTGGGTATGGATGGTCCACAAACTTTTTTGTCTATTTTAAAAATTGTGTAAATGACTAATGCATTAATTATATGCAAACAGTCTTTGTATGCAAAGGCTTTTAAACTGTTTGACCCGTTTCCGTTTGACCCGTGTGAGATAAACACATCCCCAAGTGAGCGATGTGTTATTTATAGATGGGTCAAGATTGCAACATCCAGATTTGTAAGGATTAAGCAACCTATTAATTTCTTTGTTTGGTTTGCAGCATTAACAATGTTCATAGCCATTTGCTTCCCTTTCTTCAGCGGACTGTTAGGATTTTTTGGTGGTTTTGCATTTGCCCCAACAACATACTTCGTAAGCAGCTTCATATTTTCCTAATTCTTCTTTGTATTAACACCCGATTCACGGTTTTAATATTGTTCTTTATCATTCAGTTGCCTTGCATAATGTGGTTGTCCATCAAGAAACCTAAAAAGTGGGGCTTGTCTTGGATTACTAATTGGGTATGTAACTATTCATCATCTAACATTCAAAAGAAGCACTTTTTAGTACATTTTGATCATTACTGACATCATTTCATGAATTTCAGATCTGTATTATATTCGGAGTTGCTTTGATGATTGTGTCACCTATTGGAGGGTTAAGAACGATCATCGTTAAAGCCAAAACCTACGAGTTTTTCTCATAAACATCACGCTTCGGTTCTAGGATTTAGCTTGAAATAAGTGAAGAAAATCTGATTGTTGATACCAAAATCTATTTGGGAATCGTTCTGGTTCGAAAGAGTGTTTATAAGGAAGAAAAGTGCAGCCAAAGAGATTATCTGCACAGACATTTCAGCCTTTTATATCTATATTTTTTTATATTTGAAGTTATTATGTGTGCATATCTATACAAATATTTCCACTTGTATTTGTAGTTGTGAATTCTACCTAAAGATTATATCTGTCTACTTACATACTATAAAGCTAGTGTCTTTTCCAGTCCTGCTATTAATATGTTTCAAATTAGTGAAGGAATATAGAGTGTATCCAATATTTCTAATTTGTCTTAATCGGCCGGTTTTTAGCTTCGAAGGAATATCACAATCCTAGTTCTTCTTCTCTAAATATTCTTTATAATAACCGCATTTCTGCTATCCCGTATGCATCAACTAAATCACCCTCAACTTTTCTTATGTTGCTGCACATAAGAAACATCAGCAACTGAATTTAGTTCAGCTATACCAATGTTACCCAATGAAGTCTTCTATAGCATATGACAAAAATGTGCTTTGTATCTATCTAATACTAATTCAACTTCCCCTAAAATAGATCATTTTCATCCTTCCCTTTCATGTCCAGAAAACACGGATGTGACATTTGGCGCTTACAAAAAGGACATCATATGTAGTTTCCAAAGACATGTATGATGAAGGTCCTTAAGACTTTATAACAAAACAGCCTGCCTAATATAGAATATACTGCCGGCAAAATTGTCTTATATGTACAAGATTTTCTCAAGCAATCTAGTACTTAAATATCTACATCTACCCCTCATGTTTTCTGTTTCGCATTCCTGGGATTTTTGTTGTTGATATTATTATCATCTTCGTTGCAAAGAGCATGGAAACTCAAAATACTGATGACGTGAAGTCAAGCTTTAACCTAATAAGTCAAACTGAAGATACACCCAAAGTTGTAAGGCTGTTTTTATCTTGCTTTAAGTATCTTATTAAATGTTAATCTAGATTAAATTGTTTTGAACAAAAAGCATCTCTTGGACAAATCAGATCCACAAAAAGTTTATTAAAAATGTGTACTTGATGTATTTATAACTAAATGCAAAATTACGGCTAATTTTAAGATAACAGAAAATTAATGATGTCAGTAATATAATGATATGTAATTATGTACCTTTATTCTCTCCATAATCATGTGATAACAGGATCAAAGGACAGCAGAGCAAAAAGCAATAGACGACTGGCTTCCGATTACTTCATCAAGAAATGCAAAATGGTATTATTCGGCTTTCCACAATGTAACCGCCATGGTTGGAGCTGGAGTTTTAAGTCTTCCATATGCCATGTCAAATCTTGGATGGTAATACTTCTACAAAAATAATAGAAAAACCCAAGTAATATTTTTAATAAAGATAAAGAAATTATTGGCCGGAATACAAATCTGTCTCTTGGTACAAATTTATAGAGAAGTAAACAAGACTTTCGGTCAGGGTATGTACTGTCGTAACAAACAAACATTGATCTGGGCCAGGTTCAAATCCAGCTTCCACTGGTTTTCTACCTTAAACCCTTGAGCTGCAATTTACAAAAAAAAAAAAAAAAAAAAGGAAAAAAAAAACATTGATAAGGGGAAACTAAAATAACAAAATTTAAAATTTTCCTTTACACTGCAAAAACAATATAATATAAGATAAAATTCTTTTTTGATGTTGAAAACAGGGGACCTGGTGTGGCAATACTTATTCTGTCATGGGTAGTAACCTTGTACACGCTATGGCAGATGATACAAATGCATGAAATGGTACCTGGAAAACGGTTCGATAGGTACCATGAATTGGGGCAAGAAGCATTTGGTGAAAAACTTGGTCTATATATTGTAGTTCCCCAACAGTTGATTGTGGAAGTGGGTGTGGACATAGTTTATATGGTCACAGGAGGGAAATCATTAAAAAAGGTCCACGAAACAGTTTGTGAAGATTGCACAAAGATCAAAACGACATATTTCATTATGATCTTTGCTTCAGTTCATTTTGTGCTGTCTCACCTTCCAAACTTTAACTCGATATCTGGTGTTTCATTGGTTGCTGCAGTGATGTCATTGACGTAAGCTTTTACATCCCTCTCCTTGTGACTAATTGTTATAAGACGGCAATAATAAATATAAGAATCCCGTTGGTTAGCAAGGTATTGACGGGGTCCCATGAGTTTTCCGGTAACGGGTTCTCACGGTTACCATGAAAAAGAAAAATAAGAGAATAAATATAAGAAACACAGAAAAGGAAAGAAACAGGTATATTGGAACAAATTATCAGATTATTGCGATTTGAAGTCGCATTAATTTCTTTTTCTGTTCCAAACACCCTCAAATCTGCTTATTGTTGTACTAAAATACAATAAGCAAATAGATAATTTTAATAAGCAATCCCAAGCACATCCTTACTCCCATAGTCCGATTTCACAAAATACCTAACCTTTTTCATAGCAATGTCATTTTTGGTCATTTTATCTAATAATTCTTTATATAATCAAATATAACCAAGAGCTTAAACATCTGATTATTTGATTGTTACAATTTCAAACGGCAGAATCAAATCCAAACACTATCTCTACACCATGTTTTACTACAGCTGATTTTGGTTATATAATTCTAATTATACAATATCAGATGATCACTTTCAAAACAGACATCTAAACATCCCTTCAGTATAAATCTAAGATCATCAAACATTATCCAACTAATGAAAGTGATTATGCAAAACAGTTACTCAACAATTGCTTGGACGGCTTCTATTAGCAAGGGGATGCAAGAAAATGTACAATATGGGTACAGAGGAAAGGACACCTCAGCAAACACCTTCAATTTTTTCAACGCTTTGGGTGACGTGGCATTTGCATACGCAGGCCATAATGTTGTGCTAGAAATCCAGGCAACAATCCCTTCAACGCCTGAGAAGCCTTCCAAGGGACCCATGTGGAGGGGAGTGCTTGTGGCTTATATTGTAGTTGCTTTGTGCTATTTTCCGGTTGCTTTAATCGGATATTACATGTTTGGGGATACAGTGGAAGACAATATTCTTATTTCATTAAGAAAGCCTAAATGGCTTATTGCAGCTGCTAACATGTTTGTGGTCATTCATGTCATAGGCAGTTATCAGGTATCAACTAATAGAAATTCTCACCTTAATAATTTATATTATCTTAATTCACTAGTGATTTGCTCCCCTTTTAATCTAGTCAAGTTAATGACATGATTCACCCCCCCCCCCCCCCCCCCAAAAAAAAAGTAGTATTATTTAGTAAGCTTTCCAATATGGTGCTTACTGGTTTTTTACTGATTTTTTACTTTTTACAGATCTATGCAATGCCAGTTTTTGACATGATTGAAACCTTGCTGGTGAAGAAATTGAAGTTCAAACCAAGCGGGATCCTGCGTTTTGTCTCGCGAACCGTCTATGTAGGTTAGTAACAGCTTCGATCAAGTATAAGGTTATATATTATATGGAAAACTTGAAACCAATTTTGGACTTGTATCTTTTAATTTGAAATTTTTAAATTGTGTTCAGCATTCACAATGTTTGTTGCGATAACCTTCCCTTTCTTTGGAGGACTTCTTGGATTTTTTGGAGGCTTTGCATTCGCCCCAACAACTTATTTCGTAAGAATGTCTTTGACATCATATACTTTGCTGTATATAACTTATACGTGTTAATGTCTTTGGGATTTCTTAAAGCTTAATAATATCATCTTTTGTTTTACTTTTTGTTCTTAACAGCTTCCATGCGTAATGTGGCTTGCCATCTACAAGCCAAAGAAGTTCAGCTTGTCTTGGTGTGCTAATTGGGTAAGTTTAAGCCCATAGTATTCATTTATCTTCTATAACTTTATAGGAATGAAACTAAAATAGATATTTTGAATTTCAGATTTGCATCTTTCTTGGTTCTTGTTTGATGATTCTATCTCCAATTGGAGGGCTGCAGAATATCATAAAGTCAGCCAAGGACTACAAGTTCTACAGTTAATCATGTTTTAACAAGGTATATATATAAATAACAGCATAGAGAATGCAGGTGTTTGGCTGCTTCCGACTATCATTCAGCAAAGATTTGTATAATACAGTTAGTACCTTATTTCTTTGTGTGGTTTCTTTTGCTTAATATTTTGTTGTTTTTGTTTCCAATAAATTGCCCATTTTGGTTATATTGCATACTTGAATAATATGTTCAATAGATTACATGTAACATCCAGCCCCTCATACCAACCAATATTTTCCACTTAGGCTAAGCCAAAGCTCCCAAAACGTGTTGACGACATTTAAGGCCAGGCATTGCTTGTCAGCCCGGGGCATCTCTTATTCCCATGACCAATTCTTTTTATTCATGCATTTACACTGCTCATAATTTACACTCCTCTCAGTTTGTTTCTGTAAGACTAGTAGAAAGTGTACTACTATATATTTGTTAACATTCAATGCCTAACAAATGAAATCTCATCATCATATGCTTAAAAAGGGATTCAATCTCCACCAAATAACACATCAATCTACATAAATTAAGAGGACTTGAGTAGGGTTGTAACATGGCCAGGGTCAAAGGTACGGAGAAGACAAATCACTAGAAGATCCTTCTCCTCCAAAAGAAAAACCGTTGGGTGTCTCTTAGGCCACCACCGAAACATGGGCTCCCAAGAGGGAAACCCAACCCAACAAATGTTAGATTTCGGATTTGCCTAAGGTGTTACATTACAGTGTATATTCTTCTATTTGTTGGGATGCAAAAGTAAATTTAGAGCAATTTGGTATCCTTAAAAAGTATTCATCAGATCAAAATGAAACAAGTAATTCGAACAACAATGTTATACAAAGTACCATGAGTAAATGTCACATTTTTATTTCATAAACAAATAACAAGTTATATATGATCATCTTTGATATATTACAGTAAATATTCCAAAGTCACACTTAATTCATTCATTTCTAATTTCTCTATCTAAATTTCTTCTCCTTCTCAACCCTAAACATTCTTTCCCTATACAACTCAATCCAATTATTCGAAACCCAAAGAACACTAACCGAAATCGCCATAACCACCACAAAAACCCAAGAAACCCAAAGCCACTTCGGCACAACATTATCCGCAACCCCACTCGAATAAAACCCAATCATTTTGTACACAAACAAAGGCGCAGCAAAACCTCTAACAACAGAATAAAGCGCATAAAACGGAGGAGACATTAAATCAAACACCTGGTGTGCAACTTCAGACTCCCCCTTTCTCGCACCCGCCAGCGTCCAAATGTTCTGAAACAAGCTCGTAATCTCCGCCAATATAAGCAAAACCAAAACCACATACGCCCCATGAGAAACCAGATACCGACAGGTAACGAAAACGTAAAGTGTGGCCAAATGGTGGCTTATAAAAAGGATATCTTTAGGGTAAAAGGTTAGATAGTGAGATAAATCCATCAGGAAGTACGCAATGCTGTATTCGAGAACAGAGTTTTGAAATTGGGTGTTGGGGGAGGCGAATTGGTGGGTGGGGTCGGAGATGATGGCGAGGGCGGCGAGGATCGCGGCGGGGGTGCCGTGGGCGAGGGAGATGGAGCAGCTGGCGGCTTCGGGTCGGAGCTTGGGGCTCCAATTACGGAAAAAGATGAAGTGGGCGAGTAGGTAGATTGTGAGGAACATTGTGAAGAAAAGCGGGAGTGTTGGGGGAGAAGAAATTAAGGTTGTGAAATCCATTTTCATGGAGCAAATTTCCAAAATTGGTGGAGTTTTGAGAGCTGATTGAAGAAATTGATGTTGAAAAATTGGGGGTGAAGAGGTGATGGGAGTGAATTTATAGACGTGTCCGATGGAGGTAACCGGTCAACCGCCGCCAAACGAAAGGCTTTTGGTCAAACTCGAAGGCTTGTCGCATGATATATTTATCCTACGCACTGTCAGCACGGTTATCCGTGGTACCCTTAATTACAGTTTAGTTTTTTTTTTTTCAACTTCTAAATTTGTGTCGAGATCCCGTCTAGAACGCGGTTTCATATTATCGTGACTTTTTGTTTATCTACACTCGAACACACATCAATATTATTAGAGAAAATCGAAAGTAACTGGGTAAAACCTCCTCCAGAATGAACACCATACTTTGAACCAGTTAGCTCCCGTTACCCGTGATCTCCGAGATACCATTGAAACAAACACACAATAGTAATTACAGGTTCTTTTAGATTGTTTTTTTTTTCCTATCAAATTCATACTTCTCTTTTCGTAATTATATTTGCTTAGGTTTTAACCTTTTAAATTTTCAAATAGTGATCTGTAGAGGTGCATAAACCGTTTTTTTCTAAGAAACAAAGCTACTTTGATCAACGAACGGTCAAAACCGGTTTCTCTCAAAAGCGTTTCGATTCCTAAACCGGTTTGTACATCAAAAACTCAAATATATAGAAATTGGTACGTACTGGTTTGTTCACTATAAATTGTTTTTTTAGTATATCACTAGTTTTGAATGTTTTTTTGGTGAACTGATTTGTATGGAACCGGTTTCGCCTTTGGAATACTAGAACTAGTATGGAACCGATGGTTCGGTTTGTAATCGTACCGGTTTGTCGGGAATCCATTTCGACACCAGGTTGAATACGATTCATGAACTGGGATTCATAAACCGGGTTTTTTGCACACGTTAACTAGTGGACCACTATGTTTTAGATTGTTTGCTTTCATTTTATGAAATGTTTGAGACATTTTGTATGTTAACAATAGTTTGAATTGTGTATGTGTATTTAGGTTGAATTTTCAGTAATTCTTTTTTTAAATTGACCTTGGATCATGAATGGATCAGTGCTACAACCCTAATTAGATGAAGAAAACTTCGGGAAAGTAAAGGAAGACAATGTTTCCAATCAGAGAAACTTTTCCTTCATTAACCGATCCTAGTCCATTTGGCCTTAGATTCTTCTTCTTAGGCCATACGGTATACTCACGTTATAGTCAATATGGTGGCGACCACGCACCAATAGTCCCACTGGACACCGCCACAACCATGTGCTATTTGGCTACGCGGTTCACCTGCGTGAAGTTTTTAACGGGCGTGAAAGGGGATGGGGTTGCGGGAGAAGACCGTTTGAACGGTCATATTTATGGTCGTTAGCATTCGACTCTCTAGAAAAGAGGAAATGGTCTCCTTTCATCCACGTACGCATAACATCAGTTTTTTTCATTTAATTCCTAACTCTTTGTTACATTTTTTGGACGACCAGTTATTAACTGTTAGAGCATAAACATGTGTGTGTCAAGTGATGTATCTAGTTATGCCATGTTAGTTAATAGAGTTAGTGGGTTGTATATGTTGTTCAAGGAACTGAGCTGTGAACCAAGCAAGGAACTGATGGTTCGTTGCTAGTCCAGTTCGTTGGGACAACAAGTTATATAAATAGTCAAATGTGTTGTAATAACACATAGTTGAGTATGTTTCTGTGTGTTGAGAGCTTATTAAGTCGAGGAGGTCTTTGTATGTGTGTTTCTAAAGTGATTCAATACAACAAAGCATTTATTTACATTTTATTTTTAATTGATTCATCATGTCTTGATCACAATCAGTAGACCATACATCCGCTCACACATTTACATTAACGTCCGGCTACCCACGGCAACCTCAATAGCGAAAGGGCGTCCACACCCGGGGGAGCAGAAGGTAGAGTCATACTCTCTCGTGTGCTAAGTAGTCCAAACATATCAATTGAGCCCATACCTTAAAAAAACTCATCGCTCGAAAGCCCACTATGGTAGGACCTAAGGGCTTTAGGGATCGAACTTGTAACATCTAAGTCAACAAGTTTCCTCATCATCACCTCATACAGTAAACCATATTCTAAAAAAGTAAGGGCGAATTAAACGGGGGTGCATTGGTGGAAAAGACCTCCAATCAAAAGTAACCGTCTAAAGTATTTTCAAAATTTAAGTTAAAAATATAAGTCCTTATTTTATTTAGGTCATCCATAGTGGACGTTATATCCTCTCCATAGCGTCTATAGTATCCAGGCACACCGCCCCTGGGGCGTTGTGGGTCCAAATGCTCTCCACTATGTGAAATCTATGGTGCCTCCATCTCCTTGGTTTTTTTTATTTTTGATTTGTTGAATTATTAAATGGTTTTTTATATATAAAAAAGGTATGATGAGAGGGGTGTTATAACTACACTACTTTTAGTTATAAAGCCCTTTGATAACTAGGACGGCACTTGATGTGTGTGGTTTTGGATATCAAAAATGATGATTTTCGGGTAAAAAACAGGGGAAATATATGTTAAAATTGCTAATCTGTGAACGTTTCTGACAAATATCATGAGTTACAGGTGAAAACGGGCTTGGCACGAAGAACGAGACAAGAAAACGAAGAAAATTGAGAAAAAGTCAAAAAGTCAAAGTTCGGGTCAAAAAGTCAACCTTGAAAGTCAAAGTCAAAACCTGGTCAAAACTGACCCAGGCCGTGAGTTCTAAAGTCACGGCCAAGACCAGGCCGTGAGTATGCACCAACCAGAGCGTCACAGGAAGTCACGGCCGTGAGTTCCAAAGTCATGGCCGTGAGTCTCAAGGATCCTGATCAGCAGAAAAGTCACGGCCTGACCAAGGCCGTGAGTTCCAAAGTCACGGCCATGCCAGCCCGTGAGTTCCAGAGTCACGGCCAGGCCAGGCCGTGAGTCCCAGAGTCACGGCCATGCCAGGCCGTGAGTTCCAGATCAGGCCCAAAACTCATTTTTGGAAATTTTGAGAATTCGGCCCCTATAAATAGAGGAGCCATTTCCACCATTCAACACATCTTGGAGAGCAGAAGAGAAGCCAAAGAAAGCCCTCGTTGAAGCCCTTCGAAGAATTGAAGATCCAAAGCATTCGACGAGTCGAGATTTAGCGTTTTTCATCATTTCGAGCTTCCATTTGGTATTGTATTTACATTTAGCCATGAACTATTGTTTAGATCTGATTTATTCTTGTTTAAACATTAACATGGTTGGCTAAACTCATCGTATCGCTTAGGCGAGGCGAATCCAACCATGGTTTGACTTTATAAGTATCGGTTTTTCGTTTACATTTGCATTTATGAAGTAAAAGTTATGATTGCTTTGATGTGGTTGATGAATTGAATTCCTTATTGTATCTAGTCAATCTCTGGTCTTGTGGAACCCTAACCCTAGCTTGCAAAGCCTTCTATCGTTAGGGAACTATTGTATAGCCGAACAACAGAATCTGCGGCGTACGCGTGAACTAGAAATAGTCACGATCATCAGGGAAACCCTAGAATTCGATTAGGAGTCCACCATAGAGTTTGAGTGAGAAATCACCTTACCCTTAGCTAGTAGATACCCTTGCCATTGTCAAGTAGCCAAGCATTCACCGATAACTCGGGTCTGTTCCTGCTTAGTCGTGTCTAGGACCTACTAGGTCAACCTATCAACCCAATTATAACCGCTTCACAACTCTAGGACCGTTAGGGCCATACCTATCCTAACCCTTCGACCAGTTGTGAGTTGAGCCACCGATAACTCGGGACCCAGCCTAGGGCACTTCATAAACCGCAACCTTATCAACACTTCACCATGGACCAGTAGTAACCGTCTAGGGCGTGTCTATAACCCTAACCGTGAACCTATCCATAGGAACTAGGTAAAGCCTTGTCTTAGGACCCCAGTTCACCTCAGAGATAAGTAACGCATTACCGATACACCTGTCAAACCTAATTTGGAGGAGCCATGCCTAAGTGATCCTTTACCAAATATCTGTTTTCCGAACAACATTCAAATTACTGTCATTTTCAGTTTTCTAAATTAAAATCTATTTTCAAAATAAAACCAAAAACCGGCTGAATTATAAATTGACTGTTTTCAACAAGTTCGTGTCCCTGAGGTTCGACAACCCGGTGTTTACCAATACTGTGCTACGCACGACAGGTATACTTGCCTTAGTGTGTTGGTATAGTCCCCTGGTGAATAACCAGTTCTATAAATTTAAAATTTGATAGTGTAGGACCCCATTTTTCATATACACTAAACAACACATCAAGTTTTTGGCGCCGTTGCCGGGGACGCGGTAACGTTTTAAATAGTCAAAATTTGTAGTTTAGCCAAAATTTCTAATCCTGCAACGCGCTGGTGTACGCGACGAAGTTCTCAATCTGAGCTACTTATACCTTTCGACGAACCTGAACGAGAGTTTCGGCGCAGACGTCAGCAGCAGAGGCAACCGATGGGCGACGCAAATCCGCCACGACGAACACTGTCATCTTACACGAAGCCGAGCTTGGCGGGAGCAAGCCCGAGCATCGCTGTAACCGCTGGGAATGAGTCATACACCATCCCACCTCAGGTCATCACGATGATCAAGAACTCAATCCAATTCGATGGATTGACAGACGAAGACCCCAACGCACATATCAGGGCCTTCATAGAGGTGTGTGACACATTCAAGCTCCCAGGCCTGAGCGGTGACGCGGCTAAGCTACGCCTGTTCCCATTCTCACTCCGATCAAAAGCCAAGGCGTGGCTCGATGGACAGCCTGCGGGGTCAATCACCAACTGGAACGACCTAGCAGAGAAGTTCCTCTACCGATTCTTCCCTCCTGGCAAGACAGCGAAGCTACGACTGAAGATATACGCATATCAGCAGGACCATGGAGAATCGTTCTTTGAGACATGGGAGCGTTTCAAGGAACTACTGAGAAAATGTCCTAACCACGGGTTGGAGCAATATCAGCAGATTCAGACATTCTACAATGGGCTCAGCCCACAAACCCGTCAATTGGTGGACATTACGGCTGGAGGAGCACTCGGTGAGAAAACTGCTGAAGAGGCCGAGCAATTACTAGAGGAGATGGCTCTCAACGACTATCAGTACCCCTCAATTAGAAGCAGCGTTCCACTCAAAGCAGGGGTGCATCAGGTTAGTCAAGACACAATGGTGGCCGCCCAGCTCGAGGCGTTATCAAAGAAGTTCGACACTCTTTGCCAAGTGGTCTTGCCACAAAAGAAGGAGCCACAAGAGTGCGAGATATGCGGAGAATCGCATAATACTGCCGGCTGCCCGCACAACACAGAGACGGTCGATTTCGTGGGACAAGGACAGAGAGGTCCAGTTTATGGGGATCGCTACAACTCCTCCTGGAAGAATCACGCAGGATTCAGCTACAAGAACCAGGCAGGAAGCTCAAACCCACCGGGTTTTGCAGCCAAAACTCAGCAGCCCCAAGGACAGGAACGAGAACCCACGATGCGAGAGATGATGACAGAAATGTACTCCTACACAAAGAAGAGGGATCAAGAAATCAACTCTCAATTTCAAAAACACGACCAGGAGATGGCAAAGATCAACCAGCAACTGCAGAATCAACTGGCATCTCAGAAGGCACTCGAGCGTCAGGTGGGTCAAATCGCACAATCACTCTCAGGGAGACCACAAGGCGGACTGCCATCTAACACCGAAGGAAACCCTAAGGGGTTCGCAAATGCAGTCACAACGCGCAGTGGGAAGTCAACTCAAGAAACGCCAGTGACTCAAGATAAGCCTACAGAGGACCCAAAGGGAGCCACTGAAGTTACTCCTGAACCTGAAGAACCACAGGCCTCAGCAGCAAAGCCAAGGCAAAGGGAGTACAAGCCTAGGATACCATATCCTGAGAGGCTTGAGAAGGAAAAGATGGAAGAGCAGCACGGTAAATTCCTTTCATTATTCAAGCAACTCCACATCAACCTTCCTTTCGTGGAAGCTCTGGCATCAATGCCCAAATATGCCAAGTTCCTGAAAGATCTTCTTAGCAATAAGAAGAAACTTGAAGAGCTATCCACAGTAACTCTTGATGAACAATGCTCCGCAGTTCTCCAACAGAAGTTACCTGCAAAAATGCGAGACCCAGGGAGTTTCACAATTCCCTGCCTAATAGGTAACACATTGATTTGTAACGCCCTGGCTGATTTGGGAGCCAGTATTAATTTGATGCCATATTCAGTCTACAAGAGACTGGACCTGGGGGAACCCACGCCCACTCGCATGACACTTCAGCTCGCTGATCGATCAGTGAAGTACCCCAGGGGAATAGTGGAGAACATGTTGGTGAAAGTGGGCAATTTCGTATTTCCGGTCGACTTCGTCATCCTGGACATGGACGAGGATGAGCATATCCCGCTGATATTAGGAAGGCCATTTTTGGCCACTTCTCGTGCCATAGTCGACGTGTATGATGGGAAACTCACACTTCGAATGGGAAATCAATCCGTCACTCTCAACATACACGATTCTATGAAACGCCCAGCCAGTCAGGATGACACTTGCTATTTCCTCGACTCTATCATGACCACCGTCGGCAGCATGCTACACAATATTTGTGGCAAGAATCAAGAAGACTCCCAGACCCTCAACAACGTTTATCAAGAAGTGGAGATGGTAGCAGCCGTCAATTTCAATGAGGAAGCCGAATCAGGACAAGAGCACAAGGAGACTATCGTAGAGGAGGCACCACTCGAGCTAAAACCACTCCCATCGCATTTGGAGTACGCCTTCCTCGACGACCAAGGTAAGCGGCCTGTGATTATAGCCTCCCACCTCAAAGACGATCAAAAGCAAAATCTTCTAGAGGTTCTGAAGAAGCATCAGCAAGCCATCGCCTGGAAAATATCAGACATTAAAGGGATTAATCCAGCCTTCTGCACCCACAAGATTCTGATGGAAGAAGATTTTAAACCAGTGGCACAGCATCAACGAAGGTTGAATCCTAACATGCAGGAGGTCGTGAAGAAAGAAGTTATCAAGCTCATGGACGCTGGACTCATCTACCCAATCTCAGACTCCAAATGGGTGAGTCCAGTACAAGTTGTCCTGAAAAAGGGTGGCATGACAGTGATAACGAATGAGAAAAATGAGTTGGTTCCCACCCGCACAGTGACTGGGTGGCGAGTATGCATTGACTATCGAAAGTTAAACGACGCTACTCGCAAGGACCATTTCCCTCTCCCCTTCATCGACCAGATGTTGGAAAGGTTGTCAGGAAAGCAGTATTACTGTTTTCTTGACGGTTTCTCAGGGTACTTTCAGATCCCCATCGCTCCGGAGGATCAAGAGAAGACAACTTTCACATGCCCTGTCGGAACTTTTGCTTATAGGCGTATGCCCTTCGGGCTCTGCAATGCGCCTGCGACCTTTCAAAGATGCATGGTCGCGATCTTCAGTGAAATGATCGAGGATTCCATGGAGGTCTTCATGGATGACTTTTCAGTATATGGGGACTCATTCGACACGTGCTTGAGAAATCTTGACAGAATGATGGCCAGGTGCGAGGAAACAAATCTGGTGCTCAATTGGGAAAAGTGCCATTTCATGGTCACTGAGGGCATCGTACTTGGTCATAAAATATCCAAAGCAGGGATTGAGGTAGACAGAGCGAAAATCGAAACGATTAGCAAACTCCCTCATCCTACCAATGTCAAAGCTGTCAGGAGCTTTCTGGGTCATGCGGGATTCTATCGCCGCTTCATCAAAGATTTCTCTAAACTCACGCGTCCCATGACCCAATTGCTTGAAAAAGATGTTCCTTTCAACTTCTCCGCTGACTGCATTCGTGCCTTCGATCTGATAAAAGAAAAGTTGGTGAATGCTCCCATTATGATGGCGCCTGATTGGTCGTTGCCATTCGAACTCATGTGCGACGCAAGCGACCATGCCGTCGGAGCAGTCCTTGGGCAGCGTAAGGATAAACGATTCCATCCGATCTATTACGCTAGTAAAACACTTGATGATGCCCAAGAGAACTACACCACTACTGAAAAAGAGCTGCTCGCTGTGGTCTACACAACTTAGAGGCTCCATAACTATAGATAGCCTTAACGGGTTCTTTAAAGTCGCTTAACAAGTGTAAACTATTGGTCTAAAATGCATTTTCTAAAGTTAGAGATTAAAACCATAAAATGTGCATACCCTGAAATCAATTTTAAAAATATTTTAAAAAATGAATTACAAATTAAATTTTGTTTTTTATGTTTGATCATTTTTTAAGTTTTGTTTTTTACCTTTACTAATAACACTAGATGTCATTTATATTGCATAAAGTTCACTCCGTGTCATTTGGCCAATTCGTTAGGCCAAAGGTCACTCAATGTAACTTTTATATAATATAAAGGACACTCGTTGTAAGGTTTGGTAGGCCAAAGGACACTAAGTGAAACTTTATACGATATACGAGACATCCAGTGTTATTAATGAAGGTGAAAAATAAAACTTGTAAACGTGCAAACTTAAAGAACAAAATTTGTAATTCACTCTAAAAAAAATGTATATTGAACTTGTTAAAAGCTAAAAATTAATTTAATATCGAATTTGGGTCATGAAAATTAAAATGGGTAATTTTTAACCGCAAAAAACCATAAACTTATATTAGAGAGTGTATGTGATACAAGTTTATAGACGTATAAGAGACTAGAATTATCGTAACTCTTTACAAACTATAATTTTTTACCCTTCAGAATGTATTTTATTTGAACCAAAAGAAACATACACGACTTAAGTCAATACGCAGGAAAGGCGGGCAACAAGCTGCGTCGCCAACCCTTTTTGAATAGCAAACCCTAGCCGTATAAAAACAACATTCTTCAATCTAGAGGTCGCACTATTCCCGCGCATTACTTTCTGAATCCTGTTCAACATGGTCACCGCCTCTGTCTCAAGATGGCCGAAGGTGTCAAAGGCGAAAGGAACAAACACATGTTGATTTTCGATGCACGCTTTCTCATGTTTGTTAACCTTTCCAGCGGCTGCCTTGGACGCCGCCTGACCTGCTGTGAAAGTGCTGGCCCTTAGCCCCACAAGAGGGGAAACCCCCGTCAAATCAACACAAGCGTGTTTCCATTCTGCCACCCAAAAACAAGTATGTCGGCCGGCCGGAGAGTGGAACGCCCATCCCTGGGGTCAGACAGGAAGTTAACAGGAGCCTCTTTCATGGCTGAGATCTCAGCCCGCCTGAAGATGTCGAACAGAACGTCCCTTACTACATCATGACGATATTTAAAACCTGGGAGCTCTTTGCAGTGTACGGCGTGCTCCCCGAACGAATCCAAACACACCTTGTTGCAGACGGGGCATTTTTCATCCACCGGGAACAGGGGAACCATGAGGCGGTACTTGAGAATGGCCCGGTATTCGACAGGCGACATGTGTTGCCCCAAGCCATCAATAGGGAGAGTATGGAGGAAATCCTGCGCATGTGGCTGTCGGAGGCAATCCCAAACAGCCTTTTGCCTAACTGTCATCTCAAAGTTTGCTTCCATCTCGAGCGTGCTTTTACCAAAGAGGGCATTCACCAAAACGTGTTGGGCTTTTGGTGGGGCGGTGTCCTTATTGATGAAACCGCTCAGATCAAAGCCCGGAATAATGTCATGGAGACCAGCTAAAGCATTCTCATAGTCGGGGCTCATGCCACAGCCCCCGCATTCTCATAGAATATGGTCTTGTAGAGTCCAAGTTTGGGCACGCGAAGCCACAAAGGCGTACGAGGTTGCCTCGACCGCCGAATAAACCCCAAGACCCCCATGCCGAGTCGGCAAGGAGGCAAGACGCCATTGTAAGTCCCCAAAGAAGGGACCCCCACACACAACAATGTCCTCAACGGCCGTCCGCAAATCCTTATCAAAACCAACTGCTGCCGCCATCATGTGGGTGGGGGGGGGCAAGTTCTTAGGCCAAAGAGAAGTTTGGCGAGCCCCATGCACGAACGAAGCAGGAGGAGTTCGCATTAAGGGTCGTCCAGCGTAGGGAGGAGGCACATAAGATCGGAAGCATTAGAAGCCCGGCCTCCTCGCAGCCAGCCCCTGAATAAACTGGCCATCCCGACTAACAGGCCCCCCAAGGAGCTTCACCCCCTTGGTGGGTCTGCTGATGTCAGCAGGGAAGAGGCCCGGTCGAACTTTCTCGTCATCGCAGGATGACCAAAAGAGTTCCGTCTTCCGAATATTAAGGGTCAGGCCCAACGATGGCCCTCGCTCGTTGGTAATCCCGAAGGCCTTGACAACCTCTCCAGTGTCCCCAATAATCGTACCATCATCGAGATACCAAGCATGGAGCAGCAGGCAACAATTGTCACGGATATGGTGCACAAGCGGGTGAAGGACATGAGAATATAATTAAAAAAAATTAAGCAACTACATATAAAAAAGAACACATGAGAATATTTGAACTTAAATGATTATTTACAAACGTATAATTAGATGTAATTTTTTCTTTTTTGAACAGCGATTTTTTTTTTAAATCAAATATCACCATTGTTAAGGTTTGAATTTGGTCTCCATTAAAGATGTTTTGTCCATTACCATTACCATTACGCTACAATCTAAGTGACGTATAATTAGATGTATAGTTTAACAAATATTAAGTACTTTTAGTTATTTAAACCGTTATAGTGAAATAAAAAAGTTTTACATACTAAGATGTTTGTTTCAAACTATTTATTTTACAAAGAAATAATTAGATGAACAAGACCACCCACCTTAAACATCCCTTGAATAGTTTGAATAGTTGAATATTTATATAAGTCAGAATGTATACACCTAATCCTGCTTATATGATTATTTTATGAAAAGATAAGATTGATAAAAGCTTTAGCAAATATTTAATTAAGAAAACATGGTTTATTGTTTTTAATAAAGGATAACTAACATTTTTGAGGGCTTTAGCATATATTTAAAGAAAATCTTTGTTTACCAATCAAAGAATAAAAATATATAAATGATGTGTAATGTAATATCATTTTAAATGGTTCGTATTTAATATTATTAAATTTAAGAGTTATGCTTTTATCAAATTTAAGGGTTATGTTTTTATCAACTAGACTAGCTCACTTGGTAGAGGTTTTATCCTCTTAATATGGGTTCAAACTCATTACAATGGTTTAATTGATGTAAATATATATTTGTTGTTCAAAAAAAAAATTAGTATGTCTGTTAACAAAAAGTATTTCCATCAAATACCACCAACCATGTATTTATAAGGATTTGAACTCTCATCACTTTTATGTAAGGACAATCATGATATCACTATGCTAAAAGACCGTGGATATTTAATATATGTAAAACTTATATCATAAACGTAAGGCAAATTAAAGAACCTTAATCAAATAGCTAGGGTGAAACATATTTGAGGAGACTACATTAAATCATGGTTATATTAGAGGTAGCGTTTTACTTTAGGACCATCACCAATACATCATATTTAGAATACACTTGTGACATGGATGGTGACGTGGAGGTGAGAAAAAGAGAAGACGGATTAAAAAAATCATTCCACAAGTGCATGCATTTAGGATGCATTTAAAGTGTTGAAAGGGTAAGAGAGATAAAAGTAAGAAAGAGAATAAATATGATAAAAGAGTATGATTGAGGTTGCTTATGTGACATGTATTTAGTATGCATTTAGCCTCTTGGATTGGTGGTAGTATAAGTTAATGCTATGGGGTATTTTCCTTGTCATCTTAAACCCAATGATTAGCTTATAGGGAATTGTTAACTTATGTTTTGTGATTCAACGAGATTTGCTACCAATGATCTCTACCCAATTAGCTAGGGGGAGGTATCCAAAGACATTATAAATATAAGGTTTTGGGTTCAAGTCACACTTGTAACAATAGATAAATAAATGGGGATTACAAGTTTAGCTAGGGGGGGTTTTCACCTATGTTGAGTATCTTCCTGATGGTGATTGAAGATGATCAGGTGGGTGGTGTATGTCCCCGTCAGTGATCCAAATATACCGTTAAAAAAAAGCTAGATTTGCTACTCACGTGTTGTCATGAGGATAACACGAGTATACAAAACATGTGCATTACTGCCACACCCCAACCAACAACGGAATACATTGGGGCATGATGATTGTACAGATGCTCGTGACAACTAACTAAAGTTACCAATATATATTAAAGATGTCACTCGATTAAATATAAAAAATATAGTCTTACAAATCATGGGAAAATCCAACAACCAAATAATCCAAAACATAATAATAATATTAGTAACTAGTCTTATTAGGTCAACTAGGTCCATATGCAATCCTAAGTGACATCATCAACTTTAAGCATTTCTTGCAACATGTATAATATAAAAAGTCAACTACGAGAGTTGATGAGTAAACATAGGTTTTAAATAGCATAAGTAAAAAAAATAGCGATTCATGTGACAAGTGAAATCCATAGATTATGTGTAACATGTTATCCAAGTGTTGTGTAACCAAACCTAGACATTTAGGAAATCACTCACCCATTGAAAATAAGAATACATTTTCAATATTGTGGGTGGATTGTCGACCAATAGTTATTATTGACCCATAGGCTTCCAAACAATCGTTAATGGTACAAAAACAATTAATGACTAGCGACAAGCGACAAACGAGTACATTATATAGATTCAACACGTATTACATATCAAGAATACACATGCACAACATGGAATCACATAGTAATGTAGATAGAATAATGATTAAAGATTTTGGAATAAGATACAATGTTGCACCCAAATAATGAAAACGAAAATGGGGCTATGATTACTCACCTGATAAGCAAAGCAAGTCAAGTAGCGAGAGAAAACAACGAACGCGAGGAAAAGCTAACCTTGATGAAAACCTAAAGAATTCGAAGAATCGACAATTGTAACGACCGAAACGATTACTAAAGATTAATTGAAGATTTATTTATTATTTATGTTTAGAACATTTTATCTAATAGTTATTGTTACTAAAAGACCTTTTTATGATCATAGATACCACATTTGACAATTATTCAAAGTTTAGGGTTAAAATTATAACTTCTCAAACTTAGGGGTAATTATGTCAATTCAACAAAGTCTAAAAAAACATAATTTTCCAGAATTTTAGGATCATTATATAATTACTAAAACCATGTGTCAAAACAGAAAAATACACATCTTTAACATAATTACACTTTTTACCCAAAACTTTAAATAATTACATAAATGGCTTAAAAGTTACCATACCATAGTCATATTTTAACTTATCAACTCCTTATTATATGTTTATTAACATCCCAGAAGTGTGTTGATACGTTTAATTCATTATGAAAACGTTTGGTTAATGATTTATGCAACAAAACTACCCTTAATGGGTCAAAACGCATAATTCTCATGTTTATGATAAAAATCCAGTTTTGATGGTTTGAAATCATCATAATATACTTATAGAACTTTTTAGAATAGATTAAGACCATTGATTATTAGTAATTGTGATTATAAGAAATTTTCCCCAATCAAAGTGTGTAATCAATGTTTGACTTTTGACACAGAGAACTTTTGGTCAAAATCAACAATGGGGTATTGTAGAACATATAAAATCACAAAAGTTTGAAGAAGAAACTTACCCTTGAAAGTTGAAGGAGACTGATCAAATCGAACGGTCAAACTGACGAGCGTTGACTTTTGAAAAGTCACACGAACGGACAAGGCACGAAATTTGAGGATGATAGGTAGTGTTGATATCCAAACGAATCCCCAAAATATATTGGAGAGATTGCCAAAAAATACGACATAAAATGCCCATCGCGGTCAAATATAATACTTAAAGGAGTACCATGGTGGCAAACGATCTCATTGACATAGATTTGAGCCAAAACCGAGGCTCCATCGTTCTCATGAATAGGAAGGAAATGAGTAGATTTGGTTAAACGATCAACGATGACCCAAATGGTATCATATCCCTTAGAAGTGCGCGGAAGTTTCGTAACGAAGTCCATTGCGATGTCTTTCCACTTCCAAACGGGGATTTTTGGCTGTTCGAGCAGGCCAGAAGGTCGCTGATGTTCGGCCTTGACCTTTGAGCAAGTAAGACATTTGGCCCCGAAGAGTGCGATGTCTTTCTTCATGCCAGGACACCAATAGGTATTACGAAGATCCATATACATTTTTTCAGCACCAGGATGGACTGAATAACGAGACTTATGGGCCTCGTTCATGATAAACACACGAAGGTCATCTCGATCAGGAATCCAGAGACGATTCGGATAATAGAGAAGACCATTAGATTTGGTTTAAAGTTGAAGTTTAGCACCACACGACATTTCTTCATATAAAAGACCCTCAGTAACAAAGATGTGTTGTGCCTCAAAGATACGAGTGTGAAGATCAGACAAATGATGAGTTCCCTGAAATAGATTGGCTTCACATACTCCTTACGACTAAGTACATCGGCCACGACATTCGCTTTCCCAGGATGGTAACGAATCTTGCAGTCGTAGTCGCTAAGGAGTTCAACCCATCTACGTTGGCGCATGTTATGCTCCTTTTAGTTGAAAATGTGCTGAAGGCTTTTGTGATCGGTGTAGACTATGCATTCGGTGCCATAAAGATTATGTCTCCAAATTTTCAAGGCAAACACGACCGCACCTAACTCAAGATCGTGCGTCGTGTAATTTTTCTCATGTGTCTTAAGTTGCCTTGATGCGTAAGCAATCATCTTCCCTTGTTGCATGAGCACGCAACCGAGACCCATATTTGAGGCATCACAATAGGCAACGAAATCATCGTTTATATCAGGAAGAGTCAGGATAGGAGCATTGCATAATTTTTGTTTGAGAATATGGAATGCTTCTTCCTGAGAGGGACCCCACTCGAAATATTTGCCTTTTCGTGTTAAGGCTGTGAGTGGTACTGCGATCTTTGAGAAATTTTTGATGAAGCGCCGATAATAGCCCGCTAACCCAAGAAACGAACAGACTTCAGTAGGGGCCGGTGGTAGGGGTACACCAATCCTAACTTCTTTAATTTTCGCGGGATCAACGTGGATGCCTTTTTCGGTGATTAAGTGTCCTAAAAATTGAACTTCCCATAGCTAGAATTCACACTTGAATAATTTGGCATAGAGCCGCTCTTTCTTTAGGAGCTCTAAAATTATATGCAAGTGAGTTTCATGATCAGACTTGGATTTGGAGTAGATGAGGATGTCGTTAATAAAGACGATGACGAATTTATCGAGATACGATTTGCAAACGCGATTCATGAAGTCCATGAATACTGCAGGCTTATTTGTCAAACCGAAGGGCATAACAGTGAACTCAAAATGACCATAGCGAGTGCGAAAAGCAGTTTTATGAATGTCATCATCAGAAACATGAAGTTGGTGATAACCAGAGCGAAGATCGATTTTCAAGAAACAAGTGGCACCTTGGAGTTGATCAAAGAGATCATCGATTCGAGGCAACAGGTAACGATTCTAGATAGTGAGTTTATTGAGCTCACGGTAGTCTATGCACATCCCAAACGTACCATCTCTTCTTTTTAACGAAAAGAACAGGTACTCCCCAAAGTGAGGAACTGGGTCGAATGAAGCCCTTATCGGAGAGTTCTTGGAGTTGTTTGGATAACTCATTCATCTCTACGGGTGCGAGGCGATAGGGGGACTTCGCAACGGGAGTGGTGCCAGGGATAAGGTCGATGCAGAAATCGACTTGACGAACAGGGGGAACACCTGTTATGTCTTCAGGGAAAACCTCAGTCAAAACACGAACTATTGGGATGTCCTTGATCTTTTCTCCTCCTCACGAATCTCCTCGATGTGAGCTAGAAACGCCACATAATACTTGCGTAAGTACTTTCGGGCCTTAGTGCAAGACATGAGTGTTAGCCCACTTGATGTTTTATCGCCATGAATAACGAGGAATTGACCATTTGAACGCGGAATACGAACGATTTTATCAAAACAAACAAGTTTAGTGTGGTGTCTAGATAACCAATCCATGCCAATAATGACGGCAAAGCTTCCAAGTTGCAGAGGAATGAGATCGCTAGAGTAAAGATGCTCGTTAAAATTTAAAGTGCAATTACGAATGACAGAGTCTAGGGCGATTGGTTTCCCACCCGCCACTTCGACTGAAAAGGGAGACTCAAGTGCAATTCGAGGGGCAGAAAGCATAGGTTCGAATTCTAATGAAACAAAACTCCTATCGGCACCAGAATCAAATAAAATGGAAGTGTAACGATTATTAATTAAGAACGAACCATTGACCACCTCCTGATTCGCCTGAGCTTGGTTGGCATTGATGTTGAAAGCTCGATCAGGCGCACCACGATTAGCATTGGCATTGATTTGGAGCATTGGTGGTTGCAAGTCTGGGACAAGCATTGCGAAGATGGTCAGGATCCCTACATCGATAGCAGGCTCGAACCTGAACTTGAACATTCGGAGTCTGAGTGATTAATGGTTGAGCAGGATATTGAACCATTGGCTGAGCTTGAGCAAACATGGGTTGAATTGGTAACTGAGTTTGGACCCGAGCAGGCTGGTGACATGTATTTTGGAGATGGCTGAAACGGTCGCAGTTGTTGCAATGCCTGCAAGGAACGATGGTTGGGTGATGGTAGTTGCAGGTGGCACACAAAGGATGAGGACCAATGTATGGCTTCTTGGGTGGAGGTGCCACAGGGACCACTTAGGCAATAGGGATTGCAGGATAGGCAGTAGCATTTGGAGTAGTGGTCACTGCGAAGTTCTTAGCCTTCATCTTTTTCTTATTAGCATTAGAGGAAGACTCAGCCTTGGTTTCTTTCTTAGACTCAACTTCAGATTTTTCAGCTTTGTCAGATTTGGTCCCTGTCTTTGACCCCTTCCTGGTTAGCGTCCCTTTCTTGACATGGTTATCATTTAGCCTTCTCAAGGCGAATAGCATCATCCATTATCTCAGGTTTGCTACTCCAAACGGCATCTTGGATGGCCAAAGGCAGACCACCAATATATTTCTCAATACACCAGTACATAAGTTTAACGACATTAGGAACCAGGGCCATGAGTCATGGAAACGGTCGTTGTAGGCCTGGTTTTCCCCACTTTCTTGTTCCAAATCTGTGAACTCATCCTCCAGCTTATTCAGTTCACTGTGGGGGTAGTACTTCTTCTTCATCAAGTCCTTGACTTGAGTCCAAGTCAGGGCTAAGGCAGCATTTTCACCACGGTTTCGTTTTTCACTATTCCACCAAGTGAGTGCCTTGTTATTGAAGCAACTGGTGGCTCGTCGAACCTTGAGATTCTTAGGACAATCGCTGTTGATGAAAGTGTCTTCCATCCCTTCAAACTAGTGAATCAGGCCAATAGGGCCTTTAGTGCCAGAGAACTTGGGTGGGTTGCAAGATTTAAATTACTTGAAGGAATATGTAGGGTTTTGAGCAACAACAGCTTGGTTGACAGGGTTGGGATTTAGGTTTTGTTGGATTTGGACCATCATGTTCGAAATGACTGTCGCCATTTTTTTGGCGATCATGGTGGCCATTTTGCGATCTGAATTGCCTTTGCGTTGACCGACGGGCTTGGGAGGCATTCTAAAGAGAAATGAAAAGAAAGACATTTGTGAGATAAAAGATTAGCAATGATTGATAACCAATTTAGAATACGAGAGATCATTAGTTTAAATAATGTGAAATTGATGATCATGAAGTGATGAAACATAGAAGATTGAACTCAATGATAAACATAGGAATTGCATCAATATGTGAAATACGAAATCATGTTGACATAGATAAACATAATGGAATGACCCTCGTAACCGGATTAAGAAACTACAGTCGCGACTAATCAGAGTTATTTGGTGGTTTCTAGCAGACATGCTTTGGCCTAATAGGTTCACACTCTCATCAGGGCGTCCCAGGCAGGCGTCCAGGTCTGTCGGTTGATTTGAATTTATACGCAACACCTGCCTGATGGAGACCCCAAATCACGGCGTTTTTCCCCTTCCAGTTACTACATGTCTTATTGCTACAAACCTAACCCCGACTAGAATACAAAATCAAAGAAATCGAATTCCTATATGGCAAGTAAGTCACCATTACTAGGGATAGAGGCTAGGAAGCCTCGAGTGTTAGTGCATAAGTGTGTGAGTTGTGTGTGAGGGATATCGTGAGTTTGAGAAGGAAAGTCTAGGAAACATCTATGAACAAATAGCAAAGTAAGGCATTCTAACATGAGCTAGTCATGTGGGACACCTAAGGTATAGTCTAGGTTATCCATTTCTAATAACCTAAATCCCTATAGCCAAGGCTCTGATACCAATCTGTCACACCCCAACCAACGGGGGAATACGTTGGGGCATGAGGACTGTTCAAATGCTCGTGACAGCTAACTAAAGTTACCAATATATATTAAACATGCCACTCGATTAAATATCAAAAATATAGTCTTACAAATCATGGGAAAATCCAACAACCAAACAATCCAAAACATAATAATAATATTAGTAACTAGTCTTATTAGGTCAACTAGGTCCATATGCAATCCTAAGTGACATCATCAACTTCAAGCATTTCCTACAACATGTATAATATAAAAAGTCAACTACGAGAGTTGATGAGTAAACATATGTTTTAAATAGCATAAGTAAAAAAAATAGAGATTCATTTGACAAGTGAAATCCATAGATTATGTGTAACATGTTATAAAGGTGTCGTGTAACCAAACCTAGACATTTAGGAAATCAATCACCCATTGAAAATAAGACTACATTTTCAATAAAGTGGGTGGATTGTCGACGAATAGCTATTATTGGCCCATAGGCTTCCAAACAATCGTTAATGGTACACAAGAAATTAATGACTAGCGACAAACGAGTACATTATATAGATTCAACACGTATTACATATCAAGAATACACATGCACAACATAGAATCACATAATAATGTAGATAGAATAATGATTAAAGATTTTGGAATAAGATACAACTGTTGCACCCCAAATAATGAAAACGAAAACGGGACTATGATTACTCACCTGATAAGCAAAGCAAGTCAAGTAGCGAGAGAAAACAATGAATGCGAAGAAAAGCTAACCCTGATGAAAATCTACAGAATTCGAAGAATCGACAATTGTAACAACCGAAACGATTACCAAAGATTAATTGGGGAGATATTTATTATTTATGTTAAGAATATTTATTTTAATAGTTATTGTTACTAAAAGACCTTTTTATGATCATAGATACCACTTTTGATAATTATTCAAAGTTTAGGGTTAAAATTATAACTTCTCAAACTTAGGGGGTAATTATGTCAATTCAAAAAAGTTTAAAAAACATAATTTCCAGAATTTAGAGTTCATTATATAATTACTAAAACCTTGTGTCAAAACAGAACAATACACATCTTTAATATAATTACACTTGTTACCCAAAACTTTGAATAATTACATAAATGGCTTAAAAGTTACCATACCATAGTCATATTTTAACTTATTAACTCCTTATTATATGTTTTTTAACATCCCAGAAGTGTGTTGATACGTTTAATTCATTACGAAAATGTTTGGTTAATGATTTATGCAGCAAAACTACCCTTTATGGGTCAAAACGCATAATTCTCATGTTTATGATAAAAATCCAGTTTTAATGGTTATAGAACTTTTTAGAACATATTAGGACTATTGGTTATTAGTAATTGTGATTATAAGAAATTTTCCCCAATCAAAGTGTGTAATCAATGTTTGACTTTTAACACAAAGAACTTTTGGTCAAAATCAACAATGGGGTATTGTAGAACATATAAAATCACGAAAGTTTGAAGAAGAAACTTACCCTTGAAAGTCGAAGGAGACTAATCAAATCGAACGGTCAAACTGACGAGCGTTGACTTTTGAAAAGTCACACGAATGGACAAGGCACGAAATTGCAACTTTCAGAGGCTTGAACAAGGTTTATTGAAGACATATTAACAGGTATTTATAGTGTAGATGGTCGGTTAGGGTTTAATTTGAGCATAAGTGTGATTTTGGTAAGTCTTGGAGAAAAAGTCAATATTTTAAAGCCTGGAAACGAATCAAATTGTTTAATGAATTCGATATAAACATGGAATTGGCTTGTAGAATAAGTTAGGGTACATTAGGACGAAGTTACAGGAGAAAAACCAACAAAAAACGAGTTAGAAACGAAGATTTTAGACCAAAAATAGCCTAAAAGAGGTGATGTTCGCGATCAGGTCGCGTTAAGGAGAATATATAAATCCGGAAACCAGATGCATTTAGCAAAGCTGATCACGCCTCAATGGTTAGGGCGCTGAAATCAGACCCGGAGGTCGTGCTGTTCGATCCTAGCGGCCAGAAAATGTTTTTTTTCTTTTCTTTTATTTCTTTATTATTTTTATTATTTTTGTTCTTTCTCCTTCATTACTTATCGGAATGACCTCAAACTTTAAACACATGCTCAAAATATATAAAAGAACATCACGAGACTATAAAATATGATTTTTCGAGATTCACGGATCGTCCGGTTAATTCCCGAACATGCACGAAAACCGAGATTTCATTATTTGCGTTTCGACCTTCGATTTCCACGAAACTTCACACGGACCTACTTGTGTGCGTGACTAGTATTACCCACAAGTTTAATACGTGTTCAGATTCACATAGTCGCTCAGTTTGACTTATATAAAGAAAACGATTGAATTTGTGATTTAAAATGAGATAAATGCAAGACATTCAAACGATTCCCGATCGATACATTAAATGACATAATTAAACATATCCAAATGATAAAAGAAATAATAAAAATAAAATAGAACATTATTCTTCATTGATTATCAATCATTATTACGAGTTCGGGTCGGGTACAAGCAAATGGAAAAACCGAAATGTTACAATTACTATTACTTAACGTGAAGAAAATAAAATTACAAAAAGATTGGTTAACGACGTTATAAAAAGAAATCAACCGCTCAAAGTATTGAGCCTATAACCTAAAAGTTATGTAACACGATTATACACATTACACCACCAACTCTGGTGTTAAATTTGTCGCACTTGAATTTAAAAAAAAAAATAGTATGCCACGTGGCAACCACCAATGGCCACCTGTGGCCCAATTGCAATGTGGTATTATAGCTATCAACTTTCGCACGAGGATAATACGGGTACACAAAATAGTTGCATTGCTATAACACAATGTAAAGAAACGCAAATAAAAAAGTACTCCATGTCGATGTTAAAATTAAAAGTCAAACACTCAAAGCATTGGGACTAAGACCTAAAAAGTTATGTTAAACAACTATATTTATTTCACTATCAACTTTCTTGAAAAATTCTTTACGTTTAAATTTAAAACACACACACACACACACACACACACACACACACACATATATATATATATATATATATATATATATATATATAAAATTACTAGGTTTGTAACCCGTGTACTACAGGGATTGAATTCAGATTCATAATATTAGCTAAATATTAAAAAAATGATTAAGAAATTCGAAAATTATAAATGACATAATTCATTATAAAATATTAATTTATCATTTAATACATTAAAGATGATAAATTCTTAATTTATTTTCTTAAAAAGACTCAAATTATTGAGTAATTTATCAAATCTACATTATGATTGCCATTTTTTTTTAAATGAAAATTTAATTTAGATAAAATGTGTAATTAGTCTTAATTGATAGTTTACTAAATTGATAATTGAATCTGGTTTTGACATGTGACGGTGTTGATGTGGACACTTTAGAAAGAAGACATATGAAAATCATTTAATTGTTTTATTAGGATTAAAATTAAAATAAGATAAGATTTCTCAAAACAACCTAAAATTTATAAAACTGATGCTAATGTAAATGAAGAAATTATTAATGCCAATGAGGAGGCCCCAATCCATGTAGGGCCCATTTTTTGTTCTAATGTTGATGCTAATTAGGTGTCTATTTTTTTTAATTGTTTAGGGCCGTAATTTTTTTTTTTTTTTGTAGTTTTTGAAGACAACTATGATATTTATCACTTTGTAAATAGATGTCATTTAAAAGATTTACATGTACTGAGAAAAGATCATTGAAAAATCCATTCGCCGCTTTGATAGAGTAAAAGATTATAATTTTTCATTTGTAATAAGGTAAGTTTAGCATTTCTATTTTAGTAAGGAATTTAAAAAATTAATAAGGATAACTAATTTGATATTTTGTATGGATTTTTATTATCATAATTCAAAAAATTCAAAAATCTCTAATCCTTAGTCCCACGTTTTTTCTTGAACGTCGTTTTTTTTTCTTCATGTCGTTCTACTGCATATTCATCACGTTCATCTTCATCACCAGGATCGTTCATCTTGATCACGTTCATCTTCATTACGATCATCATGCACAATCAAGTTTTAAGAAGGAAAAAATCAAGACCGAGAAAGTCATCATGCACAATCAAGTGCAAGAAGGAAAAAATCAAGACCGCGAAAGTATGGTGTCTATCCATGTGATTTTAATCAAGAGCATGGATCATTTGATAGAGTGAAATTCTGTAACATATACCATTTTCAGTGTTAGTTTGTTACGATAATGTAACAAATAACATTGTAACTTGAGTACAGTTACGGTATTGTAACATAATTTTTTGTTTCAAAACTGATAATATGATAATAGTTACAATGTTACAATACTGTAACATACTTTTATTGTTCCATAACTGATAATATGTTGATAGTTTCAATACTGTTACAATACTGTAACTTTTTTTCTGCTTTATAACTTCAGTACAGTTACATGACTATAACATATTTAACAATTAAACATTAGAATGTTTAATTTGATCATACATATGTAAAATTATTGTTACCATATGTAACCTTCATTTTTTTCTTGAAAAATATACATGAAATTACTCTTACACGAATGTATATTACACAGTTGTAACAAAATTTGTATACGTTGATTAGTTATTGTTACAACTGTGTAACAATCGTTACCCTGGTGATGAACTGATGATCAACGATTTTTTTTCTTTTATAAATTTGGGTTGTTTTATTTTCTGAATTTTAAAATTAAAGGAGAGAGATACATATTTTAGGAAAGAGGAGATTGGAGAGAGAAAATTGATTAAAACATTTATTAATAAAAATGTCATTTGTCTATTACACATTTCATTAAACCCCAAATTTACCATCTTGCCATTATATGATCTCAACCAACAACAACAACAACATACCCAGTAAAATCTCATCCAAAGGGCAGGGTCTTGGGAGGGTGAGAAGAGGACGAACCTTACCTTTACCCCAAGGGGTAAAGGGGCCATTATTTGATCTCAACCATTAATTTTAAATCAATGGTTAGAAAGTGGTTTTTCAGGTTTTCTAAAAATGAAGGGTTTTCCATAGAACCCTACCCTACATGTATATAAATAGATAGTTATTTTGTAATTTAAAGATTAAGCATGAAATTTTACATATATCTAAGTAGATGATTAGTTTGAAAAATTATGATAATGTATATAAAATTACCTATATCTAATCTAATTTAAATCTAAATCTATCTAAATAATTGTATAAAAAAATCTTGATCACTTGAAGAATATATGCGCGTGAGAGATGAGTCATTTTGTATATAAGTTTGAGTAAAGTGGAGGATGAGAAGAAAAGGGGAAGGTCCAAATTAGTTGAACATACGTTTTAACCCACAAGAAAACACAAAATATTTTATATGGGTGTTTCAAGATAGAAAAAATATATTAATTATTCGAAAACTAATATAAATAATAAACATTTAAAAGTATACGTTCCAAAAGATTATAATGTTTTTGAAAACCAAATAGAAAATGGTTTGTCAGCTAAAAAAGTTATATACATAAGGACATGATCAAACAGAAATAGTAGTTTACCTAAAAACGTTAAAAACATTTATTTACACAGTAAATTTAATTTTTTTACCGGGTTTAAAATATAGTAAAAAAATACAAATCTAGTATAATAAATATAAATTCAATATAAAAAGTCACTAAAATAGGTGATTTTAACGTTTTTATGTAAACATTATTTTTAAGGGTTCTTACCCTATTATAGGCCTATATATGTCTACTGCCTTTTTTTTTTAATTTAGAATACTGTTTTTTTATTACCAAAAATATAATTATCTAATCTTACTTCTAGATCTACATATTATTTATTAGAGGATTTAAATACTCGACTCGTAGAGACATTACTCTATGTTACTAGATATCGTTAGACTATAAAGAAGACGTTTGAGATTAAATATGAAACTCAGGTTTCTAAAAATTTTAGACTTCGAATTTGTAGGCCCAAATAGTTGAGCCCGAAAATCATATTGGACTTCTATAATGCTTGGTTAAAAACTTAAAAGCTAAGAATCCTCATTCTCTTTTATGATTTATTTTACCCTAAAACGTCCTAGAGGATAGTTTGATGACAAATTATTGGCTTCAACAATTAAAAGGTTGTGAATTCAAAAAAAAACAAGAAAAAAAAACAAACAAACAAAAAACTCAGGATGTTAACTGTTGCGTCTTTCCAAATTTAAAATGAGCCTATTTTAGGTTTTGTATTTCTCAAATTACTACAAACCAATATATGTAATTGGTTAAAATAGAAAAATTGGCCGATAATAATCCCAGTTATCACCTATTGGCCGATAATAATCCCAGTTATGATTTTGCCCTATAATAATCCCAGTTATGATTTTGCCCTATAATAATCCCAGTTATTAACATGTTGGCCAATATTAATCCACCGTTAAGTAGAGACTAACGGTGTTAGATTTTTGCTGACTGTGCAAACCATATAAGATCCTAGTTGGCATTTTATATTAAACGAGTAAAGCTACCCACGCGTTGCGGCGGGGTTGTCTTTTTTTAATTGTATTTGTATAGTTTTTACTGATATTATGTAATACTATATAAGTTTCATTGCAAATTTTTACTATGTGTTGTCATTGCAAATTTTTACTATGTGTTGTGCTGGTCGTCTATAGCCTATGCTATTACATAATGCTAATAAAAAAATAGTCAAATATCGAAATCATCAACACGATTTAATAAAAAAATAGTCATAGCTCAGAAAAGTCAGTTAGTAAAAAAAATATAATTTTCATACATCGTTGTCACGTAAATACATGATTTTAAAATATTTAATTTAAATTACCTTTCATGTCTTATAAAGAAAATTAAAAAAGTCTCATACTATTCTAGTATATAATACAAGAAACTCGAATCAAGTTTTATTTAACCAATTTTATTCTTACTTTTTATATATTTTATTCTTATGGAATCCACTTTTTAATTACAAAAATAAAGTTTGACAATCAAAAGTTTAAGTATGATAACATTTCTCGAGAATTGAAGATATCTATTTTCTTAGAAGTTAATATATACGATAAGCAAAATACAACAATCTTACAATTACAAATTGAACATAAAGATCAAGTCTTTTAACTTTTCTCATGGGATGAAGTATTGGACTATAAAAGTCAAATTTACCATATAGATTGTACGGTTTTTCATTTTTCTTGTGGTATATATGATAGTGAAATATATCATGTGGACAAACTACATGAAATTGAAACAAATTTTACACTTTCACCTGATTTAGCATCCCCCAAACTTTAAATTGGGACTAAAATAAGACCAACTTACATTTTATGCTTTGTTTTAGCAACCGGGTTGGATTGTATTACCCGTTGTTTTGCAGAAGTTACATTTTATTGTCGTGGCATGTCATTTTCCTTTGATGATATGTCATCTTATATGTCATTTTAGCATAATTTATATGACATGTGACACCAGAAATAGAAATTCAGTAGATGGAGCAAAAATAAAAATAAAAAGAATAAAAGATGTTAGTCACCAGAAATGGGTGTCAGCTGTTTTGGGGCATGTAAACTAGTTGCTTGGTGGGTTTGTTTGAGGTATTTTTTATGGTTGACAATTTAAGGCTCAAAAAAAAGCTCATCACTGCCTTAAGCAACCTCAATTATGTGGCTCAGATATAAGTAAGTTGGGGATCCTCACAGCCAAATACCAAGGCTTTGATCATACTCTTGACGTGTATCACGGTGACGGCTGCGATAAAGATTCGCCTAGCCTCTCACCATGACTATCACTGCCAAAAAGAAATAAAACAGATTTATCATCATAGCCTAAATGAACATTCAATTCCATAACAACATGTTGCACTCGTAAAGAAGCCACGAAATTCTGCCAATAAGGATTTTGCAGATAGCCAATGACATTAGACCAACAGTACCAACCCAGTGTACAACTCAGCTTCAAGATTTGATATATAAGGTAATACCGGTTGCATCGAATCAGATCCATGACCCATTTTTACACATGTACCCCAATAAAAAGTAATGAGGTCCCATGGTAAGAATCATCATAGCCATTAATAAGTTAAATCCGTTAAACCAAAGCAAACTTTTGCATAAAATTACCCAAAGAAAAGACTCAGAAAGCAACCAAATCATCATAGCCACTAAGGCTCAAAAAAGACCTCAGCTCCAGATCTGTTCAACGGTTGCATAGAATCAGATCTATGTCCCATCGGTAACACATTTACCACAGCCAAATGCAAAAGAGATCACATGGTAACAATCATCATAGTCTTATAAAATTCTCAAAATATATAACAATTCTTGAATCTGAGCGCATAAATCAATTAAAGCAATGTAATTATTTGCATAAAATAGCACATAAATCCGAACGATAATGGCCGCCAAGGAAAAACGCTCGGATCCGAAGACCTTCATCGCAAATAGGGGTGAGCAAATGGTGAAGCCCGACCCGACCTGACAAAGCCCGGCCCGAACCCAAAACCCGGATTTGGGAATAAATAGGACCCGAAGACCGGACCGAACTGTAAGCTACGGGTTTCGGGCTTTTGGTGAAAACGCATATAGCATCGGATCTAGTGATTTGTACACCGAATTTGGACCGAAACATTACACCGAAACGAAGAACACGAATCAAGTAAATATAAACTCTGTTTATAGCACGAATTCGATCAACGATTACAATGAATAAACTCGATGTAGTATACGTAATCTAAAGATCAAGATCAAAAGCTCTCCCCTCTACAAATCGATTCTCAGAAAACGGTTATTGTGAGCTATCGGTCGCGTCCGAACTTCAAACCATATATATATCAGCTCCTGATCGAGATTGCCGAACTCAAGGTTCGGTGGAAGTTTTGTGCAATCAAGCCCTCCACTTTATTATATTGACACAAACTACCCTCTAACTTGATTTAACTATTCTAACTATCTCAACTAACGACACTAACTGGAATACACACACGTCACACATATTTTGCACCAACAAACTCCCCCTTGACGTGTGCTGTATCACATCTTCAAACGCTTTGAATCTGTTGTTAGTTGATGTAGGGTAGACATGGCTGGAACAGGACTAAGTCAACTGAACCATTTCTGAAAGTGATAAACTCTTTGACAGCTTTGCAACCATGCATGAAATCCATTCTGAGATCTGTATCTGAAAGACTTTGATGATTTCAACCTGCAACCTTCAGAAGACAAAAGTGCAGTTTCTCTTTTCCAAACATAACTTTAATCTTGGAAGCAAAACTCCTCCTATCGGAGAAACCAAGACATTTAGTTTTGAAAAATTGTTGTATCCCGTGTCGATCAGATCAAAAACAAAGAAGAAAGAAAATCTTTTTGGATTTTACAAAGTTTATATCAAAACACACTGAAAATCTTTTTGATTTTTCATAAACTGAAACATAAATGCAATATAGAATTAAACTCTATTTTTGTTTTTGGTGAGAAAGATCACAACATGAGATCATATCAGACATAACGCATCGTACACACTGCAATTTCAAAATACTAAGCATGCAAGCCAAGCTGACTGAGAATACAACCATTTGATTTATTTCAGCTAAAGCAGGTCATTGTCTATAGCTTTCTGATATGAAATTTAGTGTATTTATCGAGCATTGATAACGTGGTACCCACACAATCAGGAACACTGGCAAACTGCTTATTTCATATTTTTGTATTTTTCTTTTATTCAAGCCAAGTTACTCGCAGCAGATTTCTCATACTGATATTGTAAACTTGCTTATACAGAATCAAATGCCATAGAGATATCAAGTTCATGGTGTTTCTTGCAAAAAGAAAGCAGAAGCCTCAAATACTTAGCAATCAGGTCGGCCTTGTGAGCACGCAGAGAATGCATAAGTATTAAGAAAATAAATTAAAAGAAATCAAACAAGTTGAAGTTGTATAATCCAACAACAATCAGGTCGGTACTCCCGTACACGCAGAGAAAGTCCGATGGATTATACGAAACACCAAAGAAAATAAAGCAGAACGTCAAACGAACACCAATCAGGTCGATCTTTCGATACGCAGAGAAAGGCCGATCATTTGACAAAATAAAGAAAATCAAACAAGTTGAAATTTTTCAAAATAAAGCAAGCATACACCAGAACATCTCTTTATTATGTTTTTGGTATTTTCTTATTTTTCCAGATATGCACAGTACCCATCATGGTTTGTAACCACAATTATCAAGCAAGCGTTATCTTTATATCATACTCGCATATATCAGACTACTCAGCACATTCAGTCAAGTCAAGCAAGTACCTACAGCCTTTCTTTCTACTTTATTCATGGCAGATAACGTATGCTGATGTACCATCATTTCTCATATGGTTGGATCAATTTCTCTTTTTGATATTTTTCAATTTTTTTTTAGGAAACAAACATCACACTATTTTTGTGTTTTTCAAATATTCTCCCCCTAAAATTCAACAAACTCAATTTTTGAATTTTCCAAAATTTCTCCCCCTAAAGATACGAAAGAAAGTAAAAGAAAAGAAAATAAAATTGATCGACCAACACGGATACCTCGGATTTTTAGATTTTGAAAAATCATTTTTCTCAAAAATGTTTGTGAAATATCAACTCTGTGAAGCGCTAACTTAAGCAAAATACTCCACTATCAGCAACTTTGCAATCACTAATAGGTCTTCTTGAAGTACCTGCACACAACCTCAAACAATTTTTAGTTAAATACGGGAACCCAAACCGGCTTGGGTCGTCCCGTATCCTCAACAAAATCGTTTCCCGCCGAGGTTGCCATTTTCTGTTTCCAAGAACGAAATGGTTTAGACGATTTCGCCCGATGCGAATCAGAACCATTGACATACCGTGACAAGTTGGAAACAATATTTAACAACTCACCAACTAACATTTTCTCAGATTTTGGATGACGTTGGTGATGTTGTCTAGGCCCATAGTAAGAAAAATCATTTGAGTAAGGCATTTTAAACTCATTTTGGAAAAATTGTTTTGGTTTTGAAAATTGTGGTGACCAATCATCATAATTTGAGGTTTTACCAACAACCGGCTTCTTATAAGCTGGTTTTCGTTGGTTTTGCTGATTTTGTCTAACAGGTACCTCATTGAGAATCATTGAATCGGATGATGATGATCGATATGAACCACGTGAAAACCTTTTTCGAGTAGCACAATCACGAATCACATGTCCCGTCTTGTTGCAGTAAAAGCAAGCTCTCACTATCAGCCAACTTAGGAGATGACATGGATTCTGTTGACATTGTAGAATGTTGAGAAGAATCACTCTCTAGACTCTCTAACTTAGAATTTGTTGACAGAAAATCAGCTTCAGGTTCACACAAGATATGATTCTCAAGTGGAATCTCCTTTTCTTTATGAACCTTGATATCCTCCACAATGTCTTCTATCTCAAGCACATCTTGAAAATCATTTCCAACATTCACGTTCTCGTCTTTGCTTTCATATCCCAGACCACCATACTTTTTAGATTTATCTGGTACCGACTTAGGTTTCTCATGACCTTGTGAAGCTAGTCGAGAAAACTCATCCTTGATGGCATTTAAATCATCTTTATTGGAAAGCAAAGATTCATCAATCACAATCTCCGAGAATTTGTCGACTTTCACTTTTCCTGGATTGCCGTCAAAAACCTTTTCCTTATCAAGCAATATGGAACTTGAAACAAATTTAGTTCTCTTGTTAGCATCAAAATTCTCTTCATTTTTCTTCTGCGACTTTGACTTTTTCTTCTCAGAAGAATTATCAGCAAACTTTGAATAATCATGAACTTCTTCTGTTGCTTTCAAAGTATTGATAGAATTTTCAATAACCACAGGAGGTGGAACATTTTTCAGAATTGCATCACCAAAAATCTGTTGAAAATTCTCCTTTTTGCATAAAAAATTTGTGAAAGACGATGAATTATTGAGATTATGCAACTGTCTTTTGAAATCACACACCTCAATCTTCATATCTGCAATTATCTTTTGCGCTTCAGCTAACTCTTTTTGTGTTGCAATAAATTCTTCTGTTGTTCTATTCAGAGTAAACTTTTCTCTCCTCAACTGATCATGAGCATCATATGTTTCTTGAACAACCTTTTCCCATTTTTGTTTATAAATCTCAACATTCTGCTTTAAAAGCTTGTTTTCACGAAGCAATTCAACTTTAGCATCTAAGAGCTTCGTGTTGTCCTCTTGATGACTTAATTCTTTAGCAGTAAGATCAGCAACTTCCTTTTCTAGACCTTCAAGTTTGATCTTTGATTTTGCAAACAAATCATCAAAAACTGTCGCCATGTCATTCGCTTCTTTCTTCCATTTTTCAACATCCTTCATCAAGTTATCATTTGTTTCAGTCAGTTTTGAAACTTTTGCAATTAACTCTGCATTCTCATATTGAAGCTTCAATTCATTCTCAGCAGCTTCACATTGTGAAGACCCATCTTTTTGAACTTCTGCCATAGCTGCACAACCACCTTTATCAAACAATTCAGAAGTAGAACTACTTGTTTCTGATTCATCAACTTGTGCAGACCTTGCAAGAAAAACAGATTGAACAGAAAGAACTTGTTCCCAGTCAAAACCTCTTCAGCTTCAACATCTTTCTCTTTAGGAAACACTTCAAACTCATCACCAGCTTGGTTATTATTGAAGTTGGAGTACAGATCTGGATATTCCTCCTCTGTAATATCCTCCACTTCAACTTCTTCTTCAAATATACCATCAATGTCTTCATCAGACTCTGGTTCTGGTTCGTTGTATTTCTCAGGTTCTTTCTCAGCTGTCTTTCTAAGCTCTTCTTCATTTAATTCAAACACTCGCTTTAACTCCTCCACCGTCAACTCACCAACAAATTCCCCCTCTTCAAGCGTCTGTAGCATTTCAGCAAATTCATTCAGACTTTTTGCTGCTTGACTAGATGGAATCACCGAGATTGGCACTGCTTCTCTTGAATCCTTCTCCCCCTGGGATGATGATGCACCAGCACCCGAACCCGTAGTTCCAGATGGGCCTGGACCGCCACCAACATTCCCTTGGTCATCTTGGTCAGGATCATCGTTCAAGAAACGCATTGGGTCTTCATTACACCCCGAACCGTCTCCTAACTCCCCCTGAGCTTTAAATTTCTCCATTAAGAACTTTAATTGCTCATTCATCTCAAGAAGCATTTTTTACTGGTTCTGACTAACCTGCTTCAATCTTATAATCTCCTGATCTTTAATATCATCCCGACGTTGCAGAGATACAACCCGCTGATTCAAATCTTCATTATCAAAACGCAGCACTGTAATCATCTTCTCTTGAGCTTCAGTTTTAGCCTTCAAGGCATCAATCTGTGATTGTTGATCAGATAATGCGCTTTGTAAGATACTCGCCTGAGAGAAAGAAACTGAACCTTCTTCAAAATTGAAATTTACATCTGGTGTAGACTGAGTAGATGCAGTTGCAGTTGTGAAAATCGGTGTTGAAGATCCCATAGGCTGACTAACAGACTGCACACCAGCACTTGCTGAAGGTGTTGTGCCAGCAGTTGTCGATTGACTAGCATTCATCAAATTTCGCAGAAATTCAGCTTGAGTATCAGACACTGAAGTCTGAACTGTTGAAGCAGCTGCAGTAGATGTAGAAACACTGGTACGAGGTTGCAAGACAAACTGCTGCACACCTACGCCCTTTCTCTTCTTCATTCTGCCACCAACTACTGATTTCTTCCTCCCTTTGGATGGAGTAACAGATGAACCAGCCACTGGCTGTTTACCTTTACCGGAAATCCCCTCGGTTTCAGGATTGTAATCTTCATCGGATTCAGAAGCCACCACATCATATACTCGATTCTGATAACGGTCGATGCTTTTCTTCTGACTGACTCTGTAAGCAATATGCTCATCACTTCCCTTCAGCAGCTTCACATACTTAGAGTTAATCAGAACACGGACAAACGGATCATTAGGTTCCGACAAGTCCTCAGAGTCAGCCCCAGTATCCATAAAATCATCATCAGACTCAGATTCATCAATTAGGGTATTAACCGCTGGTGTCTCAGTCACAGTAGCATGTGCTGAGACCACCGGTTCAGACATTGGCGGTTGGGAAACAGGTTCCGGTCGTGGATCTTGATTGACTTGTTCCTGAACAATTGGTATCTGCCTCTTAGGCCTTTTTACCCTTCCTTGCTGAGGTATTTGATTTTGCTCTTCGATCCAACTATAATCTAGTTCCTCTGAATCGCTTCCATCATCATGACGAGGTGCACCCAAAACTGGTGCCACATAATTGACATTGGCTAGATGGCCAATCAATCTTTTCAATTTAGGCTGAAACTCTGGTGCCTTCTTTTGATAAGACGCCAGAGCCCCAACACTTGCCTCCGTCATATGCTTTAACTCCATTCTGTGTGCTGCATTCTTTGTCAAATCTGGATATAAATCATTCAGCACCAATTGAAGGAATCTGGGATATATTGCAGCCTTCTTCTGACGTTGTGTCAGATTGTCTCTCATATAGTGAAAAATCATCCCAGACACATTGTACGGTCTATTCATCACCAATGCATTCATCAAGGACAGGATAATTTGCTGAACTTCATCATGCCCTGAAATTCTGTGTCCCAAACAAACCAATAATACATGCGCCAGATACTTGTACGGGACACTCAGCGATGATTTGTACACCCACTCCTTGCTTGGATCGTCAGTATACCAAATACGCTTCAAGAATGCCACGTTGTCTTCATGAGGAAACTCAATTCTGGCATTTGGTGAATCAGACTCTAACTGCAACACCCTGCGAATATCAGCTTCTGTGATCTGAACTGGTCGGCCTTGTACTGTAGCAGCAATTCTAATCGGTGGATCAGAAATTGTATGAGCCGTACTCCAGAATTCCAGAATAATGTCTCTGTATACATCACACTGTTGAGTAATAGCATGATGTATTCTTGAACGTCTCAGAAAATCGAATATTCCAGGTCCTCCAAATTTATCAAGTTTGCCTCTTGTGACCCCGATGTGTGCACAAATGTTATGTTTATCACCGATCTTTAAATCGTTGGCCATATCTGAAAAACACATAAAAGAAAACATTCATTAAATTCAATGTGATTAACAAATATCATCATCGATTTTGTCAAATCATTGTCGTTTGCGTAAACGAACAACATTTGAACAAAAATTTTGAGTCCCGCCGAACTCTGTCCGAGCCTCCTCCGAATCCGTGTTTAATTACATGTTTTAATTGAAGATATATGTGCAAATACGTGTTTAAATAGTAAACGAATGAATCATAAGTGTCCCGACACTTAGAAGTTATTGAAAATGTATCCTAAAATGATTCCTAACATGAAATGATAAGTATACTAAAGTATGAGGGGCTAAAACGTAATTTAGCAATAGTGAATAAATAGATATATATAAGTATATATATATTACCGAACGTATCCCGAGCCTTAGAAACCCTAGAAAATGTTAGAAATATGTTCCCTAATGTTTTGGGGCATAAAATAACAAAACTATAAAAGTTTAAGGGCCTAGAATGCAATTAATAGAACTAGAGGGGCTAAAAATGTAAAATACAAAAATCTGCCCGGAATACACTGGCTCGCGTATCGCGAGCCATTACCACCATCCCTGCGCGATACGCGAGGGAGTCACCTGCAGCAGATTGTATTCTTGGTCGTTTTTAGGCCACGTGTCCTTGCTTGTTCTCCAAATTACGGCTTCTACGCGTCAGATTTGAGAGGTTAGTCACCATGGGCACCTGGAGGGCATCAAGACGAAGCCAACCACTATAAATAGTCGATCTAACATCCATTCTAACTCACCAATTTCTCATTTCTTTCACCTAAAAACCCTAGTTCGTCCCAGCCCCTTCTTGTTCGAAATTCTCCCAAACGACGAAGAGTTTGAAGCTGAGATTCTGCAGTTCTTCATTTGTTGGTAAGATCTAAAATAACCTCTTTCAGTTTTTGATAATATTGCCTCTAAGTATGATTTTTAAAACTATGCAAAAATTAGGGTTCTTGAGCTTGTTTTGCCAAAATCGGGTGATCGGGTGGGAATTAGGGTCTGAATTTTTGTAGGTAATCCTAATTTAATGTGTTTTAAGAAAGCCCTAAGTTTATTTCACAATTGGAAAAGGTTTGGTGAAGGTTTTGTTAACGGGTCAAAATTAGGGTTTTCATAACGTTACTCTGCCCAAATTGACTAAACGATGTTGAATTAAGCTTTGAGCTTTTAAAGGAGGTTATAAAATGTTATAATGGATAATACCCTAAGTTGGTTTGAATTAAAAATGAGTTTTGATAATAAAACGAGAAATTCATGAAATTAGGGTTTCTAAATATGATTATTTAATATAAAATAATCCGAAGGGTATGGGGGCTTGATTTTTGGTATGATAACATGTTTTCATATAATATAAGAATATATGAAATTAAATTGGATAAATAATAAAGTATTTAAAATACCGAGTTAATCGGATATTAGAAGTTCGTGCGGACCGGAAGGGTAGGCGCCTGTACACTGGGGTTTCTGGCATAGCGGGGGTGTCGCCATCCCATCTGGGCAATGGCATCCCAACACTGGGCGACCCCGGAGTGAGTGTCTACTTATAGGAATGTGCGTCTTCATAATTATCAATAAAAGAAGATAATATGCCTCCAGGGGCATTTTGGTCATTTTGACCCTTAAAAGTGAATAAACTTAATAACATATATTATTAAGTCAATAAAGTGTTAAAGTAAACATAAGAAGTGTTTATTATATAAAACCTTGCGTTAACATCATACAATACGCAATTAGGTTAAATTGGAAGACGTAAAGGAAGTTCTGACTGAACTAAATTGCTTAAGAGAATAAGGTGAGTTCTATGAGCCCACTCTTTAAATGTTTTAAATGTTTTAATGTTTTCGGGCTGATATACATGCAATGATAATATATATTCAACTGTTACTTGAAAAGTATTTGAGATACCTTTACTTGTTTTGTGTTGATACACATACGTGGAAAAGTTATAATACTTATAACTATTTTAAAGTTATTATTACCTGTTATTACGCTTTTCGGGAAGGTTATAATAAACGGGTAATGTAAAGGATAAAACTTTTATATAAAGCTTTGAGAAATGGAAAATATGAATGTTTGGTCTAAGCCTATGTACGTGAATAAGTGTCGGGTAAATATGATCTTATTAGCCTTGTCGTACAAGACCCATAACATCATATTTATGAAACACTTATTTTCATATACGGGTGATGGACTGGTATTGAAAAGGTTATGAGTCCAAACACAAGGGTTATTTGAATGGACCTTTGAAAAGGATGAAAATGTTTAAAAGGTTGAAAAGGTTTTGAATCTAAGCGGATATTGTCTAGTGAAAAGGGAAAAGGTGGTTGTACAATCAGAAGCGGGGAATGACGGTTCCCCGGGGTAACGACGGTTACTCTATGAAAGGTTTCGGGCGGCGACGGTTGCCCGAGGAGCTAACGTGGTTCCAATAGACAATGCTTAGTAAAATGGATAAATGGTTAAATGTTTTGGTATAATTCTGTTATGTTTTATACCTGATTAATGTTTAAAGGTTATGTTTTGGTATTATACTGTTACATTTTTATACCTGTTAAAATGTTCATAAAAAGGGGGCCGATAGGCCCAAGCGTTGGAATAAACTTTCAAGAAAAATGTAACGCTTTTAGAAAAACGTAGAACTCACCAGCGTAAGCTGATCCTTTAAAGTATGTATATCAGGTGACTTTAAGGATCCGAGTATAAAAGGAAAGGCTAAGGTTTGAGCAGGGTGAGGTGGGCAAGCTGTTCGTGTGAAGCTATAGGGCTGCTGGCATAAGTAATGTATATAGATGCATATCTAAATAAACGTTGTCTTTCGTAGTTATAGATAACCGTTGTAGAAATTTTATCTTATTGTACTTGGCATTATAAATAAATAAAAGTTTTTAATTTCCGCTGCTTTAGTTATCTCTGTTGTACCTTGCGTTCATGAGTAAATCCGACACGTGACCCCTCCTGGAGCCAAGACTGGGAGTGGGTGCCACAGTAATCTAAATAGATGTGTTTTTCATTATCTGTTTGGGTAAGGTAAAAAGTTTCAATGATGGTACATTCGTAACATATAACAAGTTCCAAAATAATCCTTGTTGGCTCTTCTCTTTCTCTTGATCAATTCTTGATGAACGTGATAGAAAACTATATAACGATTACGTATCAGATATTGAAAATACAAATGAATTAATGATCTTTTTGTCACATCCAACCGACATCAAAATACGTCGGGGCGCGGGGATTGTCCATATGCACAACATTAATTAGGGTTGCAATAAATTTTAATCATCCCATTTCAATAATATTTATAACAACATAATCCAACAATAAAACAATCATAAATATATCCATTTTTAAGGTCTCAACTAAGTCCACATTCGTCATAAGTGTCATCAACAAGTTCATCATCATCTAACAACATATCATGTAACATGTACAACTAAGGTTAACTACGAATAGTTGGTGAGTAAACATAGATTTGTATACCATACTAGAGTAGAGCATGCGATCCATGAGTTAAGTGTAAATTCATAAGTACGATAAACGAGTAAAGAAATAGAGCACATAATTTAAGAGCGTAACTAAACCCTTGACAATTAGGCTTCCAATCATCCGACGCTAATTACCGGTCAAGTCAGGTGGGTTGTTAAACCAATAAATCTATTATTGTAACCACGACTCGGTGTGTTAATGATTACACGTTGAAATTGACAATAAATTGAAATAGAGCTTGATCCCAACAATAGCCACAATCCACACAAGTTTAACATACTAGAACACACATAACAAACTTAGAATTCGCATGAAATTTGAGAGCAAAGAATAAGGAATTTGAGATTGATACAACATACATATCGCACCCCAAAACAATAAGAAAATGGGGCTATGAATACTCACTCACCTGGCATTAGAGTTGCGAACAAAAAAATAACACCACGAAAATGAGACAGTTAACCACGAAAATGAGACAGTTAACCCCGAAGATTACCTTAACGAAACGAATAAGATAAATGAATTCAAGGAAATAAAATGACACGATTGACCAAGTTGACTTGACGACACATTGATGATTTTTTTAGTGATAAACGTACGTATTTATCATGATTCATATACACCACATAACATACAATTACGCAACAAATACTCTAGTTACATGCATAATTAGTATTTACACGCATAATTATTATTTACACGTATGTTAATATAATTCATGCATAAAGGGTCAAAATTTATACAACAATCACTTTCTTATTACACGATAAACATTGAGAATGCAGACACGAAACTTATCATAACATGCGATCATGCGACGGATTATTTTCAAGAATATTTATCATAAGGTAACATATATGTATTTTCTGCCTATTGGTCTAGTTTCATGTAATGACCACATGCCAACCACATGTTAAGCATTCAAATTACATAGACATCATATTTCATGCATATTACTCATCTAGACATATGATTTGCTACCAAAATGTTATTAACACTCGATCAACACTACGTGTGATGCAATAAACGATGCAAAGCTCCTATTTTTCACATGGTAGCTATCAAAATCTAACCTTCACTTCGCATGCAAGAACTCACCTAAATACATCAACTTTATAATCATGCAATCATCAAGGCCTTATTTTTATTAGTCATCATCAGTGGGGAACCCAGGAATTATTTTTATGGGGGTCGGAAAGTTTTGAAAGCCAACTGTTTATCGCTAAATATTATTTTTTTAACCCGTTCGAGTTGGGTCGGGTCACATAATCAATACTTTTATGTTGACATATGTATACAATGAGATTATTTTACTATTAGTTAGTCAAGTATGAATCAAATAATCATTATTTTGTTCGTGCAAAGAAGATAACTAAAATTTTAAATTTTTATATATTTAACTTCTTTTTTCACTTATTTAAGTATACAAATGAACAAGAACTTGATGAATCCGGATTTAATATTTTTGTTTTTTTTTAAAGCCAACAAATAATACCCGAAAACGGATTGTGATAAAATATAAATACTTTGAAAATCAAACTGACTACCTAAACCAACAAGCTAACTCTTTCATCATCTATAGAACTACCTTAGACAAACTCACATAGTCTAATATTTCTTATTACAATGTACTAAAAGAAAACAAAACAAAATAATGTTCGATCAATTAAAAAATAAAAATCTATAATTTAATAAATTGTTCGATCAATTGAAAAATAAAAATCTATAATTTAATCATTCGAGAGTTAGACATCTTTTCCTGACACATTTAAGTTATATAGTACAAATTTATAAAAAGGTAAAGATAACAAATGAAAAACGACAAATTGTTTTTCTTTTTCTATTTTCTTTTTGTTTCTTTTCTCTTTCTTCTCCATCATCTCTTTCTCCATTAAAATTTAAACCTGCAAGTCCAAACACAAAACCACAAAATAAGTCTAGTAATACAAATATGATTCTTCACATTCAACCATTCAACATTTTTATGGGGGTCGGTTATAAAATTTCTTGGGGGTCGGTCGAAATAAAACCATATATATAACAATAAAGAAGAAAAAAAATCATGGGTGTTGGACGAACCCCGTACCCAAGCCCTAGATCCGCCACTGGTC
>JBCNJP010000017.1:13395254-13414716 GCA_039602395.1 Deinandra increscens subsp. villosa
AGTCGGATTGTCACAGTAGGCCAATTCCTTAATTGGGATTAATATCGGGCAACTAGTAATAACTTGGATTAATAAAATCCAATTTTCCTTTATTTTTTGCTTTCTTATGAAAACATCATTTTTACCTCTTTATATTTATGTAATCGGTCTTTACCGGTTCCGTCGCAACACGCGGGCCTGATTTAAACTAGTTATTTTTATAAAGCAAACAAGGATGTTTTAGAACGGTTTTAGAAACTAAAATGACATGAGTAAACGACAAATTATATTAAGCAGTTTTTAATTATCCTATGGAAGTATCTTATCTTAATCCTAATAAAGCAATAAAAATTATGCCACATGTCTCATTTACAAAGAGTCCACATCACCACGCAATATGTCAAGCTCACATTGAATTATCAATATAGTAAATCATCAATTAAGATAATTACCAATTTTATCAAAACTAAATTTTTATTTTAAAATTTTGATAAAACTGATATAGATTTGATTAATTACTCAATAATTTTAGTCTTTTATTTAATAATCAACAACTTGTCAAACATAATTTTTTTTAATTGTATTAAATTATTATTTAATATATTATGAGAATTTTATATCAATCATAATTTTCAAATTTCTTGATCATTATTTTTTTCTTTGTATTTATCTAATATTATAAATTTATATTCAGCCCGTGTAGTACACGGGTTACTAACCTAGTTAAAAATAAAGGAGGTTAAATTTGATGATAAAATTGAGTTTTGTAAAATAATAAATAAGAGTTTTTTTTTATTTTGTTTTAAAACCTACTTGATTAATAATAGACGGTTTCTATTAATTAAAATGGTCACGTACTGACGTAAATAATTAAATCGTCCCACTTGTAACAAAAAAAAAAATTGGGGGTTACATGTTAGGCCAGGGGGTTTTCTCATCTAAGGGTGAGTTTTCTCTTACTGGGTGGTGTAATATCGTCGTCAGTGATCCAAATTTACCGTTCAAAAAAATTTACTAAATAAATGAATTTTTGCATTGTAATTTATTAAAAAATAATTTATATTATGCACTTTAACTAAAACACTTGTAACAACATGAAAGTCCAAAGTCACGGAAGAGGTGGATCTTGATATCCGAGTGTATCAGTTCATGCGTTTGCAATAAAAGATCACTTTTAATTTGAACGAGTTTAGTACATCTATGTTTTGCGTCTTGTGCATTGTTTGTTATTGCAAAATAGCAAATACGTCTTATTTTTGTGTTACGTTTTGTGGTTTTCTCATTTTTACCAAGTGCTTAAATATTTAAAACAGAAAAATTAAAAAAAAAATTGTCGTGTGAAGAAGGAAATCGTCACGTGGCACGTCCACGAAACTCGCCTTCATTGACATGGAAGCGGCAAAGACCGTCTGCAGCACTGCTGACTAGCAGTGGCGAAGCTTGAAAAAAACTAGTGAGGGGTCGGGATCTATATAAAAAAATTTCACAACTAATATGGGGGGTCGAAACCGGAGCATATCGAAATTTTCTACACGAAAATTTATACTCGTTACATCGCGAAAAAAAATTCGGGGGGTCGGGCGCCCCCTCCCGCCCCTTATATCCTTCGCCACTGCTGACTAGGGGCGGATCCAGGAAAATAATTCAGGGGTAGCGTTAAAAAAATATATTTGTCGAGACTAACGGGGGTTCAGGGGTAGCGCCCCCGAAATTTTTTTTAGGTAATTAACGGGCTGTTGATCATATTTTCAAGTTAGGATTTAAATAAAAACAATAAAATTTCTTCAAGGGGTAGCGTAAAATATTTTCAAGGGTAGCGAAAAATTCGTTTCAGGGGTAGCGAAATACCGAAAACCAAAAAAATTACACATCGCAGTAAAAGTTTAGGGATAGCGGGCGCTACCCCTGAGCTCTTAGTGGCTCCGCCCCTGCTGCTGCCCATGGCCTAGCCACCATGGGCACGCCAGATATGCGGTGTTGGTCGCCTCCATCTATCCCTCATCCGCACCTTCACCGTTCCCTACATGCGATTCTTTTTTCTCCTTTCTCTCTCACATTTATGTATAACTAGATTTTACTACACGTGCATTGTCATGGAGATAACGTAGATATACAAAAAAATTTGTATTGTTAAAGCGTAACGTAAAGAAAACAAAAATGAATAAAAGACAACGCAACAACGTTAAAATTAGAAGTTAAGTTAAATATAAAACTACAAACAATTAGATAACTAAAGACAAAGATATGAAACTACAAATAAAGGTACTTTGTATAATAACACTACCATATATCTATATGTTTTTTTTATAAACATAATCGTTAAACATATAGCCATTATAAAAATATAGCCGTTATATAAGTATGTAATCATTTAACTATTTCGTTAATTATTTATTTAACTACTTATTTTTTTAATGGTGATGCGGAAGTAATGAGGTTCCATGTGTGAATGACTCCGTTGGGAGCAAAAGGCTACATGTTGTGGTGGCGTGTTGTAACTTTTTTCGGGTGTACTCTTTTGTCTATCATTTTGGTAGTTTTTTTTGCATAATTTTTTTGTTGACCATTTAAAAAAACAAAAATATAGCATAATAACTATGACTACATACGAGAATAACAACCTTTAACGTTATAGCCAGTTTAAAAGGTGGTGCTTCACGCATGCCACGCGAGGCAAAGGGGTGGGTGTGTGATTCACACCGAAAAGTCTAATCCAATCAGTGGCGGAACCAGAAACTTTTGGTTGGAGGGTCCATCTTTATACACTTGCTAGCTATTATTTAACATTTTTTTTACCAAACGATGTATAAGCATAAAAAAAGGATCCTTTATGCAAACCTTCTTATATATATCGATGGTAATGATCAAACTTATTATTAATTTGATTCATATTTGAGCTTATTATTAATCTGATTTGTATTTAAACATAACCATTTTACCGTTATATTATCTACTCCTATTACTAACATAATATAATCTATACATTATAAGACTCGAACATTTGAAGGTAATTTATATAGAATAAAAATGTGGGTTTATAACGTACAATTTACCTATGATGACAATATTATCCTAAATAAACAAGTGATTAGTTAAATCAATTAAAATGAGTTTCTATAGAAAAAACAACCCGATTGTAAAAAAAACATTCTTAATAAACTAATAAAATAAGAATAAATAAAAATAATATATAAAGGAATTTTCGTCATAATTGTTTTCTTTCGTTTTTGTCCTTATTAAGAAAATAAGTCAAGCTATGACCTAAGAATAAGCTAAAAGGTCTAAATTGCCCCTAGCATAAGTACCTAATAACGTATTTTGTTTTTTTCTAGGTCTTCTTCTCCACGATAAAAATCCCGTAGCAGCGCCGGGAAGCCATCATCGTCCGCCGACCGGAAAATTTTCAGATCATTTTTCTTCCCTCTGCTTCATTTGTTTCTAGCAACATCAATTTGAAGGGTCAAACTACAAGAATCTAATCACATTAGATAGCACTATTAGTCGGAAATTTGGTCGGCCGGAGGGTCAATGGACCCTCCTGACCCCCCTGTGGTTCCGCCAATGAATCCAATAAACCACTATTCGGTAAAGTTGTAAAGGGAATATTTATACTTTCATATAGTTCCCATGTAAATGGAACTTAAGATTCGTGTTTGCGTGCTTGACCACCTTTTTTCCTTTACTTTAGAAAGGAAGAAACAAACAAAGTAGGTAATAGGTTTTAAATATAGTGGGATTGGATTTAAATCATTTAATAAAAAAAACATATTTTGACAAAAAAAAAAAACAACAAGAACAGATTTTGTTTATTAATTTTATAAAATAATGATTACCATATTAATACATTAGACAACATGGGCTGACTTTTGTTGACTTTACTTATAAAGAATAATTTAAATATATAGAGTATTTATGAAAATATTAACAATTGACGATTTGTTCTGACGGTTACGTCTTTGCTTCCCTCAACCCGAACACACGGGTTCGAAACTTACTCCGGTCGTTTAGTATTTTTTTTAATTGTTGGGTCATAAGGTTAATGCCACGTACACGACACGTGTTAAACAAACCCTCTCTTTTTTGCCTTGTCATCATCCCATTCCTTTCACTTTTTTACCTCTGCGAATCTTCTCTTCACGGAATCCTCCACTTCTTCTCTTCAGCGGGATTTTTCTTCAGATTACGCCTGCTTATACAGGGGATCTCTTCAATTATGCAGTTAATGTTCACGTTTTGCTTCCGCATAGTGTTTTAACACATCTAATCTGCTGATGATCATCCTTCTTTTTGGTTTTATTTTGTTTTCTCAGACACGAGCGTGCACGGAGCCCTGATGCTTCAAAGGTTAGATTCGGGTTTCGATTTTGTTACTGTTGTCTCTTTATCATGTATGTGAACATATTCCGATGGATCATGGACTCCAAGTTTGTCTGTTGTTATATTGTCTTCATAGCCAGACTTTATGATTCTTTACCTTCTTATCTATTTTTTACTTATGTTTTGTTTACTCTGTTGTTTTGATCCTTATATATGTTTAGGTTTTATGGTTCAGATTAGATAGTTCAGGTTTATTGATTGATTGCAAGCCCATTGATTCTCATGTTCTCTTCTAGATTAACAGCCAGGACAATACTTTTAACCTATTTCAATTGTAGGGTCAGAATAAATTGTGTCTAGATGTATAGAAAACTGAAAACTGTTAGCAGCTAACATAAATATGATAGCCTCAGATACCAATATACACAATAGAGACTAAAGTATAGTATACTCACAGTTGAAATTGACAAATTAATAGGCTGAAGAGGTTGTTACAGCTTTGGGGCACTTGGTAATGGTAGCCTCTTACATACAAACAATAGGTGACGAAATGACACACATTGTTAGGGATGAATCAATTATTTATACCCAGTATTGTTACATTGGTGGAAATCATTATAGATACAAAATGACCTGGATTTTATAAATTTTTATCTTCTTTAGGTATTTGTTTTTTTCACTATATGTATCTTTAAAGTACATTCATAAGATAATCAAGGTGCTTATTGCAAACCTTCTTAATTTTTTCTTCTCAGATGTCGCTGTCTATTTATATATGTAGTTGAAAGTTATGTCTCTTTTGGTTGATTTAAAGTGCACCAATGGCTTTAATGATATAGTTTCTGTAGGTTTAGTATGATATAGAATTTAAGGTGTATTATGGTAGATGAAGACTCTAAATATACAGATAATAAGATCCAACGTCTGAATTTGATTCTTAAATTGGTTGTTTCTAAACTTTAAGGAGATATGTTCGATTTGTATCGGGAGCTTTTCGGTACATGTTATTAGTTACCTAATCTGTGTGCAAATCATTTCAGAACCTCATTCCATCAACTAAGACACACGAAATTATAACGGGTAAAAAAATCTCTTCATCTGTTCTTATTTATATGTGACACATTTTCTTTTTCTATTCAACCACCACATATTTTTACCCCTTTAGTGAATAGTAAATAAGTGGCTTCCCAGATTTTTCTTTCATTATATTCTTCTGATACAAACGAAAGAATAGGCTACAATTTCCATGTTCAGTTTCTATCCTCTATTTTAACACTGCATCGGACTTTGGCAGTTTATCCAGTATTTTTTTTTTCAAACTGCAGTTGGTATAAAATAAACGACTCTTTAAAGTCCAACATTTAGATTACAGTTTGCAGTACCAATAGCTACGCTTTCGTTTCCTTTCTTTAAATACAACCTTCCTGACAACCACCTCTATTCCAGTTCTCAATTCACAGTCGTAACATAAAGCAGAGAAACAATAATGAACCATTCGTCTATTTTATTGCCCGTATTCTGAAACAGTATAAATTAGTACCTCTTCTAACCATATTTAATTTTTGTTCACTTCTGCTGATTTGAGGTTCATCAGTAGAAGAGTTGATATTCTTCGTACTGTGTACAATACAATTATGTGTAACAAATGCTCTTTATTTACATAGAAACTTTATAAAGGATCAGAGGAACCATTTGAAAATTATGTTCCATTATTGAGCATGTTATTATTATTTGACAACTTTTTACATGGCTGTATATATTTCCTATATAACTTTGTTCAAATGAAAAGGTAATTATGACCTGCCACTTATTTAAGGCCTCTAATTTTCTTCTTATGGTATCTACAGATTATATCGGTAAACTTGAAGAAATTGTTGAGGGAACGACTGCAACAAGGGATCCGTTTCTGCGCCTAATTATCAAAGACAACCTGTACGTTCTCTAGCAAAAATACAGCTGCTGTCCGCCAATTTTTTTTTTGATACAACGGTATAGTACTTACTGCTGAAACATTTGCAAACATTTATCCACTATATGATAAAAACTTTCAGACGTAAACAGTAGCCCTTAATAAATTTGATAAAAAACATAACCCTCCACATTGACATTCCACTCAAACTTGTAGATTCATTTTCCACTATTCAGCTGCTCTTTATCGAACCCACCGATTTAATACCAAATCTTATTCTATGTAAATCTAATCTTATCATTACTTCTGAAAAATTTCATTCCCTACCTCTGACTGCCTGTACATGCCTTATGACAATACATAAATTGAATATTAGATAACAAGTTTATATTTTACAGCCCTGCTCAATAATATATGCCTCCCTTCTTATGATTTCTAAACACTAAATGAAATTTCTATAATTATACACCCATGGACCTTATGTAAGAAAGATTGCATTATCAGGCGGTTTAAGAGTTACATTTTCTGCGTCCATCAAAAACAATTCAGAGAGATTTAACTATAAGATACATTAAACAAAGAGAAAAAGAAAATTATTCTACCAACCCAGAAACCTAAGTAGCCAAACCTCATTCAAAAACCTATACACATACCCAGGGAAAAAACTGAGCCTTGCAAAACATCTCTCGGGTACTGCCTTCCCTTAGCTTTAAATTTTCCCCCACTCCCTGAAAAGACTAAAGCGTTAAAAAAAGGTAACATATCAAGTCACACTTCAAACTATCACTTCATCAATTACATGCACATTCTACAACTAAAAATAAGAAACTTTTAAAGTGACTTCTATCATTATAAAAATCATTTATACACCTGTTCTGCCCAAACAACACCACCAAATACAAAGATCTACTTTGCTAATAACATTCCATCACATTATACATGTTAGAGGTGACACCATCAGGTGCAGACTAGGGAAAGAAATCATAGAGACGCCTGATAGGTTCAACCGCCCTGCAATAAAAAATGCTCCGCACCCAGCGATTATTGCAGTCACCTCACCTCAGTTAGAATCTTACTTAACCTCTACCCCCCCAATTGACAACTTCAACCACAAAATAACATACGTATTGAAAAATTACAGCTTAATACTGAGGCTGCTGATTATTTTTTTTCAGGAACTTCTTCATATGGCGTCCCACCACAGGCTTAGACAACACTCCCACCACAGGCTTAGACAACACTGCCTCATCCCCAGCACCGACGGTTTAATGTTTTGTAAACACTACTATTGGATGTTTTGAATGTTATATGTACATATATAGCCACCCAATTTTGCTATGTAATACAACGGGTGTTAAAATCTCTACACATCTGAAAATTTCGAATACACAACCGCTGCAACGCGCGGTTGATTCCTCGTTGAGATTAAGGTACAATAAAATAAAAGAAAAATAAGAAGTGAATGGTATTTGTTATATAACATCTTCTATTACTTTTTTAAGTTCCTCCCACTTTCTTAAAAATTTATAATTTGTTTATACCACGTTACTTTTTATATAAATTACAACATAAAATTAGTATTTTTTTCTTTTTAATTTAAGTATAGTATTGATAATAAAAAAAATATATTTTGTAATTTCTTTTAAAAATATATATTATTTTTTGATTATATGTACTACTTTGTAGCTATAACTCTTTTAGGCTATGCGGTATATCCCTTCCATGTCATAAAGACTTCTTCACGAAAAAATAACGAGGCGGACACCATATCTAACATGCGTGAAACAACTGCATGGTATATGAGCGCGAAATTGTCCACGACCAGATTACTACGTGATTTTGGTTCAAGTTGATTGACTAGCAATTCAATTTATGACACCTCACATTTTTAATATATTGAATATAAATATTTATTTAGATTGAAATTTGGTTTTCTCAAATAACTTTTGCATGCTAACAATTTTAAAAATTATATAATTCGAAGTGTGTTTTATTTTATTTCTGAACATACCGGTAAAAGTTTGAACAAAGGGGCTGCTTTTTCTTAAAAGTATTATTTTCTCTCGTGAGCGCTTTTTGACACGTTTTTGAACACCTCTAACCTTAGTGGAGATGAACGAGAATTAATCGAGCTTGAGAATATATATGAGCGCTTTTCTTAATTTATTTATATGTGATATATTTTTTTTTATTTTCATAAATTAGTATTTTTAATATTGTAATGTTTTATTTATGTTAAATACAAAAAATTTTAAAAAAGTCAAAAGATAATAATAGAATAATAGAATCACATATGTATATCAAATACATCTTCTATGTAATAATCATGTGTGATTCAGCCACCGTCTACAGCAAAATTATATAACCACCACGAGATGAATACACCTCATACCCTTAGTAAAAATAAGTACCCCTTAATAAAAAACTAAAAATATAAATGAAATTGAAATAAGTGGGGGTGGGTTCAGCAGCCACCATCAACTACTTTGTAATGTTACCATCGAAAGAATTAATCATCCCAAGATAACTATGTGCTTTTGTTGTGTTTTTTTCTAAGTTTTAATTAGAAATTTGAGTTGTTTGTATTATCTAGAAAAGCGTGTTAGATAATTGAATATCTCGATGGTTAACTCGATAATATCAATCGGATGAGATTTAGATTGATCAATTTGGAGCGTAGAATTTTTGAATGTAATCAAACAAACCAGAAGATGAAAATGTTGATCGATACAGTTTTTGAGGGAGCGTATCTGCAATTTCAAATTTCGATTTAATTTTCCAAAATTACACATTAAGTCCTCGCGAAATTTATATGTCAATTTCCGAACTAAATTAATTTCTAGTGTAAAATGAAAGCATTTAACCGGGACTAAATTAAGTTCAAACCCAGCCGGGGCTCTGGCCCTTGGACCTCGCCAGGGGCTGCCGCCCCTTGGACCTCGCTCTCTCGGTGGCGTTGCCTTTAAACCACCGCCAAGGGGGCGTTGCCCCCTTGGAACCCTTTAACTTATCAATACGGACGTGCACTACCCCGCACCTCTGAACCTGACCTATATAAGTTAGAAGTCCAATTGAACGATAGTCAATCCAATTACACTAAAATACCAACAGTCGCAATCTCCGATGGAACGGTGATGTTGTGTAACGAATTATGTTACTATTGTAGTTTAATTAGAATTGATTTTGATCAACGAGAATTATGAAATATATCGAACAACTCCAGAGATGTATTATGCACATTTGTAATGATACTATTATAATTCTAAGAACCTGACTAGTGTTTTTAAGGGCAGCGCCCCCTTAGCGGTGGTCTATAGTTAGCGCCCTCTGATCTGGGGTCCAATGGACAGAGTCACTAGTTGGGAATTGGGATCTAGCGGACACTTCGTAAAAATTGCTTCATAATAATTGCATCAAAATTAATTTTCTTGTAAATTGACATTTAAAATTTTGGAGGGACTAACATTTGACAAGTACGAACGTTTTCCCTTGCAGATGGGTCGATCATTTTAGTTCAAAAATTGACCACTAGATTCATATCCTACTTGATCTTGTCGGAGTTTTATTTTGAGTTTTATTCGATTGAAAGTTCAAGTTAACCGATCCAATAATTAATTTCAATACAAAAGATACTAACTGTATGCCACGGTACTACAAAATAACATCGAATTTGCAAACATAAATAATAATAACACAATTTTTATTGAATCAGAACAATATTATTACACAACAGAAAGGGTTAGAAACAGAATAATGAAATAAATGCATGAAAAATAAATAATAGAAGACGGAGCCAGAGCTCGTGTTGAACACGATTTTTTTAAAACAGATTTCGGTCTGTTTCCCAGGATACGGTGGCTAAAGCAACGTATTGCTGGAGTTTTTACTTGCCTGAGATTGTAGAGAGAATCGAGCAAAAAAGAGGAGAATGAATGAATTTCCGGTGTGTTTTTTCTGTCCGCTATGGACGAGTTTGAATAGCCACGAAATGTAGTGCTGTCCAAGACAGCAATCAACATTAAAACGCATATCAGTTTCCGAATTAACTGATTGCATATTAAGTGCGCATATCATTTGGATGGAGTGCTTTCCAAGATCAAATCATTTCCAAAAATAGATAGCGGGAGGAGCAAAAACCGGTCTGTGCGAACCCGACCATTTTCGAGTCGTATTCGTGTCCACAGAATGCGCGAGCGCGCCCAGGATTTTCTAACCGATTTTCTCATTTTTCTGCCTGCGCGCGCGTAGATTTTGGAGTATAAAGTGACAATACAATTTGATAACCATCCAAGTTCCTTGGCTTATAAACCACATTTCACTTTGATCCACTTCCAATGTGGGACAAGTGTTTCTAGCTCAAATATATATAGTTTGTAGACCACACTTTGAGCATCGATATCTCATTCACCTCTTAATCACTTTGGACGTTTAATATCTCGTTGGAAAGCCCTTGTCCTAGGCTATTCAACCATATCAAATAACCCATCTAATTATTATATCTACATATAAATAATTAGGTCCAAAGTTAGGAAAATATACATCTTTTTTCCCTATTTTTTCCAACAATCCCCCACATGAATGGAGATCGATGGAGCAATGTACTCGAGCATTCTGAAATCTCAACAGTTGAGTCTTGCGTAGGATAGGTAGGTGTTCCCTTTGAACCTTCCCTTGTAAAATGTACTTAGCCTCCTGGCTGTCAGTAGACTGCGATGCCTTTGAACTGAGCTGCCGTTTGTGTAGGCGACAATACACTTTACACATGACTCTTCCTGACAGTATCAACTCCTCATAGTCGTGTCTTTATGGTCCTGAACACTTGCCTGGTTCTGCGAGAGTCTTAAGAAATTAGCCCCCATATTTCTCTTCGAAGCGACCCCACTTCTCTCTCACATAGGTGATTCCTTGAATCATTAAAATTTGGAAGCTTATCCTCACTGTCATTGTTTAATAAAGGAACGGGTTTGGAAGTTTGGAAACTTCCTTTTAGTTTTGGGTGTAGTCATATCATGACTTCCCCCCACAGTGACATCCTCAATTCATACAGGTAGGTTATCCTATTGAACCTAGATCTTGGGATCTCCAGTCACATAGGTTAGGTTTCCTTCATATGAATTATACATTCACGGGGGCTTCAAACCCATTCCTCTAGACGACCTATATACTGCCTCTCTGCTTAAGCCTTTAGTAAGCAGATCCGCTATATTATCAGCTGACCTTACATAGTCAATCGTGATAATCCCCGTTGAGAGCAGTTGTCGTATAATGTTATGCCTACGTTGAATATGTCGAGACTTCCCATTATATATTGCGCTATGAGCACTACCAATCGTCGATTGGCTATCACAATGTATAATAATGGCCGTTACCGGCTTGGGCCACCTGGGTATGTTCTCGGTATTTTGACGTAACCACTTAGCTTCTTCTCCACCTTTGTCCAAAGCAATAAACTTAGATTCCATCGTTGATCTGGATATAACCGTTTGCTTGAACGATTTCCAAGACACAGCTGCACTTCCTAGTGTAAACACGTATCCACTAGTTACTCTTTAATCCTTTATATCACAGATCCAGTTCGCATCGGTGTATCCTTCAATTACTGCTGGGTGTCTTGAGTAATGTAGCCCGTATTCACGAGTGTACCTTACATATCTTAGTAATCTTGTTAGACTTTTCCAATGTTCAGCACTTGGATTACTAGTTTATCTACTTAACTGCTTACAACATATGCTATATCAGGTCTTGTACAACTCATCAGATATATTAAACTACCAATGATTCTTGAGTACTCCAATTGCGAAACTCCTTGACCCATGTTTTTCGAGAGGTGTTGACTCGTGTCAATAGGAGTTCTAGCTATGCTTGATTCACCCGGGTTAAACTTCTCAAGAGTCTTATCCACATAATGAGTTTGGTGAAATATGAGACCCTCTTTAGCCCTAGTGATCTTTATCCTAAGAATAGAATCCGCCAAACCCATGTCTTTCATGTCGAACCTTGCTTTCAACATATCCTTCGTGGATGTGATCATCTTATCATTACTACCTATGATGAGTATATCATCAACGTAGAGACATAAGTTGACATATCCATTTGGTGTATCTTTCATGTAGACACACTTTTCGCATTCATTGATCGTGAATCCTTTTTCTCTCATGACATAATCAAACTTTTGATGCCATTGTTTAGGGGCTTGCATCAATCCATACAATGACTTCACAAGTTTGCACACTTTCTTTTCTTGCCCTTTCGCCACAAAACCCTGGGGTTGTTCCATGTAAATTTTCTCTTCTAAATCTCCGTTTAGAAAGGCGGTCTTTACATCAATTTGGTGAACCTCCAAATTTCGAATGGCGGCTATTGCAAGTACCATCTTTTAGACGTTATTCGGGTCACCGGTGAGTAAGTGTCAAAATAGTCCAGACCCTCTTTTTGTCTATAACCCTTAATTACCAATCTTGCCTTGAATTTATCAACGGTGCCATCCGCTTTCATCTTTTTCTTAAAGATCCATTTGTAACCTAGTGGGTTGCATCCCGGAGGAAGATCCACTAGTTCCCACGTATGGTTTTGTAAAATAGATTCTATTTCACTTTTAATGGCTTCCTTCCATTGAGGTCCTTCGGAAGAAGTAATTGCTTCTTTATATGTGTTTGGTTCACTATCCACCATATAAGAAACAAAATCGGGACCAAACGATTTTTCAACCCTAGCTCTCTTACTTCTTCTTGGTTCATTCTCTTCTTCTTCAGATTGTTCTTCTCTATCTTGCCTTTCTGGTTCATAATCATGACTAGCCTCCCTAGGAAGATTTCCCTAGGAAGATTAGTCTTGCTAGGTAGACCATTGAGAGTTAGACAAGGAAACACATCCACGAGAACGAGGCATTACGAGATTCCATGAATGTACCTTTGTGTATATCGGGAATTTTAGACTTGTGTACCACGAATCGATAGGCGCTACTATGATGTGCATATCCAATGAATATGCAGTCTACCGTTTTTTGTCCTATCTTTACCGCTTTAGGTGGTGGAACAACCACCTTGGCCAAACACCCCCACACTTTGAGGCATTTGTAAGAGGGTTTCATGCCCCTAAATAATTCATATGGGGTGTCGTCCTTCTTTTTCCAGGGTATCCTATTCAAAAGGTAGTTAGCCGAGAGTATGGCATCCCCCCACATGTCCTGGCTCAACCCAGAGCTTAGCAACATGGCATTCATCATTTCCTTCAAGGTTCGGTTCTTTCTTTCGGCAATGTCGTTTTGTTGAGGTGAGTAGGGACAGTGAATTCATGTCTAATTCCATGTTGCTCGCAAAGGTTAGCAAATGGCGACACATATTCACCTCCTCTATCGCTTCTCAATACCTTGATTTTCTTGTTAAGTTGGTTCTCAACTTCGTTTTTATATAGTACAAATTTCTCAATTGCTTCATCTTTACTTTTTAGTAAATACACATAGTAGAATTTTGTACTATCGTCGTTGAACGTGATGAAATATTTATTTCCACCTTTCGTTGGGATTGATTTTAAATCAGAAATGTCCGTGTGAATCATATCAAGGGGTTCGGTGTTACGTTCAATAGAATGGAACGATGTTCTAGTAAGTTTGGATTCAACACAAGTTTTACATTTATATTTCGAGTTAATATGAAATGGTGGTATACTCTTTAGTTTAATTAAGCGTCTAATTGAGTCAAAGTTGACATGATCGAGTCAAAGTTGACATGACCGAGCCGACCATGCCCTATGACCTGGCTGGTCACAATTGTAACACGTCCCCTGGAATTTGGTAATTCCACCTTTAGGACCGAGATTCATTCTCGATTTTCCACCTTTCCTGTTACCCTCATAGGCTTTCCCTTTCCCCTTTTTGTAATAGTGACCTTTACCCTTAAACTTGCCTTTAGAAGACTGACTGGATTCAACCATGTTTGCTTTAGCCGAAGCAGGGTTAAATCTATTCCTCTGGTTTGTCTTGTTGTCCTCTTCGATACGAAGACGGACGATAAGATCTTCGATAGTCATCTCCTTTCGCTTGTGCTTTAGATAGTTCTTGAAGTCTATCCAACCTAGGGGCAACTTTTCAATCATCGCAGCAACCTGAAAAGTCTCACTAAGAACCATACCCTCGGCATGAATATCGTGCAACATCACCTGGAGTTCTTGGATTTGTTCAATGATAGTCTTAGAGTCTAGCAACCACGAACTTCTTAGTTCCCGCATCCTTAGTTTTATACTTCCTTTCCAATGACTCCCAAAGTTCTTTGGCAGTCTTGGTCTTGAAATACACATTATAGAGGGAGTCGGCCAGGCCTTTAAGAACATAGTTCCTACACAAGAAGTCTGAATGTTCCCACGCTTGTACTGCGCTCCGACTTTAGGCATCAGCATCCCCTTCAATCTTTGGGGCACTCTCAGATAAGAACCTCACAAGGTTAAGAGTAGTCAGATAAAACAACATCTTTTGTTGCCATCTCTTAAAGTTCAAACAATTGAACTTTTCTAGTTTTTCTGCATGATTCGCCACATCATTAGGTAATGGCGCAATCACCAGAGTGGTCACTACAGAAGCGGTAAGACTAGTACTAACCACCATGGTAGTAACTTGAGTAGTCGCTGGAGTAGTCATCCTGAGATCGCAGAAATGACGATACAAATTATATAGAATTCAAAAATTCTAATATAATATTATTCGTGAGACTAATAAGTGTTCGTAACAAAAGCAGAAAATTGTTACAATCTGTTTACAAATTCGAACAACTAAGGTGTTTGAATCTGTTTTAAGAGTGTATGTCACGGTACTGGATTTTAACAGCGAATTTACAAACATTAATAATAATAACACAATTTTTATTGAATCAGAACAATATTATTACAATACAGAAAGGGGTAGAAGCAGAATAATGAAATAAATGCAGGAAAAATAAATAATAGAAGACGAAGCCAGAGCTCGTGTTGAACACGATTTCCTATAAAACAGATTTCGGTATGTTTCCCAGGATACGGTGGCTAAAGCAACGTATTGCCGGAGTTTTTACTTGCCTGAGATCGCAGCAAGAGTCAAGCAGAAAAGAGGAGAATGAATGAATTTCCGGTGTGTTTTTTGTGTCACGAAATGGAGTGTTGTCCAAGACAACAATCATTATTAAAACGCATATCAGTTTCCGAATTAATTGATTGCGTATTAACTTCGCATATCGTTTGAATGGAGTGCTCTCCAAGATCAAATCATTTCCAAAAATATATAGTGGGAGGAGCAAAAACCGGTCTGCGCTATTTCGAGTCCGCAAGATGCACGAGCGCGTCCAAAATTTTCTAACCGAGTTTCTCATTTCTGCACCCCCCCCCCCCTCACGTAGATGTTGGAGTATAAAGTGACGATACAATTTGATAACCATCCAAGTTCCTTGGCTTATAAACCACATTTTACTTTGATCCACTTCCAATATGGGACAAGTGTTTCTAGCTCAAATATATATAGTTTGTAGACCACATTTTGAGCATCGATATCTCATTCACCTCTTAATCACTTTGGATGTTTAATATCTCGTTAGAAAGCCCTTGACCTAGGCTATTCAACCATATTAAATAACCCATCTAGTTATTATATCTACATATAAATAATTACGTCCAAACTTAGAAAAAATACATCTTTTCTCCTTATTTTTTCCAACACTAGCAACTCTCAAATTATCCAAGTACTGATTCTAACTACTAGAAATCTCAAGTTAAAAAGATCGGATCTTTCTCGCTACAAGACAAATTAGGTATGGTGATCATTGGATAATTGGATTCTGAGGGCCAATTCGTGAATCTCTCACAATAATTCCTCTTCGGAGTATTCTAAAGTGAAGTTTGCACTTGCCATTTGTTTATTGATTTTTGCCCTTTTATTAACACCACTACATCCGAGAGTAGTTTTTCTAGTTTCTCTTTATTCTCCTCACGTGTTTACTTATTTAGAGCATTTATGATATGTTTCTTAAAAAATATATGAGTGTAAATCTATATAATTTAAGATTTGGTTATGAGTGGTTGTGAGTAGACGAGAGAGAAACACTTTACAAAATCTGTATTTGACAAAAAGTTTGGTGATTTGCTAAATTTTGGGGATTGAAAGAGAGAGGAACTGTAATAATAAAGGTATAAAAAATATTATTTAATTATGGTTGTAAGTGAAAGATAGAGAAAAGTAATAATAAAAGTATAAATTATAAGGATAAGGATAAGGAACCTGCTGTGAATAACTATAGACGACTGAAATCACATAATACAGAGAATTAAGAAAAGGATGCTTAAAAAAGGAATGGTAACAAAAGGGAACCACAGGAAATAGGCTCAAACGAACTCCAATTGAACTCATTCCATTGTTGTTGGAACCGTCTCGTCGAATCAATATCATGTTTAACTTTTTGAGTTTTACTTTTAAATTCAGAGTTTAACCTTTAGAGTTTAGGATGTAGCTATGCTTTTCAGGTTTAACTTTAGTTTTTAAGGTTTAGCTTTAGATATTAACAACCCAATAATTATCTGACGAATTGTTTTCTATACCATTGAATTTTGTTAAATCGAAATTCGTTTGAGACTTTTCTCCATTTTTTTAGTATTCCATTATTAACCCTCTCTCATAAAATGATTTTTTTTACAGTAAAACAAATTGGCTTCCTATTACGTACTTGAGATACAAGGTTTGATATATATATTCTAATTATTATGAAAGTATGGCACAACATATGACCCATATTTGATACCATCTTGCAATGTTGACCTGGACAGTTGACACTGCTGTCATATGACCTATAACTAATATGACCTATTACATTTTTCATGCACTATCCATCCAAAGACCATGAAGCAACAAAACATCATGCATATAAAAAGTTAAACCAGTATATATTAGTTTTTTCCCCAACAAAGTTAAATCAAACATACTAGTGTACCAAACATACAAACTAAACAGCCATCAGTTTGTTCACTTGCCAAATTCCCTCCTCCAATATGTAGAGAAACACACTTGTCACCGGTGTCCAAGTCATGTGCACTAAGAAAAGCAGTCCAATTGCTTGCTATATACCTGAATATGAAAATGTTCGAAGATTGACTTAATATATCAAATCTTGATAAATATTTACTACATTTGTATAATGATTAAATGTACCGTGCATAACGTGGATTGATTTGAGTTGTAAACTATAGCACAAATACCTCTGAATCTTCCACCCGAACATTCATACTCATAGTGGTTTCAACTTCAGCCATATCTGCAAGTGGTGCTGGTAGTCTCTGCGAATAACAGATTCGACCATAAAAATTAATAAACGGATGACTTTCATATAATATCTAACACACAATCGGACTGAAAATGTGTACATACATATGCCTGATTTCGCTTAATAATCACTTCGACCTCAATGAAAATATGATGCTCCTCGTCATCCTCAGGACTTCATTATCATTCTCCTCCTCATCCTCAGACACCTCATCATCATTATCCTCCTCATCCTCAGATACTTCATCATCATTATCCACCTCATCCTCAGACACTTCAACATCATTTGGATTTTCATCAACACCAACAACAGGTTGGTCATTACGGTCAAAATTAGCAGGAATGTGGTCAAGGTCAACATAAAATCCGTTGAGACCATAAACCGTGATATTCCAGTTTTTAGCATCAATGATTTCAAACTCCACACACAATCTTTTGTGTATATGGACCGCCCTTACTATAGCCCTCCAATCATCAATTATGTAAAAGTCACCATCTGCTTCACCCACTTCAACTGGATAACGTAAATCATCCCTCTAATGAAGAGTAAATGTGTGGTGTGGTGCCACCATGTTGAAATACAATCTAAATGCGCGTCTAGGTAACTTCTGTAATTATTGAGATAGTTAAAAGAAATAACAACTAATTTAAAAGACGAAAGTTAAAGAATTACCAATAAGGGCTCCGACGGAAATCATATAACCTTAAAGAACCTCATTGTGCCTAAAAAAGGTCTTTAAGTTACCTAATGATAATGAAAATCTCATTCATAACAAACTCAACAAATTAAGTTCTGTTAGCGTTATTAAAGTACAAAAGCATATACAAAGATTAAAAGATTATGTTTTTACCTTCAAGATCTAGATTGTTCTGATGCCCTAAATCGTAATAACTCTCTTTTGGAGTTTTGAGAGAAAGTAAATGTGTGTAAGACGACGGGGTTAGGTTTTTGGATAATGGGGTAAGCGGATTAAAAAGATTGTTGGGTATTAAGATCCGATTTTTTATTTTCTAAATATAATAAAATTTAATTAAATTCTAGAACTTACATAAAGTAACACTACTTAAATTTAATAAATTTTTTTGAGTTACACACATTACATAAAACTGGGCATAATAAAGCTCAATTGGGTATAATGAAGCTCAATAGTGCATAATCTACTGAATTGGGTATGATGAAGCTCAATTGGGCACAATCAATCTAAATTGGGCATAATGGAGCTAAATTAGGCATAATCAAGCTCAGTTAGGCATAATGAAGCTCAATTGGGTATAATGAAGCTTAATTGGGTATAATGAAGCTCAATTGGGCATAATGAAGCTCAATTGGGCATAATGAAGCTCAATTGGGCATAATCAATCTAAATTGGGCATAATGAAGCTCTATTTGCATAATCAATCTAAATTGGGCATAATCAACTCAATTAGGTATATGAAGCTTAATTGGGCATAATAAATTTAAATTGGGCATAATGAAGCTCAATATGGCATAATCAATCTAAATTAGGCATAATCGACTTAATTGGGTATAATGAAGCTCAATTGGGCATAATCAATCTCAATTGGGCATAAACAATCTAAATTGGGTATAATCAATTTAAATTGCGCATAATAAAGCTCAATAGGGCATAATCAATCTAAACTGGGCATAATGGACTCAAAAATGGGTATAATGAAGCTCAATTAGGCACAATGAAGCTCAATTGGGTATAATGAATCTTAATTGGGCATAATAGACTCAATTAGATATAATGAAGCTTAATAGAGCATAATGAGGTTCGTTAGGGGATAATCGACTCAATTGGGTATAATGAAGCTCAATTGGACATAATGAAGCTAAATAAGGCATAATCAATCTCAATTGGGCATAATTAATCTAAATTGGGCATAATAAACTTAATAGGGCATAATCACTCTAATTTGTGCATAATGTACTCAAATGTGCATAATAAAGCTCAATAAGTAGCTGTCTTATCACTGCCTGC
>JBCNJP010000017.1:13415216-13443105 GCA_039602395.1 Deinandra increscens subsp. villosa
CCCTCAGGTTCTCGATTCCCCGAATTGCAGATCTGCCAAATTTCATCGCCGGATAACCACCGACGCGGCGCCAGTCGCCGGCGGCACATTGCCACTGCCACCCACCTCTCCGACGCGTGAAGGCGCGCGGATCACCGGAATTATGCCGGAATTCTTCCTCTGAGGTCGTCGGACTCCCCTGAGTTAATCTGAGCTATCAATTTCAGTGTTCAGGTACTTTTGTAAAATCACAGATTAATTACAGAAATTATGGAACATTTGTGTGAACTTTTTCTGTTACCGGCATTTCATCGGAGTTGTTCTGTTGCCGTTGCCGGACCTCCCTGGTCACATCTGAGTACTCAATTTCGGGTTTTGATCAACTTTCTAAATTCACAGAACTCATACAGAATGAAATTCTATAAAACTTATGTCAAAATTTATGTTAATATTCCGTTAAATCAGTTAACTCTGTTCACTCCATTCGGCTATAGTTTGTTCAAATATGTGAAACTTAAAATCAGTTAAATTTTTCGTTGTTATATCTAGTTATCTAGTCAGTTAACATTTTCGTTATTATATCCAGTCATCTGGTAAGTTATTATTATTAGTCATATTTTCTTTGTGTTATTTGATCCAGTTACCTGGTCAATTTACTTTATCATATTTTATCCAGTTATCTGGTCCTTTAGCTAAAATTAAAAATGACTAATAAAACTGAAAAAGAAAATGAATCGGAAAAAGACGTCAAAACAAATAACTTTGACACCTTACAAGGAACAACCCGATTCCCAGATAATAAACTGGATGGCTCCAATTTCTTTGAATGGAGCAAAACAATTCAGATCTTTTTACGAAGTATTGGGAAAGAATCCCATCTAAAATCTGATCCTCCAGCCGATAATTCCAAAGGTCAATGGCTGCAAACAGATGCTAAACCGTTCCTACAAATAAGGAATGCCATTGATAACTTGGTTCTTTCACTTATCAACCACTGTGAATATGTGAAGGAACTGATGGAATATCTATAATTTCTTTATTCTGGATAAAGCAACATGTCTCGGACTTACAACGTCTGTAAGTCCTTTCATAGGGGGAACGACATGAACGGTCACTTACTGCTTATGTTATTGAATTTAAAAGGACTTACGAAGAGTTCAGATTTCTTCTTCCTCTCAGTGTTGATGTAAAAGCCATGCAGACTCGGAGGGAACAGATAACTGTAATGAGTTTTCTGACGGGTCTACGAGACCCGAATTTGATATCATTCGATCCCAGCTTCTAACCTAATAAGCTATTCCGTCTCTCCAAGAGATTTTTGCTCAAATCCTTCGCCATGAAAGCATGTCAACCAATACCTCCTCAGCTTCTAACAGCGCACTGATAAGCCATGGAGGCTTTCGAGGAGGATATCAGGGTGGCCATCGAGGAGGTTCACAAGGTAGTTACATTGATCGAGCAGGTCAACGTGTTCCTACAACTGAATATGGTAACATTTGCAAGAAGCAACTGGCCAGGAATTCCAAAACTCAATTTGCTCACCTTGCTAGTACATCTGAAGAACAACCGACAGCAACCATTGTCGAGACAGGTAAATCTGTCAACTTTTTGTTGGTATCTGCCTCTAAATGGGTGATTGATTTCGTTGCCTCCAAACACATAACGGGTAATCTTGATCTTTTAACTAACCTACACCACTCACCACTTTCACATGTTATTATTGTTAATGGAAAAACTGCCAAAGTGCTTAGTTCTGGAAGTTCTCGTGTTACTCCTTCCATTCAATTGTTCTCTGTTTTAAATCTGCGCAAATTCCCATTTAATTTGTTATCAATCAGTAAACTAACCCGTGAACATAACTGTAGGGCCTTATTTCTCCCTCATTTATGTGTCTTTCAAGATATGTCGACGAAGAAATTTATTGGTAGAGGAAGAGAATTTGATGGCCTATACATACTAGAACCACAGACACCAAGTTCTTTAGCTTGCTCAGCCTCATCTCCATTTGAGGCTCATTGTCGTTTAGGTCATGATCTCCAATCTCTCAAGAAACTATGTCCTGACTTTTCTTAGTTGCCAATTTTGCAGTGCGGGCCATGTTAGTTGGCAAAACATGAACGTATCTACTTAAGTCCTAGAGTCAATAAGCGAGCTATGTCCCCATTTGAATTAATTCTTCTGATGTTTGGGGTCCATGTCTTGTTACGTCTAAATCTGGTTTCAAGTACTTTTTATCGTTTGTTGATGACTTTTCCCGTGTAACCTGGCTCTACTTTATGAAAAATTGTACTGGAAGTTTTTTCACACTTTTGCACACTTTATAATGAAATCAAAACATAGTTTAACACCTCAATTATAACAATGAAAAGTAATAACGCAAAAGAATACTTATCTGAAAACTTCAAGTCCTATTTATAGAACATGGTATACTTCATGAATCATCTTGTGAAAATGTGTGAGCATTGGATCGTCTACTCAATCTAGCTATTCGGACATCGAAACGTAATTAACCGATTATTTTATTAATCACAAATGAACAATTACAATCAAAGAACACTTAGAAACTGACACAGAGAAACACTCTCAGAAACACACACTTAAGAAATCTTACACGCTCAGAACTACTGATTACAAATAACAAACTTCTATTTATAGTCGACTGGTCGACTCTCATCGGCGAGTCCGAACTCCTGGTTCGGACCAGGTTCTGCCAGATGACATTTGGCTTGAACTTGTTCTTTGTTTGATACTTCACACGACGCACATATCAGGTATCAACAAACTCTCCCTCGTCGTGTGCAGTATCTCTTCAACATTATCAAATCTGTATCTTCAATCAAGCTCCCCCTCAAGTGTAGAATCTGTTCGTCCAATGAAATGAATCTTCGAACAAACTCATCCTCAACTCGATCGTAGCTTGATCTTGAATACTTGACAATGCTTAGTGTATCTCTGGTCTTTTATCAACAGATTCAGAAGACTTCAAGTTGTGATATCTTGCACTTTAGCAACCTACGTCAACATTTAAATAATCTTGGCGCAAAACGTCTCTTCGAGACTCCAAGATATGATTTTTAAATTTGAATTTGTATCACGTGTTGATCTGATCGAAAATATAGCAGAATTAAAATCTTTTTGGCTTTTAAAAAGTTTATATCAAAACAAACCTAAAATCTTTTTGATTTTTCAAAGTTTATGCTATAACACACCGAAAATCTTTTTGTTCTTTTCTAAAATGAAATGAAATCACAATACGGAATCAAACACTATTTTTGGTATGAGAAAGATCACTATATGGGATCATATTGGTCTTGACGCACTGAACTACACTTCAATTTAAATTAATTGAAACTCACAAGTCATGCTGATTGCTGGTATAATTTGTCCATTTTAAACTCAGGCAGAATCATACTCATAACATCTGGATATGTTAAGATATTGATTAGATTTGCTTTAACCAGTGTACCCCACACTATCAGACATAATCAGACATTTTCTGTTTTTCTTTTTTTATCTTTTTATGTGATAGCACTTGTGATTTTTCACAATGCATAATATTTTCATGATATCGTCAACTGTGTTCCATGCAAAAAGAACTAAGAATGTTAAATCGTCTACCTTAAGGTCGATCTTTCGGTACGCAGATAAGGCCTCGGATTTAACAAAATAAGAAAAATAAAACAAGTTGAAGTTGTATAACCCAACAACAATCAGGTTGGTACTCCCGTACACGCAGAGAAAGTCCGATGAGTTATACGAAACACCAAAGAAAATAAAGCAGAACGTCAAACGAACAACGATCAGGTCGGTCTTGTGGACATGCAGAGAAAGTCCGATCGTTTGACAAAATAAGGAAAATCAAACAAGTTTAAATCTTTGCAAAATGAACGCATGTATACACAGTGACTTCTCATTACTATTTTCACACTTATTTTTCTTTTTGTGTCATGAAATAAGCATCAAGATGTTGTCCACTTGGTCAAGCATTAGTATTTAGTGTATATCACATCTGAATACTTTCTGATTTGTCGAGCCTACCAAGCACATCAAGCAATGATCTTATGGCCCTTTCATCTACTCTATTCATGAGTCAGATACGTAAGCCAATGTACCATCATTTCCCAATGATCAATTTCTCAAAAATTTTATATTTTGCATGTATTCACCTTCCTTCCTTATATATTTTGCATATATTCACTTTCTCCCCATAACATGCTTTTTCCCAATACTCCCCCTTACTTACAATTCTCCCCCTTAAAATGAAAACTCTATTTATGGATTTTCATTTTACTCAAAAACAAGACTCTATTTTTGGACTTTTTGAGAAAAACTTGGAAGTAAAGAAAATTGATCAATCAACACGGATATGGTGCAGTTTAAGAATTTCAGAAAATTTGCAGATTTAGAAAATTTGATCATGAAATTTAAGTTAAGCGGAATAATCCTCCATCAACAACTTTGCAATCGTCGATAGGTCTTCTAGAAGTACCTGCACACTGGTCAAACTGATTAGTTCATAAATGATCCGAAGCGAATCGCTTCTGGTCGACCAGTGTCCTGATTTTGTTTAGAAACCACCTCAGGTTTCCATTATTGTTTTGGTAATTCTGTTTTTGAGGAAACAGTCACAGATGACTGTAATGATGAACCTACATTTTGAAACCTTTTGAAATAGAGGAACAAAACGTTTTTGTTTTAAAAAGAATGTAGACTCAACGTCATCAAAAACTCTACCTTGTTCATTAAAGAACATAGGTTTAGCAGTTTTACCAAAAACTGGTTCCTTGTGAAACCTTTGGGGTGAATCAGCAGGTAGTGGACAATCCTTTGCCATATGCCTTGTTTGGCGGACAAATATAACAAATTCATTTTGTTTTGTCCCACTTTTGATGTACCTGCGAAGAGTTACACACATGAATATCTCGAACATGATCAGAATTAGAATCATATACCTGATGCCTGTGATAATGAACCCACTTGGAAGTTGGGCTTCGAGAATAAGAATCATTAGAAGAAACATTAGCTTTTTGATTCTTCATGTGTGAAAGAGCAGCATCTTTGACAAAAACCTCAGAAATCTTTCTAGCATCCACACAGTGAAGAGGAAACTCTTTATCAGAAAACAATTGATCCGAACCCTTAAGTTTGTAGAACCTCTCGGGTTGAACTTTTTCAGCTTTAAAAACGTCCTTCTTCACTTGCTTCAGCTTCAATTTCTTTAAATCTTGAGATGATGATACTGACACCTCCTCAGCTTTCACATTCTTGACCTTAAAACCCAGACCCATATGCTTTCCAACAACTTTCTCCTCAGAATTAGAATTCTGATGTATATCCTTCGCCAATCTAGAAAATTCAGCTTTGACTTCATTAATATTCTTTTGCTCATAAAAGACCGTCTCATCAAAATCAGGTTGAGAACGAATCTTGTCACTTGATAGTATCTGATTTCTCATTATCAGCTGAAGATGAACCAGATACAAAATATTGGAGCAGGAGGAATCTCAGATTTCTTGCCTTTCTTCTTCTTATTCTTCTTGTTTTTCTTCTGCTTCACAACCTTTTCTTTTTCAGAATTAGATGATGAGAACTTAGAGTAATCACAATCGTCAACCTTCTCTGTCACTTCTTTAAAAGCTTCCTTGATTTGAGCAGGGGGTGATGCAGTTTTATCAAACATCTTCTTAAAATTAGCATCATTAGCTAAAAAGCTTGTAAACACTTGAGAATTTGAAACATTGTTTAGCAATCGATTAGCATCAATGACTTGAATCTTGAGATCAGAAATTTGCTTTTGAGCTTCAGCTAACTCTTTCTCATTAGCTATCAATCGCTTTGCAACTTTGTGTGTTTCAAATTTTTGCATGCGAAGATTCTCCATCCCTTCAAAATATTCTTTCTTCAATTTCTCCTCATTTCGCTTCTGAATTTCCAGATTTTCTTTCTGAACTTTATTAACACTCACCAATTCCCGCTTCTCATCTAACAACTTTTCCATGTCAACTTGATATGCTTCAATCTTAGCAGCAGATTCTTCAGCATTCTTTGTAAGCAGATCAAGTTTGATTTTAGACTTGTCAAAAAGATTCTGAAAATCATTTGCAGCATCTTCTACATCAAATTTCCATTTCTTAACTTCTTGAACTAACTTTTCCTTTTCTTCAGAAATCTTTGCTATTGCAACTTCAACATTCATTTTATCTTGTTTAGAAATCTCTAATGCGTCATTTAACAACTTGACCTCGGTAATCAGACATTCGTTCTTCAAAACCAATTCTTTTTCATTTTCGTTAGAAATCTTCAAATCTGAATTAATCAAATTGAATTCCGTAGAAAGCTTTTGAAGTTTATCCAACAAAGATGCATTTTCTTTCAACAAACTCTCCAAATTTTCAGCAGATTCATAAGAACTTGGTGTTGAACTAGTATCGGAACTAGTATCCGAACAAGAATCATCTGACTGATCATGAGTGACAATCAAGGCTGATGAATCATATCCAAACCGTTGACCCCAATCATAAACAGCATCATGTTGAACTGTTAAAGCTGTTGCCTTATCTGTGTTACTAGAAGATGGTTGAGAAAAACCAGGCTTGCTTGATAAAGGAAAACCAGACTTGCTAATATTTGCCTGTTGACATTCTTTGGCAAAATGTCCAAGCTTTGAACACTTGTAACACTTCAATTTTGACTTATCAAAACCTAATTTCTCACTAAAATCAGAAGTAGTTTTTCCATGCTTCTTGAAAAATCTCTTTGATCGGTGACTCAGCATAGCATATTGCCAAGATAAATCCAATTCAGTCAATTGATCATCATCAAGAGCATCAAGATCATCTCTTGTTAATTGTGCATCAGCAACATTTTTAATAACTAAACCAAATGATGATGAGATTAAAGAAGCAATCATTTTGGCACAATCATCCATTGATTCAGCAGAAAAGACATTTTGACTTGAAGAATTTGGAATTGTGAAACTACAACCCCGTGATGAATTGTTATCAGAATTTCCTGAAGTTCCAGCCATAAAAGCAACACTTGGTGCTGACTCAGATTTGGCTTAGATTTAGCACTCATGCTTGCACTATTCTCACCATGATACAATTCAGGATTCTGCAGAGTAGCAGTTGACTTCTTAGAATTTAACATTTCCATTTCCCGAGCATGCAGTTTTCCAGTAAGCTCATGAAATGTTAATGCAGAATAATCCTTATCATGAGTAAGAAGCAAAACATAATTTTCCCATTTTTCAGGCAACGCTTCCATAATCTTCTCCTTCAAATCAGCATCAGTCTTCTCAATTCCAACAACCTTTAATTCACTAATCAGATGTGAAAATCGGGAAACAAGAGCAGTAATGTTCTCATTGTCATAATATTGAAAATTATCAAATTCTTTATTCTGCACTTTCTTCTGACTTTTCTTGTAATCATCATTACCCTCACATCTTGCTGATAAAGCATCCTACAATTGTTTTGATTTCTTGCACTGAATTGATGTAACAACTCAGTGGTAATCCATGTAAGATAACGAAAGCTTTTTGTTCAAGTCATAGCTTTCTTCAGCAATTCAAAGTATGAACTTCCTTGAGTCTCCCGCATAAGTCGGATGTTGATAAAGTTTCTTAATTGGAATCCACAAATCGATGTCATTCGTACTTATATAAGCCAAAAATCGTTGTTTCCAATTCTGATAATCTTCAATCTTCAACAATTTGGGAACTTTCTGACTTGTTCCGATTTCATTATAAAAATTCAACATTATTTGCATTGCGTTTTGCATAGCGGCAAAAGCTCGAAATTCCGACATCATTGAAAAATTTTAAAATCCGTTGGCCGAACTTATTCCAAACTTGAAACTGTCGAGCCAAACTCCCTCCGAACTCTGTCCGAACTTAAATCAAAAGTCCGAACTTCAAACATACCTAAGTAGCTCCCGAACTAGCTCCGAACTTACAACGAACTAGAACAACCCCGAACTTCGACCGAACAATAGACCGAACACCGAGCTTAGATCGAACTCAGACCGAACACCGAGCTTAGATCGAACTCTAACCGAACTCAAACTTCGGAGCAGTTACTCCGAACCTGACCAGTGACCTCCGAACCTCGACATAATTTTTCAAAAACGATCGAATTTTGACAGTTTACGACGAGATTTGCAAGCAATGGATTGAGAAAAATGATAAGAAATGACTCAGAAGCAAATATGACACAGAAAGCTCGATAGAAATGATCAAAAACACGTAAACATCATCAAGAAACACCAAAAACGCTTCAAAAATCCGAAAATAGCAACCACAGATCAGTAGAGTGAACCAGAAAGCTCTGATACCACTTGAAAATGCGTGAGCATCTGATCGTCTACTCAATCTAGCTATTCGGACATCGAAACGTAATTAACCGATTGTTTTATTGATCACAAATGAACAATTACAATCAGAGAACACTTAGAAACTGACATAGAGAAACACTCTCAGAAACACACACTTAAGAAATCTTACACGCTCAGAACTACTGATTACAAAGAACAAACTTCTATTTATAGTCGACTGGCCGATCTCTGTCCGAACCTCAGGTTCGGACCAGGTTTAGCCAGATGACATTTGGCTTGAACTTGTTCTTTGTTTGATACTTCACACGACGCACATATCAGGTATCAACATCTTGTGTCAACACACCTGCTCAAAATGGAGTTGTCAAACGTAAAAATATACACCTCCTCGAGGTGGCAAGAGCACTCATGTTTCAAACCAACGTTCTAAAGTCATTTTGGTCTGATGTAGTGTCCACTGCATGTTTTCTCATAAATCAAATGCCATTAATTGTTCTCAATATTGAGATTCCGTACTCTGTTTTGTTTCCTCTAAAACCCATATTCCCCATTTCACCAAAGATATTTAGCAGCACTTGTTTTGTTAGGGATACTAGTCAGCACCTCACCAAATTAGATCGCAAATCCATTCAGTGTATATTCTTTGTTTATTGTAGGTTACAGAAAGGTTATCGGTGCTATTCTTCTACCCTTCAGAAGTATATTGTATCCCGGTATGTTACATTTCACGAGAACATCCTATTCTACTTTGTGTCACCTCAGTCCACATCAGGAATCAGTAAGAAATTTCTTAGTTATATTGGGTCAGAACTGACACCAGTGTCCATGAAAAGCCAAACGAATTACTACAACCTCCTGCAAACCCTCCTAAAGTTCTAGTATATGAAAGGCGAAGTCACATCCCATCAGATTCTGCTCATGAACCAATGCTTACGCCGGTAGATTAACCTGATAACCCTTCTGATTCTAATGTTGATCTCCCTTTGTCGGGCAAAAAGGTAAACACACTTGTACCAGAATGTTATCCTACCCAATTGCTTCCTTTGTTTCCTATGAAAAGTTAACTGCAGCTTCCCGCTCATTTGTTGCCACTCTGGATTCCATCACTATCCCTAAGACTATAAGGGAAGCTCTTGCACACATTGGATGGCGAAATGTCATGATTGAAGAAATGGAGGCACTTGATCAGAATAATACCAGGACTCTAGTAAACTTACCTATCAACAAGAAGGCAATCGGATGTAAGTGGGTAATCACAGTTAAGGTTAATCCAGATGGTTCACTGGCAAGGTTAAAAGCTTGCTTAGTCGCCAAAGGATATGCTCAAGTCTATGGCATGGATTACTCAGAAACATTCTCTCTCGTGGCCAAAATGTCATCAGTACGTCTCTTTTTCTCCTTGGCCGCCACATATAACAGGGGTTTATATCAGCTCGACATTAAGAATGCCTTTCTCCATGGTGATCTCAACGAAGAATTCTATATTGAGCAAACACCTGGGTTTGTTGCTCATGGGAGTCTGGGAAGGTATGTAGACTTAAGAAGTCCTTGTATGGTCTCAAGAAATCTCCTCGTGCCTAGTTTCGGAAATTCAATACGGTTGTAACATAGTTTGGTTAAGAAGAAGCGCTTATGATCACTCGGTATTCTTTGCATCATCTGCCGTTGGCTGCATTTTACATGTCGTGTACGTAGACGATATAGTAATAACTGGAAGTGATAGAGATGGAATTCAAAGTTTAAAATCATTTCTTGGAAATAAGTTTCAGACCAAGGACCTTGGCACTCTGAAATATTTTCTGGGAATCGAGGTCTCACGAAATAGAAAAGGTATCTGTCTGTCACAACGAAAGTATTGTGTAGATGTACTTAGAGACTCTAAAATGATTAAGGTAAAAACTGTGATGCACCCATGATACCAAATGGAAAGTTAGGAGCACATGAAGGTGACCTTCTTGCACAACCAGAGAAATATAGAAAAATCGTTGGTAAGTTGAATTACTTAACCATTACTCAACCAGATATCGCATTTCTAGTAAGTGTGGTAAGTCAGTTTATGTCATTGGAAAGTTAGGAGCACATGAAGGTGACCTTCTTGCACAACCAGAGAAATATAGAAAAATTGTTGATAAGTTGAATTACTTGACCATTACTCAACCAAATATCGCATTTCTAGTAAGTGTGGTAAGTCAGTTTACGCTCAATGACTGCACATTCTCAAGTATCTTCAAGGAGCTCTGAGTCGTGAAATCTTATACCAAAATAATAGTCATCACACGGTAGAAGGAGTCACAGATGGTGATTATAATGGGGATCCTACAAGTAGATGATCCATTATTGGGTACTGTATCCGTGTAGGTGGTAATCTGGTATCATGGAAGAGCAAGAAACAAAGCTTTGTCTCCCTTTCAAGTGCAAAATTTAGAGTACAGGGCTATGGCACAAACCACGTGTGAACTGGTCTGGGTTCGGAATCTCCTTGGCGAAATTGGGTTTAAACAAACAAAACCCATGAATCTATGGTGCGATAATGAGGCAGTCATTCATATCGCAAATAGTCCGGTATTTCATTTATAATTGTTTTTTTTTGAAAGGCAAGCATACCATTAAAAACTAGCAAGGCGCTAGAACAAGAGTACAAAAGACAAGAGAGAAGAATAAAAAACATACACAAAACCCCACAAAAACTACAAGCCCAGAAGAGCTATCGAATCAAACAGGAAAAAAAAACTATCCGGATTCATGAAAGGACGAAACACATCGAAGTTGATTGTCATTTCACTCGGGAGAAGCTTGAAGATGGAACGATTACAACTCCTCATGTATGAAGGGGGAACAACTAGCCGATATCTTCACTAAATCTTTACCTATGTCTAGAATCAGTTATATATGTAACAAGTTCGGCATAATCAATATATATGCTCCAGCTTGAGGTGGAGTGTTAAAGTATATATGTGTTGTCATTTATTTGTTTTTTAGATTTTTAGATACACTGGCTCACAAGTGGTTGGGTATTTACTTCTAGGTGTAACAGTAGTAGTTTGTGTCCTTATATATAGGTTATGTATATGCTATGTAAATCATCAAGTGAATACAATATCAATTCATATATTCTCTTTGTCAATCTGATTACCAATTTCACATATGAAGAACACAAAGATGATAAACTAAGGTTGTGTTTGGTGCACTAGCTGAAAAGCTAGCTGTTAGCTGATAAGCTAGCTGACAAGGTAGCTGCTAGCTGATAAATTATAAGCTAGCTGATAAAAAATAACATTTGGTAAAAACTAACTGATAAACTAGCTTAAAAATATAAAATGACATAAAACTACATGTCATAAATGTAAATAAAAATATTTATTTGTAAGTTAGGGAAGGGTAAAACTGGAAATATTACAAAAGCTAGTTGAAACGCTACTCCAACTCAGCTTTTCAAAAGCTAGCTTTTTGACGTTACCAAACGGGGCTTTTAAAAAAAACTAGCTTATTAAAAAAAGTTCCGTTTGGTAACGTCAAAAAGCTAGCTTATAAGCTAGCTGATAAACTAGCTTATAAAGCTAGCTTATGACGCGCCATACACAGCCTAAGTATTAAGCCTCTTTATTCACAAACAACTCGATCTACATCCACCAATATTTTAAATTACTTTATATTTGTTTTTTTTTTATAAAAGCTATAACATAAAAGTAAACATATTTTATAAAAATCTCTCAGTCGAATATAATATAGGTATATTTTATTTTAAAAAAAACTTCAAAAGTATTGATAAACTAGTTTGTTAACGTGCGTCAAGATTTATTTACACGGATCGTCAAGATCTATAAATCGGTGTGTTAGCCTCGTATAATGGTGGGTCAAGATTATGTGTCTGTGTTTTTGTTGGATGTCTTTAGACGTATTATTTTTCATATTTAGAGACATGTGTTATATCAACGATTGAGATCCAAATGATAGAATTATAGGGGATGAAGGGTAAAATAGAAAAAAAAAACATTATTATTAACTTTTATCAAGTTCCATATCCATTATTAGTTTGATAATTAAAAAAATAAAAAGATAGAATCATACATTTTATCTTTTAATAGGTATAATAGGTATCAATGGGGCATTTGTCCCAATGGGTATGGGGATGAAGGTTAAAGCTTGGTGACTTTGAGGTCTCGAAGTTCAAACCTGACTCAAGCGGGTTTTTCTCAAGTGGTGAGTTTTCTCCTTAATGGTGTTTCCTGGATGAGCCAAGCCTGGAGTGTCAAAATCAGTATGGACGGTTGCAATCCCGTCTCAGGAAGGCTCACTCGGGTATTGGAGATTTGGGCAGTAGTTCCAAACGTCGTTCAAAAAAAAATAGGTATAATAGGTAAATGTAAAAAGCCGCTCAAAAAAAAAATAGGTAAATGTAAAATAGTCTATTTTTATCTTCCTACTCTAATAAAACATTACATTTTTGACACTTGTCATCTTGAGATTCATTTTCATCATAATTTTCATGTATCTCTCTCTTATTCGATATCAATTATCTCTCTTATTAATTACTACGAATTTTAAATAATTAAACTATATAACTCAAACTATGAACAATAAAAAAATTTCTTATTTCAATAAATTACTAAAACTTAATAAATTATAATAAGATATCAATCATATCTTATGTTTAAATATAATTTTATAGTAATTACATCTTCGACATCTGTAATTCTTTGAATATTAACTATGGAAGATGATATGTTTGACTCTAAAAACTCAACTACGCAACTCATTGCTCGGTTAGAAAAACTTCACTATCAGCCAAATGCGAAACTGGATTTCATATTAACTATTGTAACTTAATCATTTTTTTGAATTTAGATATGACATGGAGACACTATAAAATAATTATTTTATAAAAAAGACATGATATAGCATGAAAGTTTAATATTAATGTTAGTTGGAGTAAGGTTTATATTTTCTTAAAATGTTTTGAATTTATTAGCTTTCTTTTGTTATGTGTTTTTTTTTATTAATTTGTGTACTATTGCTTGTCAAATAAATGCATTGTTTCATTTATTTCCTTCCCTCTCCTTTGTTATTTTGTCTATAACCAAACCTGACATTAGTTTAATTATTTCCATACAATTGACCAGTTTTAGTTCATTTTCAACAAACATGTGAACTCTTGGATTTATTTTTTTGTAACGAACTTTTATAGAATGCTGCATATTGTTTGTACACGAGAACATATGCTTTAACCTTTTGTCCATAATAGTTTGAAAACAATTAGATAATTTGTTTTCTCTGGAATGAAATTAAAATCAACTAAAGAGTTTAAAAAGTTTTGACCGATCTCTTTGTACTCCTCGTAGTGGTTGATAAATTTCACAATAAAAACATTTATTGAAATATTATTTATATGAATCTTTAACGTGAATTATGAATTGAATATCTAATTATTAAGCTCGTGTCTTATGAATTGAATATTTAATTATTAAACCCGTGTAGCACACGAATTATATGCTTACAACAAAAAAAATAACTTCTATTATTGGGAACAGACATAAAGCGTGATAACGTTTTCAAATAAATGACAATGATTGTAACTTTTAAACTTAAAAGGTATGTTTCATAACTTTTTAAAAATATAAAGAACAATTCGTTGTAATTTTTAAACTTAAAGCGCATGTTTCGTAAATTTTTAGAAATATACAAGACAATAATTGTAACTAGGTTAAGAGCCTTCCGCGCGCTGTGGCGGGCGTGGCTGTGAACGTGAAAAGCATTAGCATGCGTTGCGGTGGTAAAAAACATGATGTACCATTCGTAAAGTTAAATATGAACAAAAAGAAAATAAGTTCCGTTCACCAAACATGCTAGTCGACAAAAGAAGGGAAAAAATAGTCTCACAAACGTTATGTCAGATCGGAACAATAAAAATTTTAAATTGTCAAATCTAGATTCGTAAGAAAAAAATATCATCCTGTATCGCATTCGCAATAACTTTTGAAACACAAAAAATTTGAACCCTATATGATAATTCTTTTTTTACAACCTAAAACCAGTACCCCGGTCACCCATTATGAAATACCAACAAACTACCACTACGCTACTTCCTCCGATAATATTACAACCGTTAAACAAAATATATATAGTAAGTAAATAGTCAACAAAATAAGTAATCAACCAAAGAAAAAAAAACCCAAAAAAAAGGTTTCTCAGATTTCGAACCCGGGTCTCCTACTATAAAATAAAACATAAGCAAACAACCACTGGAGTATCTCTTTCAATTCAAATAGAAGCGCTAAAGAATATATATGTAGTAAAAAAAGAACTCAGAAAAAAACCAAAAAAACGAGGTTTCCAGGTTTAGAAACCGGGTGACACACATGAAACATAAGCAACCAACCACTGAGCTATCTGTTTGAATGAGATGCGCTAAATAATGTATATGTCTTTAGGAAAAAGTCAACAAATTAGCAGGCAATAGATAATTTAGTTTATACTACATGTAAATCATTATGGACTGTATGTAAACCTAAAAACAACATAATTTGAATTAAAAACAATATAATAATGAAGCACAACACAATATTGAATTATAAGTTGTTGATATAACAGAATTTGAAATCAAAACACAATAATAATGAAAAACAAAACAAGTTTGTCCTTAAGAAAGTGAACATTTTAGCTTGGAGGATTCGTCTTGACAAGATTCCTACACGACTTAATTTAAGTCGTAGAGGCTTGAAGATTAGTGATACTCGTTGCCCGTTTGTATTGATTGTCCGGAGTCCAGTTCTCATCTTTTCGGTTTCTGTGAGATGGCTTCTAAGATTTGGGATGCGATTGCTCGGTGGTTAGATCTGGATTGGTTTATTTCCAAACAATTCGATTGGGAGACTTGATATGGTGGATAATGGGCGGTGCTCTTCTAAGAAAAAAGAGCTTTTGGAAGCGATTTGTAAGGTCTCTTGGTGGGCTATTTGGTTATTGAGGAACAAGCTCATCTTTCAAGGGTACGCGGTTAGGAACGGCGAGATTTTTAATTATATTATTATATTATACAATGAAATTTGGTACATGAATAGTGTACTTTTTGTTTCTTATAGTTTGGCACGTGACTTTGGTATTTTGACACTTTCTACCCTTAAACTTTTATGATTTGTTTTTTTTAACGAAATAGTAAACTTTTGGTTTTCATAGTTTAGTCACATATGTTTCATACTCTTACGTTTTCTACCCTCTAACTTTTAAAGTTTTTTATTTTTTGTTTAAGCTTTGTTGTCTTCAACTTTGGCCATGAAACTTTTAACTTTTCTACGTTCGCTTTTAGTATATTTATATAGTTTTATACTTTTATTACAAGACTTTTAGACTTTTACAGTTTTTACCCTCTAACTTTTAAAGTTTTTTTTTTTGTTTTTGTTTTAAGTTTTGTTGTCTTCTACTTTGGCCACGAAACTTTTAACATTTTTACTTTCGTTTTTAGTATACTTTTATAGTTTTATACTTTCACCACGAGACTCTTAGACTTATATTTTTATAGTTTTATACTTTCTGCACGAGACTTTTAGACTTTTACGTTTTATACTCGTTAACTTTTTAACTCTCTAACTTTTAAAGTTTTTTTTTGTTTTAAGTTTTTTTGTCTTCTACTTTCGCCACGAAACTTTTAACTTTTCTACATTCGTTTTTAGTATACTTCTATAGTTTTATACTTTCACCATGAGACTTTTAAACTTTTACGTTTTATACCACTTAACTTTTTGACTTTCGTTCAGTATACAAATTCAACCCCGCAACAACGCGCGGAGGGGGCAAACATCTCGTTGTTTACTATTCTTATTTGTGGTACGATAATAGGAACAATGAGATTTTTAATTATATTGTTTACTATTCTTGGTGGGCTATTTGATTATTTAGGAACCCTCTCCTTACGCTATCCGTAGTGGGGCGTTATCTTGCATTTTTTGGCAAGATGGCGCCCCATATAACCCCCAAACCGCCCCCTGGGGCGTCATCTTAGCATTTTTGGTTGCCCGGGCGTGATATACATGGCGCCCATCCCATTCCTCCTTCATTGGCTTCCATTTTTTTTCTTTTTTCTGATTGGCTTTAATATAAAGATATTAATGATATATTAATGATTAGATAATAAATTAGAGGGGGTTTTGAGGGTTATGACTACACTACTTTGCTTATAACCCCCCACCCCCCCCCCCCCTTTGATAAGTCAGCATCCACATGTCGCATAACCTCCAAGGGAGGGGGGTTATGACTACACATAGTTTTATCATGTAATTGTTGTTTTGTTGGGCGGCCTTCTCGCCCGTCTTTTCTCTTTTTTTATTATTAAAATCTCTGTCGTTTCAAAAAAAGGTGTACCAAGATACTCATGACCATAAAATTTTAAACATTGTCATATGTTATAGATGTTAAGTTTTCCTGGGTTTTTAAGAACGCTTGTGCTTTTACATGACCACTCACTAGTAAAAAACATACGTTTTATCTACCTTTTACATCGAATAGTGAATCACCACAGATAAATAATGTATGGGTGATATTATTTTATCAATCTTGCTTTCTATCTAAAATTTAGTTCTTTGTGTATAGTTTCTAATGAGTAGACGATTGTCTACTCGTTGCGCTTAACTATCCTGCTTTTTTTTTGCATAAACTTGAGGCCGATCATAATTGTTTCGCAATACGACACTGTATAGACGGTTTGATTCAAAAAAAAAAAAAAACTGTATCATTGTTTGTCAAATTTTTTCTTTTCAAAACTTAGATTTGTGCCTGGTACTTCTTATAATATAACATGAATAAAGAAAAAATAAACACATCAAAAAATGAAGTTAAAATTAATGTAAACACAAGAAAATTATATTTGATGTAGATTGTGAAATTTCAACCACCATAGAACTAACGTTAGACAAGATTAATAAAAAATAATAACAAAAATATAAAATTAGAAAAAGAAAACAACGCAAATTGCTATGACACACACGTGGGTAATAAAAGAGCCCGCACCAAGCAAAAGAAAATTGCCAACATATTTGTTAAATATTAAAAATTGTTGTATTGTTCTTATGGGGAAGCACTCACACCATGACACCATGTTATGTATACATGTCTTATCCTTAAAAAATTTTAAAAAGAAAAAAATACTTTTGATTTTAGACTCTATTAGCTTCTTCAAAATAAAGTTTAATTTTTTTTGAAGAATTTAAAAAAATATGTATAAATGGAGAAGCTTAAGGTGAATTATGCATGTAGAGATGGCGATGAAGATTTGGAGGGTTTTTCCTTCTGTATAATCATATAACATAGTTTATTGTTTAAAGCGTTTTGATCATTACACGTTTTTTTTAATTTTTATTTTCTTTATATACTGTTATACAATACGATGCTCTTACGTGCCAACATTATCCCTCGACATGTGGATATAAAATCTTATTTATAATAGAAGATGGAAAGATACATTATTATTTAATATCATTATTTAATAAGAGAAGGAAACGAGAGCATAAAGGTGAGAACATACGAGATAGTGTCGTATGTTTCTAAAATATTTTTATTTATTAGTATTATTCCTTATATACAAAGATCAACCTTATAGTACCATCTCTTTAACATGTTGTACAATCCCACATAGCATATGGTTACAAGTGTTAATGCATCCATGTTTGAGGTACAAGTTCTGAGGCATGTGGTACAAGACATACAGCCATACTTACAAGTCGTTCTTTTACGTTCACCTGCCCAACAGTTGAAGAACTCTACATGTGGGCCCTCTCTCCACGTGCTTACCGCTGCCCACCCTTCACCCACTCTTGACCCACTCTACGCACGGTGTGCTTTCGGCAGAATGCCCCCTTCTTTCTTCGCTTTCACTCAACGATCATGTACGATAGACACTGTTGGGCGGTACGGTGGCGCTGTTCCCCGCCTGTAGCAGCATGGCCTCCACCTCTCCACCTCCCTGTAGCAGCATGGCCTCCACCTCTCCACCTCTCTCTATGTTTTCATATATACCCACTTCTTTGAACATCGATACACACGATCCTCCATTATTGCGACGGTAAATTCACTTCCTCCTCTTTCTTCATTCTTCCTTTCATCGTTTGTATTTGTTTGTTTCTTTGTTTCTTTCTGCATGGTTGGTTTTGATCCTTTAGACTTTCTTTTTTGGGCATTCAACGGTATGTTGGCCGGGGTTAAATCGGGTTTTGGGTGTTTATCGGGTTTTGGGGGTGTTTATCGGGTTTTGGAAAACTAGGATTTCTTATCGGGTTTTGGGGGTGTTTATCGGGTTTTGGAAAACTAGGTTTTCTTGATTAAATATCTGACTTATTTATCTTTGATTAGGGTGCGTCCTTAAAGTTTAGATTTGGGTTTTCTTCTTTACCAGCTTTGTTTTTATTTCTTGCTGATTTATTTAATTTTGCTTACCCAGTTATTTTAAAGAACAAATATTTGGTCGCTAGCTATTTAATTTTGGTGATGTTCTTCATGTTTACATACTCTGTTATTTCATTGTTCTGAGTGAAACAACCTGCGATGCCAAAGGACGACATTGGTCGCTATTTAATTTTGGTGATGTTCATCCTTTTACCTATTCAGAATTGTTGAATTGATATATGACTTTTGATATACTGTTGGAAAAGAATGACTATTACTTTAGTTGAGGAATTATGGAATAAACAACATTTTGAGCTATTATCTTCTATTAGTGTTGATGCAATCACAAGTGAGAATGTAACAACATTTATTTAATAATAACATCATAAATATCCGCAGATATTTCTCTTATGAAAATTTCTATGATATATATTGTAAATTTTGGGAGCTAGACACATATCATGATTTTTTTTTATTGATAAAGATTACATATTAGATATGGCAACCATACACTAACCTACATAATTGTTGACAAAAAAATTTCCGAGGTTATATGTTTGTATCTTCTTAACATTCTTTTAATGATATGGCAACCATACACTAAACATGAAAAAATTGAGACAAAAAGCCGCTTATATGTTTCTATCTTCTTATCATTCTTTTAAGGAATTGGTTACACTATGTTTATGTTGGCCGGAGTTAATTCGGCTTTTAGGTGTTTATTTCTGCATTATCTCCGTTTGCGTACAACCTGTTTGTGAAAATGTTTGATGACGTTTAGTATCTTTTACACAACCTTTTAGCTTCTTGCTTTTCTTTAACTTATTTCTGTTTTTCCTTCTTCTGCCAGGGTTACAGCCTTCAGGTGGTTAGACAGTGTAGGTTACCTCTTATTTCATATTGTTTGCTATTCTTTTTCTTTGTAGCCCAAAGTTTGTAAGAAAAGCCAGTTTCAGGTGTCTTTGTTTGAAACCCACTGTGCTGCCTTTTCTTACTAAAAATTGAAAAAATTAACACCCTTGGGCAAGTTACACAAACATGCAAAAATACTTTTCTTGATGATTTCAACAGATTAATGACACTTTAACAGAAATTTATGTCTAAAAAGTTAGTCACTACAAACATATTTCCAGGTGGTTTCTAGCCATGATGTTCACATGAGAACGATTCCAAATGTTTAATTAGGAGGACCCTGAAATGGATACATCAGGTTATAAATCAGGGAACTCCCACTTTCAGGGCTTCCTTCCTTATTGATCTTCCTTTTTTTCCATTCACAGGTGCTCTTTGGTTGGCTTGCTATCTCTTGCGTTCTGTAAGTGTACTTACCTCATTGTTCCTGCATATTTCTTAAGGTTTTTAGTCGTTGTTTCTGTTACTGTTCTGCATGTATGTTTTCTGCTTTTATATGAGATTTTGGTTTGTTAAGCTTTTTTACATGTGCCTTTCTTACTGCTTTAGTCTTCATTGTCATGTTTTGGTAAGTCTGAATATGTTTCAGGTCTGTATGTTGATCGTTGTGTAGGTGGTCGTTGCCTGTTTGGTTGCATTACATTGGTATTGTTAGTCATTTGTGTTAATTTTCAATGTGTTTCGAAGGAGTTTGTAGTTCCTGTTTTGTGTCATCGTGCTCTCCTTTTTAGTTTCGCCAGCTGTGGTTGTTGCTGTTTATCATTTATATATACCTGTAATGTCTGTTAATCCTGTAACGCGCAAGCGTGGACGTGTACCAGCTTCATTCGCATCCTCATCTGTTGCTTCTAATTCGCGCACAGAACCAACTGATGACGTTGGGATTGGTGTTAATCCTCGACCTCATACGCGTACGCGTCTGCGTGGTAGGTTCATACGGTCTACCGTTGGCTCCTCTTCGCAAGGACAGGATCATGGTTCTGCTCCTGGCCCATCTGTCACATCCTCTTCTACTGCTGACCTTTATCATTCTATCGCTCCCCTGGTCTCTGCATGTACTCCACCGCATGGTCTCTTTGTAGGCTCCTCTGTCGCTTCATCTTCGCAGGCTGATTCCCAGCCTCTTGACCATGCTGCAACCCCTGTTAATCCTCTACCCCGTGCGCGTACGCGCATGCGTGTTAGCCCCTCTGTTGGTTCCTCTTCACGTGAACAGCGTTCTGTAGCGTCTCCTTCAATGCCTCCAACCGGCGGTTCTGTTGTCGTTAGTGTTAATCCTGTCTCCCGTACATGCAGGCGATCACGCACTGTCTTGGCAGCCTCATCTGTTGCTTCCTCTTCACAGGTTGATATTGATGATTACGTAGACCTGGGACGCTGTAACCAAATATGTGAATTCTGTGGTGCCTCCTTCTGGTATGCCGAACGTATCCTCTCGACACCGGCTGGGCAACGTCCTAGATATAGCATTTGTTGCAGGGGTGGACGCGTGAAAATAAAATATCCAGTAAACCCACCACCTGCTATTAAAAACCTTTTTGCTAACCGCTCTTTCCTTGAAAATGTGCGTGCCTATAACTCCATGTTTGCTATGACGTCTTTTGGGGCTGAGATTGATCATTCTGTCAATGATGGAAAGGGCCCGTGTGTGTTTAAGGTTGGCGGGCAGGTTTGTCATTGGCTAGGGTCGTTGTGTCCAGCACCAAATGAAAAGCCAGGTTTCCTTCAGCTATATATATATGACACTGCACATGAAATATCAAATCGGCTGAGCTCTTTCTCTCCGTCTCGAAGAAATAAACTTTCACCTGATGTTGTGAGGGCTCTCATTACATTGCTAGATAGGTGTAATGCTTTGGTTAAATTGTTTCGCACTGCCAGGGATATGTGTGAATCCACAGCGACTCCTGAATTTGGTGTGCGTCTGTTCCATTCGGCGGCTTTGCATCCTTATCAGGCTCCCTCTGAAGGTACTCTCGGCGCCATTGTATACGACAACGACAGTACTGCAAAGGACTTCGACATTATTACTCACACAAAGGGTGGTATTCGGCAGCGTGTCACTCATTTGCACCCCTGTTACATGTCGCTTCAGTACCCACTACTCTTTCCCTTTGGCGAACCTGGATGGTCTTCAGAACTGAAACAGCAATCACCTCCTGCAGAAGAAAATAAGCGCCTCTCTATGAATATGTATTACAGCTACCAAATTCATGACCGGCCAGGTTCTTACACTCTGCCCCTACATGGAGGCAGGCTGTTCCAGCAATACCTGGTAGACGCCTATATATCTATAGAGCGAAACCGACTGGATTACTTTGCGCAGAATCAGGCTGACCTCCGTACTGATATCCTCAGGGGTGTTGAGGACGCCATTTGCAGGGGTGATTCTGAGGGTCGTAGTATTGGTAAAAGAGTCATTCTTCCATCTTCATTTACAGGGGGGCCGCGGTACATGTATAAGCATTACCAGGATGCCCTTGCGATCTGTAGAGTGCACGGGAACCCCCAATATTTCATCACCTTCACCTGCAATGCCAAATGGCCTGAGATCACGAGGGAGTTAGAGGCTACCCCGTTGCTTACAGCTCAGGACCGTGCTGATCTGATTGCGCGAGTCTTCCAGATGAAGGTTGATTCCTTCATTGCTTTTCTTAAAGAGGAGCAACCCTTTGGTGCTGTTGAGGCAGGTATTCGTGTGTGTCCTCCTTCATTGCATTCAGTTAAGAAAATTTTATATGGGCTTACATCAGGGATGGTCTTTTCTTTCAGAACTCTACACCATAGAATTCCAAAAAAGAGGTCTTCCGCATTGTCATACACTTCTGTGGGTGGCAGCGCCGTTCAGAATTCAGGAAGCAGATCAGATTGATAATTTCATCAGCGCTGAAATCCCAAATAAAGAATCACATCCTGTTTTGCATAAAATAGTTGCAGACACGATGATTCATGGCCCATGTGGCCTGCTAAATAGCGCCGCTACCTGCATGCGTGATGGCGTATGTTTGAAGAAGTTTCCAAAGGGATACGAGCATGTTACACGAATTGATGATAGAGGCCAGGCCTTTTATAGGAGAAGGAAAGGCAGCTCAACTGTTGAGAGGGCAGGGAATTCAATTGACTGCGGCTATGTGGTTCCATACAACATACGCTTATCGTTACGTTTCCACGCGCATATAAATGTAGAGCACTGTGGTTGGAGCATGATGATCAAATATCTCTTCAAGTACATCTCAAAGGGACCTGATCGCGTTAGGTATTCGGTGACATCCAATGAAACTGCAGGCCAGCAGAAAAAAACCTCAGATGCTAATAAAATAGATGAAATACAAAACTTTGTGGATGGCAGGTTCATCTGCCCACACGAGGCATCGTGGCGAATCTTAAACTTCCCGATCCACCATAGGGACCCTGCTGTCCAGGCTCTTTCAGTTCACCTCCCAAACCAACAGAATATAACATTCAGGGACCGTAACAGGCTGCAGGACGTTCTGAGGAACCCATTGACAAGAAAAACAACCTTGACTGAGTGGTTACAGTCAAATCAGAGAAATCCTGATGGTCGGCACCTGCGGTATGTGGATTACCTTAAAGAATACAGGTGGGTTTGCGGAGATAAACGATGGGTTAAACGAGCAACAAAGAAGAAACCAAGTATTGGGCGATTGGTGTACGTGCATCCTAGCAGCGGTGAATTGTTTTACCTGCGAATGCTGTTAAATCACCAGACAGGATGCACATCTTTTGATGACATAAGGACCGTGTCAGGTGTCGTTCAACAGACCTATCGTGCAGCGTGCGAGGCTTTGGGTTTGATAGGCGATGATACAGAATGGGCGCTTACTTTTGAAGAGGCAGCGGTGTGGGGAACTGCTATGGAGCTACGCTTCCTTTTTGCTCAGATGCTTCTTTTTTGTGAAATCTCAAATCCTGTCGTTTTATGGAACGACCACTGGCGTGCAATGAGCGATGACATTGTTCGACGTATTAGCGACCAGACAAATGTCGATCCAAACTGCATCCCTGATCAAGATGTTCAGCAGCAAATCCTCTATGAGCTTGAGAGACTGCTCAACAATAGCTCATCATATTCAACACTTGCAAATTATGGGCTTCCTATGCCACAGGGTGATCTTTTAGACCTCATTAATAATCGTTTCTTAATGGAAGAAAGATGTTACAATAGGGATCAGCTTGCATCAGAACATGAAAGTCTGAGAGCCTCCATGCATCCAAGGCAGCGAGAGGTGTATGAGATGGTAATGCAGTCACAGGAGAGGAAGACACAGATCCTTCTGTTTATATATGGTCATGGTGGCACTGGTAAAACATTTTTATGGACGACCATCATTAGTGCTATTAGATCTACAGGAAATATTGTCTTGGCAGTTGCTGGATCAGGGATCGCGTCACTTCTGTTACCCTCAGGCCGCACTGCACATTCAAGGTTTCAAATACCTATTGAGATGACTGACGAGGCAATGTGCAATGTTAAAAAGGACAGCCCGTTAGCCGACTTGCTGCGGAAGACGTCTCTAATCATATGGGATGAAGCTCCTATGACTGACAGAAGGTGTTTTGAATGTTTGGACAGAACACTGCAGGATATATTAGATAACAAGGGCGTCCTTTTTGGTGGTAAACCAGTCCTGCTAGGAGGGGATTTTAGGCAGACGTTACCGATAAAACGGCGTGCCGGTAAAGCGAAGATTATTTCATTATCCCTCCCCAAGTCATACCTCTGGCCACATTTTAAAATCATTAAGCTAACAGAAAACATGAGGCTGCTCAGGCATGGAATCTCAGAGGCTGAGCGAATCTCCATAGCAACCTTCTCGCAGTGGTTACTAGACGTGGGAGATGGAAAAATAGGCACAAACTCAGCAGACACAACTACCGAGTCCAGGGACATTGAAATACCACAGGAACATTTGATATCGACTGATGAGGATCCACTTTTAATGCTGATACAGTTCATATATGATGAGGCAACGTTACAGGATCCAAGCGCAGTAAATCTTCAGGACAAAGCAATAGTTTGTCCCAAAAACAAAACCGCAAATGAAATTAATATGAGGGTATTGCAAATGGCACCAGGCATCAGTTCCACTTATTTAAGTACTGATTCTATCACTCCAAGGTTAAACGACGGTGGTAACAGTGAGATGCTATACCCTATAGAGTACCTAAACAGCTTAAACTTTTCCGGTTTGCCTGCTCATTGCTTGGAGCTTAAGGTTAACACGCCTGTCATCCTTTTGCGTAACATAAACCAGACTTGCGGTCTGTGTAATGGAACCAGGCTTATTGTCACACAGCTACTGGCAAGAGTCATAGAGGCAACAATAATTACAGGAACTTCCATAGGAAACAGGGTCTATATCCCTAGAATTACCTTTCTGCATGATGACAAGGAAATGCCATTTATCTTCAGAAGGCGGCAATACCCTTTAAGGGTTTGTTATGCTATGACAATTAATAAAAGCCAGGGTCAGTCACTGTCAAAGATAGGCGTATATCTTCCACAACCTGTTTTCGGCCATGGTCAGTTATATGTTGCATTTTCTAGAGCAACCTCGCCTGCAGCCCTAAAAGTACTTATAGTGCCTGAAGAGGGCAATTCAAATAAAAAAACACGCAATATTGTGTACTCAGACTTCTTACAAGAAATAGAACATAACGAGGTCTGATTATAGTCTAGGCACCATTTAATGTCACCTGCACCTTGAAGCAAATAACTTTTTTATTATTACAAAAATTTGCTGTTACAGTACCTATATCATTATTCATTCTAAGGTGTTTTCATTAATATCGCAGGAAACAAATGGCAGATCTGAAGGGAATACCTGACATAACAGCAGGAGAGCCACCAATTGAAATTCAGGTGAGGGTGCTACATAAGTGGAAGCCTTATAAAGAAGGAGACATTATGAGCTACCTGCTGGTTGACAAATCTGTGAGTAAACACCACTGAAGTACGCATTATAATTAAAATCATCATCATGTTTATAAAGGCCTAACAATCGGGTAATGATACAAAAAAAACAGGGTAACGGAATTCAAGCTACTTTCTACTTACATGAAGAGGCAGACATGGACAACATCATTACAGTGGGAAAGTGCTATATCCTAGACAGATACACATGCAAACATGCTTTGACAGTGCTGAAGGTAACCCCACATCCTGCATCAATCAAGCTAAGCAACAATGACTCAATCACTGAGTTGGAGGATGATGACACTATACCAACATACTACTTCAATTTCATCACAATGAAGGAAATGAAGCTCAGGAAGAATATCCACAAGATACTAACTGGTATGCAACTTAATCACACCTTTTCCATTTATGAAACTAGCAAAACAATTCTCATCTACATATGAACACCTAAACAGATTTCATGGGCAAAGTTGAGGATTTGGAGCGAGTGGAAACCAGTGACAACAATGGTCTGGTGCGTCTCAAGCTGAAAAACATGAGGTCAGGGGCAACTGAAATAATAAAAAACATTATTGTTTCTTTATTCTCAAGACAATAAATGACATCCCACTTTCTCTAACACGCAGTGACGACACCGTTGTTGTGGCATTATGGAAGGAAATAGCTCAGACTGTTGATGTTGACTCTCTCGCTACAACCGGAATTCCTGTCATTGCTGCAATTGCAGGGCTGAAAGTGGTGCCCTACTTGGGTAGTGCATTTAATAAGTTGATATATAGCTTTCTGTATAGGCCACTCACTAAATAATTTCGCTTTAACAGATGGAGTCCAACTGCAGTCATGCTCAGCAACGAGGGTCTATATAAACCCAAACACAGAGCTTGCAAGGGAGATGGCAATCAGGTATATAACGTAGCCCTACAACAATTTTGAGAGACCATTGGTTTTAATATGTATGCGTGTTTGTCAAAATTATTATTATTGTAGGTTCCAGGGAACACCGACACCAGACAGAGTTCGATTCACACCTAAGATATCAGAACAGAACAGGATTACCCTCTCAGCTTTGTACGACCTAGAAATGAACAGGCTTACTGTAAGTCCCAACTTTTAACTCATTATATTGAAGGCCTTTTATTCAAAGTCATGTAATAGGAGAGGCCTATGTATCATATTCTTCTAAACCATATTCAATTGCGTGGCAGAAAGAGAAGTTCACCTGCGAGGCAACTATAACACGCCTAACCCCAAACCGCAACTGGTTTTTTGCATCATGTCACCAGTGCAATACAACTTTGTCAAGGCAGGTTGAGGGGTACAAATGTGCAAAACATGGCCAGGACTTCATCAAATACACGTAAGCCTACTTTCACGAAAGAAAAATATGCTATTTTCTTATAAAACTAACTACCCGACCTTGGAACAGTTACTGTGTGAACTGCACGATCGAAGATGACGCTGGCCTTGCAGATGTCACTTTGTTTGAGCATGCTGTGGCAGCAATGGTTGGTGTTAGCTGTTCAGATATAGTAACACGCCAGGGCCACTCCAACCCAATGCAGGCTCCAGACGACATAAAGGCAATTGTAGGAATGAAAAGGATATTCCAACTGAAGAAGTCTGAGAGGGCATTTAAGAACAGCCTCCAGTTTGTCGTCAACAGAGTGTTTAACACAAGCAGTGAGCTGAGCTGTTCTTCATCCGTCACCCCTGTCTCTGCAGGCAAGGCGCCTGGCCATGCCACCGGCACGAGTGAGGATACTACCAACCCACCAGCCGCCAAAAGAAACATACTCGGAGAGCTAGGTAAATATTTATATGGCACGTCGTATTAAGTATATAAATATATACTAAGATAAACTAATATTGAGTACCCTACACAGAATCAGCAGACCACGTTGGGAAGAAGCTAAAGGGCAAGGATGCCATATGATCGCCTGCTGACACGAACCAGCAGCATAGTCTTTTGGGACCACATAGTGCTAGAAATATAATCTTTTGGTGATCGCCACTAGCCACCTCGCAAGGCTTAGTATTTTGGATGTTATTTGGTAAACAGCCTATGTTTTTGGCCATCACCACTAGGTGAGTAGGCAAATATGTAAAAAGTATTTGTATAGACGGCAAGTTGCTTTAGTAATGGCATCTATGAGATGCCATCTACAAACATATTCCCAACAATAGCTTTTGGCAATCACTTAGGGCAATATGTAAAACAAATCTATGTATTGGCAGTTATTGCCTTTGATGCTATATGAATGGTTTAGTAAAATGACTATCCTTCCCTGCATCTCTTGGTATGTACTTTATGTTTTGAAACTACATCTAACACCCCTACAGGAGGCTCATATT
>JBCNJP010000017.1:13443605-13477605 GCA_039602395.1 Deinandra increscens subsp. villosa
GTGTAATGATCATGATCATGAATGTAATTGAAGAGATTGTAATGACATTCATGACGATAATGTGATCGACCACCACAGTGGCAAAACAAAAAGAATGATCATATGAAAATAAAGTGTGAAGATCAGAAACGTGACATTACACGAATGTTTGAATTGATACATCATTCTCTTGTATTTTAGTCACTTATTAAATAAGCATGAGTGCAACTAAAGTATATACGATCACAAACTGAAAGTTTATATATCATGATTATTTTATTGGCATGACCGGTTGGACCACACCGAGTCAACGATGATGTGAACATATTGAATGTTAGAATATTTTTCAAATTGATAACTAGCATGTAATATTTACTCTTAAGGAAACTATTTACCAATTAAAATGGGTGTGAATCCATAAGTGATCTAGAAGTGATAAAGGATATAATGATATATATATATATATATCCTAAGTTATATACCATTTAGTGTTATAAATCGATGCATCGTCTAAATGGTTATCAAATTCGCAACTTGAAGGTTGCATGATTTGTGGCTTAGCTAATGAGATCGCAAGCACACTCTTCCAAATTATCATATTTATTTTGGTAATATTAATGGTGAATATAATCCCCAAGTTACAAATAATTATTGGGATATGTGTTGAACTTCATGTTGTTTAAGTTTGTACACGAATTGCTTTTGTTGCATACGGTTACCAAACGTCCGTGATTGATTGCAAAACCAATAATCATGAGAGCAAAAGTTTATATTTGTATGTAAAGTGCATGTGATTTTACGTGAATTCACATTAATTCACATCATGCCAATATGTCATAATACTTCCTCCCCGTTATAGTGGTTTATGGTCAGTAACAATATTTCCCATCTTATATTTTTTGTTGTGTGATATATATTGAAATTGTTCCACCACAATACACAAAGATGGGGCGTCAAAGGAGGTTGGGAATAAATGTTGAGTATAAATCACTACTAATAGTGATAGATTTATTTTTGACATAGATTTATGTTTTCATGAAACAACATTCCCAACATTAGGGGGAGATAAAAAGCAGTTGTGAAATAAAATAAGCTAGAATGAATTATCGCTATATTATCTTATTCCTTAAATTAAACATCGTAAGCTAGATTTCAAATGATAATTCATTTATAAAGATTAACTTATCAATTACCAGACACATTCACTGACCTTAAAAAGTGACTAAGTCACATATACCAGCTGCTAATGCTCCAATTAAGATTGGTGTCTTAGAAGGACAAATAAATATTGATAATGAATCTATGGCACGTTTGAATCGTGGTAGACCAGTCGATTCCAATAATAAAATACCCTCAAAAATCGGAGCAACTAATGAAGATGGTCATTCGAGGTAGAAAGTCCCTTAAAGAGACATTAGACATGATGGTTCCAGAAGAACCTTTGGTACCTGAAAATAATGAAGAGATCTCAATAAACTATATCATGTCTAAACATATATGGAATCGAAACAAAAATCGTCGTCGTTAATATTTTGGATATAATAAGCGCTAGAAATAATAAAAATGATAAGGATCAAGAAGTAAGATATGCCTGTGATGAAAAGTCGAAATGATTGGCCAAAATAGAAAGACGCAATCCAGCCAGAGTGAAATTCTCTAAATGTTGGATATAAACAGGTCTATTATACAAAAACATAATGTGAGAATAATATTAAGCAATACAAAGAAAATTGGTGGCACAATGATTTTTGTAAAGACCTAAGTTTGATTATGAGGAGACATATTCTCCGATGCTGGATGCAATGAGATTCCAACAATTTATTATTCTGGTAATACAATAGAGAATTGATATGCGTCTTATGAATATTATGATATCCTAGGTATATGGCTCACTTGATGATGATACATGAAATCTTTAGAGGGTTTAAATGCCAAAATAATAATGTAGATTAAGTTCTCAAGAACGTTATGATTATTGTATAGACATTCGGATCCGGATACGTTACCATTCTTTGTATACGATGAATGCTTAAATATAATTAGAAGTCCATATAAACCCCCAAGATATTCGAATATTTGAAAGTGTCTGAAACATCTTAAATATATAATCCTTGTGCACCATTAAACATCACATGGTGATTATGATATGTCAGTAAAACATGGATAAGAGTGATATAATGTTATCAGTTTTAAATTGATTTTTTAAAGATTAAGTTTATGTATCCAAACTCCTCATGAGTGAATACATATGTATAATTACTCAAGACGGAAAGAAATTAGTCCATAATAGATTGTTGATGGATTATAATGTGTTAAGCATTTGTATAAAGCCTTGAGAACATATTATGAAAATCTATCATGTTGTGTATGGACTAAAAAAGTAGTTTTGTTATGATTATCTTGGGATACAAAATGTAAATGGTCCATATGCCAGAAGAATAGTCTCGCTTTTATAGTTATTTGGAAACATACTCATCATCATACATGCTAAAGATTGTTAGATTACTGGATACATATAATGACCATTTTCAAAAAATACAAAAAATAAAAAATATTGATGTGGAAGTACTACAACTATGTGAACTTGTTGCATTAACATATCATTTACTTAATTGTTTTTTAATTTATTTGAATGATATTGCCTATGTCCAATGATGAGATATTGGAATGTGTTAAAAAAATATTTTGAAGGTATAAAGGTATAAGTTTATATTTTACTAACACAACGAAACAAGTTTTGTTAGTCATTCAGATGCAGGTAATGTTATACAACACAATTCTGGATCTAGTGGTGTTTATCTATGAAGCATGAGGCACTAAATGTGTGGTGGAACTCTATTGAGAAGAAAGATAACCAGAGCTAAGAAATTATCAAATAACATTGGCCGCTTAAGGAATTACACATCAAGGGATTAAGAAGCAAAACAACCACTACAAAAGTACTAAGAAAACAGCCTAAGGAACTACACCTCAAGGGACCAAGAAGATCGATGCTACTCACATAATTCACACATGTTAAAATGAGGGGGGAGACAATACGCGCTGCACTCTTTTTCCCTTAGCTATGGTTTTGTCCCACTGGGTTTTCCTAGCAAGGTTTTTAATGAGGCAGCATCCCCAAGAGTATTGAAAGAAAACTATTGTTTTCTTCCATGCTATGGATAGTCAAGGGGGGAGTATTATGAATGATAATTATATGACTATCCATATTCCATAACCCTTTCTCATTATTATGTATCATTCTAATACCCTATATATAGTGGCTTGTTGTATTTGATAGATGATCAATATATGAATATATACTTCTCTTCTCTAATATCTATCTTCTCCATGTTCATATGCTCTAATATTATTTGTACATTGCTAATGGGTTGCTGTTATTCAACATTCTCATCCATTTTGATTTTGTTTTCTCTAAATATTTTACACATGTCTAAGTGACATATAGACAGTTTTATATATAAATCAACGTTAAGGGCTTATTTTTTTTAATAATTCTAAATTTAAGTTGAACTTTAAATTTGGAATTGTAGTATGATTAATGGGGGTCTTCAATTGAATAGCCAATTCTATGACAGTATTTTTATGCTGCAATTCTGGTTTAAAATTGAAATGAGTATTGAACCCTAATCAGGCTTATCTAATAACACATCATAAATGATTACTCGGCCAAGTGGAAGAATGTTGGAATATTTATATATATATATATATATATATATATATATATATATATATATATATTTAAATTGAATGGCCATTATCACCACTAGAAACATGGTCTTTCTTGATGCCTAGACAATGATTCGCAGTTGTTTAATGACGCACAAAAACGCGTGTCATAATTTGTAAAATTTAAAGAGTAGATGACGCGCATTTATAGGCGTCATAAAATAACTGTCATAAAAAAAGAAAAAAAGACACGGAGTACACATCAAAATTGTGTGTCATCTACAAAGTGTCATTTTATGTTTTTTAATTTCCCGCTAAGATTTTACCCTAAAATTTCCATTCCCGCTACAAATGCAAATCCCTAACACCTCCTTAGTTTCTTCTGCACAAGTTCAGTGTCTGCCGACGATCCTTTCCCTCTTCATATTCCAGCTCAACATGTTAACGCCGTTGGCTTCTACGTCGTGAACTCCGATTTGAGCTCTCCGGTGGAGTCGTTAACGGAGACGGAGAATGACGAGGATCTCGGAAGCTCGCTCTGTCTACTCTCGAAGATGGTTTCTGGAACATCGTTAACCATCTTCAATGCATCAGTTTTGTCTGATCAGCTTAAAATTCCATTTCCCACGCAAACCCTAATTTTCGTTCTCTACTTAAAGAAAAAAAAACACTCCATACGCAAAGCCCCAATCTCCATTCTCACTCCACACACAAAGGCCTAACTTCTGTTGCTCAATCTCTGCTCCATCACTAGGTACGCTATGGCCGACATTTCAGCCTGATTTTACTTGTCGATGTTCTAATTTGTTATTGAAATACTAGCGTTTCAGTCTGATTATACTTGTCGATCTTCTGATTTCTTGTTGCTTTTCTTCAGATTCAGCCGATGTTAATGGCTAGAGAATTTTGATCTTCAGCATTTCATTGCTTTCTTCCTATTACATAAGGTGAGTTCATTAGTTGAATTTGTTTCTGTGATTTCGCACATGTAGTGGTCGCGAGATGAGAAATTGGTTGTTAATATGTATGTCTGAACTTGTGTACACCATCTTTGTCAATTTCACTTTCATAGGTTCCTTCGTGATTAGTGTAGAATTTGTGCAGAAGGTTTATTACAAATATAATTGAGAGTGAAATTAGTGTAGAATTTGTGCACCATCATTCTAAATGATTCCAAGATAGACATAATACAGTGGCCAAACATTCAAGTTTAGGTTTTAGTATTTTGTTAATATCATGAGGCTGTTGTTTTTTTCTTTTTGGTATGTGTTAATTGGTTATGTAAGTTGAGTTGGTTCTCATGAAAGCTATAGGTGTGAACATTAGGTTACAAATAATGATTTATTTAATCAGACTTCACAGAACACTAGGTTTATACCTTTGTTCATATATTTTGATTTAAATTGGTCAGCATTGCGCGCCATCGATCGCGTGTCATAAAAGGGATGACGCGCATTTTACGCGTCATGAAGCTTCTTGACCCTGCCTTCCTTGACGCTCATTTACGTGTCATCTGGACTCTTTCTTGACACGCAAAAAGCGTTAAGAAAGCTGCTTTTTTGTAGTAGTGTATAATCATTTATCTTAATTAATTATTGATTTCATTACCCAAGTTAGACATTTATTCGATAGATGTAATTGCCCTTACTAATAGAATTAGGGTTTCCCAGCTTGGGTGTATAAATAGAGATCATAGGGAGATATTTAACACCTTAATCACCATCACTATTTTCATGATCCCTCTCTCTCCCACTCTAAATTCGTGGGCTCCCACCTCTACCATCCTAAATGTACACCCTAAACGGGAACTCGAAAGCATAATAGATGGATTCTCCAAACATCACTGACATCAACTCTTTAGCAGTCAGGTAATTTTTACATTATATCTGTTTATTCATTACACAATTCTGGATTCGTTCAACAGGTGTTTGATCCCAAAGTGATCGTCGGGTAGGAACTGGGAACAGATCAAACATGGGTCGGTTCGTCTTCAAATCTGACCAACTCTGCGGTGGATACAACTCCAAATAGGGACCTGCACATGTAGCAACACGTTAGGACCAAAAACAGAGCCAGGGATTGAGCTCTGTTATGGCCCTCCGACATGAGAGTAAGTATTGGAGTGATCGGAGAAGAAGAAGAAATCAGGAGAGTGAGAGGGAAGAGTCTACTTGTTGCCTGGTCAACTCTCTCTCTCTCTCTCTCTCTCTCTCTCTCTATATATATATATATATATATATACACTTAGAATTGCAGGTTTGCAGGGAGAACCGTGTCTACAAGCATGCGCGTGGGGGTGCATGATGCTCTCATAAGCGGTTATCAACGGAGGGCTCAGATTGGTGAGGATTTAGTGATTATGTGGGAGGTGACACGTGGTTCTTACAAAATTCATGTAACCTTGGGAGTGTGGGTATTCCTTGGGCCCAATCAGGTGTGGAGAGGACCATTGAACCTCGGGTCTCTTGCGGATCGTGGGTGGATGAGTTGTAGGATCGTGGGTGGGTGAGTTGTAGGATCCAGATTATTAAATCGCTACCTATCCTCTTCAGTCGGCATTCACCACGAGTATGCGGGTGGTGAATATCTCTGTTGTTGCCTTGTTTGGTGAATCTACAAACAGGATGGTTTCTTTTTCACGTAGAGCCATTTGACTATCAATAACTCTTATATCAAATGATAAATATTAAAAACAATCAAATGGCTCAAAACACACATATATTAAAGTTTTATAGAGAACCAAAAGATACAAAAGAAAAGCTCTAGGCTTTTTACAGGAAAATTCAATAATAATAAACTAATAACTCTTAAACGAAGCTCTTTTTAATCAACCACTAAACTTCATCATTAAAGATCATGTGAAAACCTTATTTTATTGTGAAAACCTAAAAACCTTTTTAAATGAGGGTTAATAAAGTAATTTGACATTTAATATTTAGTATTCTTACTACCACACCCCCATGTTCCATATATGCAACAACCTCGTGTTGTATACATACAACCCCCACTTCGCGTTGCATATATGCAACAACCCAATGTTTCATATATTAAATTAAGGTTATTTAGGTAATTTTGTTACTTTTTTTTAAGTGTCTATCCACCTAATGGCCACCTCATGACCTAAAAAAAATTAAAAAAATTAAATAAAAGTTTATTATTTTGTAGTCCGTCTAGTATGTTGCAATATGCAACATTGTATGTAGCATATATGCAACGTACCATTTCTATATATGCAACATAGTCAGATAAACAAGATGAAAAGATGAAAAAAGAAACTTTTTTTTAAAGTTATCATGTAGATATACATGAAACTGAAAAAAAAAGTAAAATTATCCAATTAGTTTTCTAAGTTTTATAAGTTTTCAAAACAAAAAATGCTTTTAGATTTTCACAATAAAAAAGATTTCCAGTTGAACCTTACCTTAAAGTTTATATCCATAAAAACATGAAATCTATATCTATATATATAATAAAAGAAAAGTTTTTAGCACCACAATTTGCCATGTGGCACCACCAAATTCATCCTTAACAATTTTTCCCGCCAATAAATATTCACAAGCGAATCTTCTAATTTTGGATATATATATCCACTATTTATTTATTGTAGCGGATCTTCTAATTTTGGATATATATATCCACTATTTATTTATTGTCTTCTATATTATTTATCCTCAACAATTTTTCCCGCCAATTCTCCTAATTATGGAAGTGATTTGTATTTCCAATTTTTTATTTATTGCATTCCAAAATATTTTAATAACCAATTATTTAATTACTAAAGATATAAAAATACATAATTATCGTATACTATGATTGTATTTATAGTTTTTTTTAAAAGTCATCCGTGTAACACACGGGGATAAAAAACTAGTAAACTATATCAAACTATTAAACAATTAATCCGTTCCAAATGCTTATCTATTATTTCTGCCGGCACCAGTTGGCTCAATATTTAGTGCAACATCATCGCATTATTCAACCGGGTCAGTCTATTAACAAGACATCATCAGCCGCAGGTTCAGTTTTTTAATCTTGATACTTTTGGATCATATGTTGATCGAATCCTGAATCGTTACATTAATATAAACAGATAAACATGTATGTAAAAGGTTACCTGTTGTTATCTGATTAAGATCAGCAGCAGTTAGGTTGTCCATCCTGTAAGTAGCCTTGGTTCCCCTTTAGGGTGTTTGCTAATGATGGGATGATTCGTGAGGGTTCACGAATTAGAGAGAGAGAGATGAGAGAGAGAGAGAGGTCGAATATAATGTGTAGGTGATTAACCTCTAATCTCTCCAATAAGGCTCTATTTATACACCCAAGGGGAAACCCTAGTCTATCTAATAAGGGCAATTACGTCCATCAAATAATGCCAGATAGGGTTAAATATGTAATTGATTATTTAAGATAAATGATTAAAGGACATAATATAATATATATATTATATACATATATATACGAAAACATATATATATTAAGTAATATATATATTACGTCTAACATTCTCCCACTTGGCCGAATGATCATTTATAATGAGGTATTAGCTAAGTCTGATCAGAATTTAATACTCATTTCAATTTTAAACCAAAATTGCAGCAGAAAAATACAGTCATAGAGTTGATTATCCAACTCAAGACCCTCATTAATCATACTACAACCCCAAATTTAAAATTCAACATAAATTCAGAATCAGTTACAAAAATAAGCCCTTAACGTTGATTTGTATATAAACTGCCTATATGTCCCGTTGGGCATGCGTAACATATTTAGAGACAACAAATCAAACGGATGAGGAATAATTAATATTTAGTCATTCATATTGTGATATGCTTTGTCATTAGTAAACCTCGTCTTCATTATGAGCTCTTAGAAAAGACTTATGAGGATAGACCTTAAGTTATAGGATCCTTTAAGCATATCATGAATGTTTTCAATACAAGGACTTAGATTCCTCTATTTGTTCTTAAATGAACAATAATCTTGTATCGAAAATTTAATGCAGCTCCACTCAAAACTGTTACTGTTTTAAGAGATTAGGGTAGCTGACTTTATCACAGTAAGTCTTCAATATGTTATATTGGAGTTTAGGAATCATGAGTCTACTGATAAATTTATCAACAACATCTAGTGACAAATCATGTCATAATAACTTAGGTTGTTGTTATCAAGTTCTTATGACTCCTCTATGATCCATGAGATAAATCTGTCCGCATACATGAGGATATACCCTTGAGTTGACATTTAATATCCTTTGAATACAATAAAGTCAAAATTTAGAGTTAGTCAACTATTTTAAGTTTTCTCACTTCTTCTATAGTTCAAACTTATAGTCTTTCGTTTCTTATAGATATTGAAATGTCATTAGCAATGTAGGCAATATCTAAACGAGTATAGACTTGAACATAAGATTTGAACCTTTATTAGTAATCTCCTTTAGTTACTAGAGTTACAGATAAAGAGCAACGTTGCATGTTGTAATGTGTTCAACACATGGTTAAAACTAATAAGACTTAATTAATGTCTTATTAGTTTGATCTTGATGTATTTTGATGCTTATTGTATAAGAAGCATCTTCAAGACTTTAATGTCAAAATTATGCGAGAATAAGTCGCTTTGACTCTTGCAACAAAACTAACATATTACTTGCCTAAAATAATGTATATATAAGGGCAAGTATTGTATTAGTTGCTCCCACTCATCTTAAGGTAGGCCCAATCTATCCACTTATTCTTGATGAAGAATTGTTACATTTATAGCTTCATCAAATTTTAAATTCACTTGTAAATTTGCTTATATCAACCCTTTATATTTACTCATCTTAAAGACTAAGTGTTCTTTAACTTTCAGGCTTGAAACCTTAAGTTTAGTTTATGAACACGTCTTCATGTTAAGTGAGTATTAAGGAAATATATTTTATAAGGCCGTTAAATAGGCCTTTGGAAAACAACAATTTATAACGTTTAATTTCTCCTTTCGGATTTTAGTTTAGCTATGGAAAACTAAACTTCTAATGTTATTCTGATTTAGGGAGTTAAGCTCATTAATAATAGCTTTATTCCATCAGATGTTTTGATTGATTGCTAATAATGGCTCTTAAATCAGAGATACGATTAGTAATCTTTCCAATATCCATGTAAGCTTTATTAAGGTAGGTTCATAATCATCAAAGTTAATAGGAAACTTCATACCTTGATGACCTACTAAGCTGGATCTAACGAGTTGAAGCAAAACATTAATAGTTTCATAGATTTCCTCTTCAGAATTTAAGTCAGGTATTTTATGAGTAACATTATTTTCTAAGTGTGTGGAAGTGGATCAGTGTTATAGTAGCGTGGTGTACAAGAGGTGTAATCGGAGTTAAATTCAGAGTTAAATTTAACTGTGTCTCTCCCCCCGCCTCTTGTACTTTTAGGCAAGCCATGCATAAGGACTTTTCACTACTCCCACTGACCTTAGAAGAGAAGTCATTGATAAGGACTTGGACTGCTCCCACTAATCTTAGAATTCCTTAGGAACTTGGCATGCAACATGCTTAGTGTTGAGGATTTCTAAGGTTTAATTGCGGCTAATAACTAATCATATGGTTTATACTTGGTTTCCTTCATGTCCGGATTTCAGAATGAATATTAGGGATATATTAAGTAACCTTGTTTAGCATATGAGTTGTTGTTTTTTAGATCCTTGGTATATAGAAATAGATGTATAACTTAGATGACATATTTATTATCATGTTTATAAGGATACTTAGATGCATAACTTAATGATGTATCTTAAGAAGTACCATACATGATCTACTGGTTCCCACTAGTATGATTCTAATGGAACTGAGACTGTTACCATTATTTGTGTGTCAATCTTAGTATTTAATCTATTAAATCTAATCTCACAACCTTTTATTTTATGGTTAAGTTGATTTTCAACTTCGTCCTTAAAAGTTTAAGGTGAGAAAGATATGTTTCCTTATTCAAGTACAAGAATAAATAATCAGTAAATGAGTGATAAATGCGTTACTCCCAGATATTCCATTTTAGGATAAGGTCCACTAATATATTTGAGTTTTGGTGAGTTAGAACTCTTAGTGGAAACTTGTTTATTCCCTCATACACATATTGTCTTTGTTAAATTCTCACTTACGTGATAACAAAGATTGTGAACATTTATTATTAGTTATAAGTTATAAAGGTTTCAACCCACGTAAAGACAACTAGATAAGTATAACCAACAACTTTGAGAGTTTAAGTTAATAGAGATATTATCATAGTCATGTGAAACCTTATAATCATCGATGTCTTACTTTAGTAATGATACTAAGTTCCAAGTGATGTTGGATCATAATAAGGTATCATTAAGTGTAGTACAATGATAGATTTTCATGGTTTGTACAACTTTGACATTAATTTTATCACTTACTCTCGTTATAGTTGTTGTTTGGTTTATTTCTAGTGTATGAATTGTAAGAGATCTTTACAAAAACTAGTTGTAATTCACTGTGTTAGTAAGAGAATTAATGGACACAATTATCATTATTGATTATTCTTTGTTAGCCAGTTGTTCCATTAAGGATTTAGAACTGGAATATTTTTCTTGTATCTTACCTTAGAAATTAGAACTATCCTCCTTATCTAAGTTATTTTAATTATATAAGGTTAGTGATTGTGAGGTGAACAAATCTGCTTTTCTAATTTAAGGCATTATGTATCCTTTATGCACAATGCCATCAAGCACTCATTTTCCTTCTGGTACTTATAAGTGTCATGACTAATTTTAAGTAGCATGTAATTGTGCTAAGAGAGAATTCATTATGAAATGCACTAGAATAGCTTCAATTTGAAACATGTGTAAGCCCTTTAAGGGTCATGTTTTATGATGTGTTCACTAAATCATTAACCTAATTTATACTTTGTACTAAGCATATTAAGTGTTTGCATGCTTTTTAGAAGTTCTTTCAAAATTTATTACTTACACGATGTTTAGATTAGGAAATCTAAAACATCTCCCCTGATAGCATTGTTTAAAGGGATTTTGATTATCATGATAGACAATTTGAGTAGACTTTACTCGCTTTTAATGTTCTGGTTGTAAAACCTTTTATTTGAGAGAGTAATTAAGAGTCTTTTGTCTTAAGAGATAATCAAAATCATTATGATGAGAGGAAAACATTTATGGAAACATTTAGTGATTATAAATTTAGAGTAGATTAGTTATGGAGATTAAAGGTTAAATTGGTTCGAAAGAAGATCTAAGAGTGATTCTATGGGGTACTTAAAACTAAGGCACAATTAATAATGCATAATCTTAATTAAAATGTAATAATAATGTGCAATTATGAAACAAAAGAAGATGTGATATAGTCTGTTATATCACCAAAATAACAGACTAGTTAGGTTCTACCTAAATGAGTCGGCTTTCGCTTTGGTTACTTGCCTATCACCTAAGCATTATGAATAAAATAAGGGTATGTGCAAAAAACAATGTAACACATCAGCTTTAGCCAGAAATGATACACTTAAGTTTTATGCACAAATTAGTTTCGCTGAATACATGTATGACCCATCAGCTTTGGCCAGAAAGGAAACACATGTATGTATAAGGCGAATGCTTAATTTTAGTTGATGAACATCGCAAAACAACGAATCAGCTTTGGCCAGAATCGAGGTTTTAAATATGTTATCAAGTTAAGCAAATAAATTAGTTTAATTTAAATAATTCAACTTGTATTGTAAAATTAAATGAAATTAGTTAAGGTAGTAAATCAGCTTTGGCCAGAATTACCACTTTTGAAAATGTCATCAACTTAATTAAGACAAGTTAATAAATTAATCTAATTTTGATTGTAAATCAGTGTCAATAAGTTGACTTGTAAGATGAGGTTAAATGACATTATATATAGGTAACAAATCAGCTTTGGCCAGAATTGAAACCTTATTAGATGTCCTTTATTAACTTAAATAAGACAAGTCAATCTGTTAGCTGATTTTATTTGGTGTTAGGTTTTGTAAAAACATAAGTTTATAAGGTTTATACAAAACACAATTAATATTAAGCCCCAAATTTCTGAGGGTATCCGGTCAGAAAAGGTGTACCCGATCGAAAAGTAAGATTTTCGATCGAAAAGGGGGTATCCGATCAAAAAGGTGTACCCGATCGAAAAGGGGTTTTCGATTGAAAAGGGTGTCCGATCAAAAGTAAGTTTTCGATCCAAAAAAAAATAGACTTTTCGATCGGATCGGAAAGCCGGTCGAAAAGGTCGCTCGAAAACCCGATCGAAAAGCCGGTCAAAATAGTCTATCGAAAAGCCGGTCGAAAAGTCCATCGAAAAGTCGATCGAAAAGTTGGTTTTCGATCAAGAAGTGGACTTTCCGATCGGATCAAAAAGTGGTATGGTCCGATAGAGAGATCGATCGCGAAGCCACATGATCGGAAAGTAAGCTTTTCGATCGAAGAGCAGGGACTAAGCCACATGATTCGATCGAAAAACCAATTAAAAAAAACGATAGAAAAGCCGGTAGTAAAGCCGGTAGAAAAGCCGGTAGAAAAGCCGGTAGTAAAGCCGGTAGTAAAGCTGGTAGCAAAGCCGGTAGGAAAGCCGGTTTCCGGATCAAAAAGCTATATTTTTCCGATCGAGGGAACGGGACAAAGCCACAGTTTCGATCGAGAAACAAAATATGTAGTCGAAAAGTAAGCTTTTCGATCGAGATTTGGGATTTCGATCGAAAAGTAAACCAACCTTATCGAAATCAGTTTTAGGGTTTTTCTTAGTTTTCATATCCGAAAATCGATTCGATTAATGTTAAGATTTTCAAATTTGTATTAAAACCGATTTTTAGTGATTAAACGAATTAGGGTTTTAAAGCTTTTCGGTTAGGTTCGAAAACCCTTATTGATTTCGAGATTAGGGTTTAACGAATTCAGATTTATGATTCGATTGAGCAACATATGCTCTGATACCACATGTTGATCGAATCCTGAATCGTTACATTAATATAAACAGATAAACATGTATGTAAAAGGTTACCTGTTGTTATCTGATTAAGATCAGCAGCAGTTAGGTTGTCCATCCTGTAAGTAGCCTTGGTTCCCCTTTAGGGTGTATGCTAATGATGGGATGATTCGTGAGGGTTCACGAATTAGAGAGAGAGAGAGACGAGAGAGAGAGAGGTCGAATATAATGTGTAGGTGATTAACCTCTAATCTCTCCAATAAGGCTCTATTTATACACCCAAGGGGAAACCCTAGTCTATCTAATAAGGGCAATTACGTCCATCAAATAATGCCAGATAGGGTTTAATAGGTAATTGATTATTTAAGATAAATGATTAAAGGACATAATATAATATATATATTATATACATATATATACGAAAACATATATATATATTAAGTAATATATATATATATTACGTCTAACATCATATACTAATTTACCCAAATCGATATATTTTTAAAGAATGTGTCATAATCGCCACCCTAGCTCTCACCTAGCTATCACGGGCGTTCTGCCTTAGTGGTAGCCCGGTGGCTTCTTCTAGAAAAGGTTGTCGGCTTGATACTTGCGTCGGCGGCGGTTGTTTTACCTGGTTGTTGGGGGAATTTCGCCTATAGGGATTTACGAGTTGGATCTGAAGCGACAAATATATAGAGACGGTTGTAATCCCGTCATAGGGTGGCTCGTAAAAATGTTTAAGAAAAGCTCTCACTTAGTAATCTTGACAGATAAAACGTTTCATACATGCCAATTATTTTTTGTGAACGGCTAAATTTTACACCAATTCGTATTTAACGTGGATCAAATCTTGGCCTCAAGGTAGGGTTGGCAAATTGGGTACCTCTTTACACACGATAAGAAATGTTTAACAAAAAAAAATACACTATGTAATTTTATACTTTAAAAAAAAATTATTTTTAGTTTTTTAAGGTTCATCATTTAACTTTTTGATACATAAAACATATAACTGTCACGTTTAAACTACCAAAACCAAATGTTAAATGAGTCGTTTTCATGTTTTATACTTATGTTGATCACGATGTTTGTAAACTGTTTAACATGATAAGACACGAATTATCAGCTCTACCTTAACGGAAACTAACACCTTTACCAATTGAACCCGACGTCATCCCATTTAAATGAGGATGGAAAGGAGAATAAATGTAGCGCCCCTAATAGGTATGAACGTTACTTTCCATATAATTTTCTGAACATTGACAATTCATCTTAACAAAATGACTCAAGCTACAACTTCAAAATAATCTATAAAACCATATCCAAATTTTCATCTTAGACTCCACATAGTAGGTGTGAAATAATGAAAATGACGTCTTATAACGCTTCCAGGGGCACTATTAGTGAAAGAAACATGCTAGCGTTTTCCTGATAGCGCATTTCCCCATCTTTGATTGGCTTATTTTTTTATTGGCTATAATTTTTTGAGTGATCTTTCTTATAATATAATTGTGTAATAATTAAAGGGGCGTTATGAGATTTATGACTACACCACTTTTAGTCATTAGCTCCTCAAATTATGACGACACGTGTCAAAAAACTCTTAAGGGGAGGGGGGGGGGGGGGGGCTCCATGAATACGAATAGCCTTACAAGTTTTAAATTTATAAACTAAATATGCTTAGTTGCATGTATCAAACCGTTAATTACTTTATTAGCATTTTTCAACTCTATGACTTTGAGTTGCGTTCTAAAATTTAAAAATTGTTTAAAACGTCTAATTCACACGTCTTATAAAGCTAATATTGAATCTATATTAATATTTAATTTCGAGAATAGAAACATTAACCACTTGAAAATAAACATATTTACGTGATAGAAAGCCTTTTATATATAGACTTGAAAATAAACATATTTACGTGATAGAAAGCCTTTAATAGAGTTATATAAGTGCGATGCATAGAGACGATCATATCCTTTGAATTTAATTGGTTATCTTATTTTCTAAACACTACCTAAAAGAAGACAAATGCAAAGATTTTATCCCTTTGACATTTTGCTAGTCAAAAATAGACAACCATGTGAAGTCATCGAACAATTTTTTTTTTCACAAAAGTAACATAAAAAAATTAAAAAACTTTGATAAACGTTTTTAAATTATTTACTTAAAAATAGACTCACGAAAATACATTTTCTAGGGTCGTTTTGGTTCAAACTGTCGTTTCGAGGTCGTTTCAGTTGAAACGGCCGCCACGTGTCGCTACGACGAAACCTTAAAATTCAGGGGGACCCCTTTATAATATTAACCGTTTCAAGGTCGTTTCAAGGTCGTTTCACTTGACACGACCGTTTGGTTTTGGTGTTTTTAGTAAAATCCTCGAGTGGATATAACAGGAGCCTTAAATAATGATATTAAATAATAATTTATCTTTCCATCTTCTATTAAACAAGATTTTCTATCCATATGTTTCGGGGATAATGTTAGCACATAAAACCTTCACATTGTAGGTACATAAAGAAAAAAAATTTAAAAAAAAACATGTAACAATTAAAACGCCTCAAATAAAAAACTATATTACATAACTGTACATAAAGAAAAACCCTCCAAATCTCCATCACCATCTCTACATGCATAATTCACCTTAAGTTTTTTAAATTATTCAAAAATGAACTTTATTTTGAAGAAGCTAATAGAGTCTAAAATCAAAGTATTTTTTTCTTTATAAAAAAAGTAAAAATAAGACCTGTATACATGATGTGAGTGGTTCCCCATAAGAACAATACAACAATTTTTTAATATTTAACAAATATTCTGGCAATTTTCTTTTGCTTGGTGTGGGCTCTTATATTACCCACGTGTCATAGCAATTTGCATTGTTTTCTTTTTCTAATTTTATATTTTTGTTATTATTTTTTTTATTAATCTTGTCTAACGTTAGTTCTATGGTGGTTGGAATTTCACAATCTACATCAAATATAATTTCTTGTGTTTACATTAATTTTAACTTCATTTTTTGATGTGTTTATTTTTTCTTTATTGATGTTATATTATAAGTACCAGGCACAAATCTAGGTTTTGAAAAGAAAAAAAATTAACGTAAGGTTGTCTAATTAAAAAAAATTATGTCTAATATAGCAGATACACATATATGCACAGATAAAACGTTCAGACAAAGGTTAGGGTTGACTCGGGAAAGATCGGGTTGTCACATATGTCCTATTTGTAGACTAGTGTAACTTTATAAAATAATAATCAAGTTTTTCAGTTGTTCCACTAAAGTCACTCAATATACATATTTTTTTTTTGTTTTTCTAAAGTCACTCAAGTTTTATTTCTAATTCGAATAGTTGATAATTTTCAGGTTATCGTTATTTTATTAATTTAAAATTATGATATGGATGGTCTTTTATAATTAGAAAACTACATACCCTTAACTTCATGTAATAGTTATAGGAGTTAATTACACAACTAGTACATGTGGTTTACCTATAGTAACAACCTGGGGTATTAACTTTTGGTTATAACGACATAAGGTACCAACTTTTAATTTTGTTTCAACATGGGGTATTACACTAAACACACCGTCATTTTTAACAAAAAACACCCTCATGTGACAAAAACGTGAGGGCAGTTTAGTCCATTTACCCCAAATAAAAGCCCTCGATCAAACCAGTCGGAAAACACCCAAAGTCAAAATTAACCCAAACCCTAGCCACTGTCGGCTCACCGGAACGGGAAGGAGACGCAGCTTGCTCGTCGAACAAAGGAAGAGAAGGAGAGCGATCGGAACCCACCACCAAAAACCCCTTGACCTGCTCTGATCTAAACATGCATAAAGAAATCGGGATTTAAGGAATAAGCTGGAAAATGAAAGAGACCGAGGAGATGAACCAAGAGAACTCACCATCGTCACCAGAGGAAACGAGAGAGGGGCGCCTCTACCGTCGTTCATGGCGGTAACCTAGCCGCCGCTGCCTTTCCTTCCTTCTCCTGTCGCGACCAGAAACAGTTTGGGGTCCATGGGTAGGCCTCAAAATCGAAGGAGGAGAAAAAATGGAAAGGGTTTGAGGGCAAACCACCACCCACCGCCGTGGGCCGCCGTCTTGGTCGGTTGGTTCGTCCGCCGAAAAAACGGGGAGAGCCGGTGAGCTCTCTTCTCTCTTCCTCGGCACACACACATAGAAAGGGAGTTTTTTGGGGGGGGGTATATTTGGACGGTTAAGTTAAATGGAATAAATTGCCCTCACGTTTTTGTCACGTGAGGGTGTTTTCCGTTAAAAATGACGGGATGTTAGCTTAATACCCCATGTTGAAACAAAATAAAAAGTTGATACCTTAATGTCGTTATAGCCAGAGGTTATACCCCAGGTTGTTACTATAGGTAAACCACATGTACTAGTAGTGTAATTAACTCTAGTCATAGTTTAGGGACGACTAATTATGTAAATTTATATTTATATCTATACTATATAATAAACAAAAAGTTTAATCATACTTTAGTTAGAAAAAATGACATTAGTCATCACTAAAAAATTTTATATTAAGTCAAATTTCTAATAAATAATTATCCAAATACTAAATTTCCATATTAAGGTTTATTTTATTTAAACTTTTAATAAGTAATTATCTAAATGCAAAAAAAAAAAAAACTTATGTTGAGGTTAGTAATTATCCAAATACATAATTTTCATATTATGGTTTATTTTATTTAAACTTTTAATAAGTAATTATCAAAATACAAAATTTTTATATTAAGATTTATTTTCTTTTTGAGTAACAAATATATTTTAAAACTAATCATTTAAATAAATTTTTGTAACACCCCAAACCCTCTTATATGATTTTTTATATGAAAATGTCTTGTTTTGTATGGGAAGGGTCGGGCTTGTGTGGTTAGTGAACGCACCCCGACAGGTTTAATAAAATACTAACATAGCTATTAAGTTGTGTTTTGTGACTAGATGAGTTTTCATTAAAAGTTAGAGGGTGAATGGGTAAATATAAAGATTAGACATGAATTAAATAATGTGGTAAAGTAAGGGGGCTGAATGTGTAACATTGACTTAAAACAAAACAAAAAATAAAGTCTGGGATCTACCCCAGACGTGGTTCGCGAGTAGGGAGAAAGGAGACGGAGGAAACTAGGGTTCTAACTCAAATTCATCTCAATTTCTTGAGTATATGTGAAATTTCGAAAGTGGGGAACTGAAATTCGACTAAGAAGGGAGTCTAGGCTGCGATTTCATCACCCATTTCTGATTTCTCGCATCAAGTAAGTGTGTTTGATGTTAGGTATTTTATGGAAAATCAAAGATAGATCAAATTTATGTTAAGGGATATTATGTAGGGACTTGTATGCCTAATTGATGCATGATTTTACCCCCTGCGTGTTTATATTTGTCATGATTGTTAGTAAGATGGTAATGAGGTTAAAACCCACCTCATGTGAATCGAAATTTAGGGATAGATGGGAGGTTGGGTTGGATTTTGGATCATAAGAGCTTGATTTTTATGAAAGATTTGTAATTCTTCATGAAATTTGATGAATGTATGCATTTATAGTCAATGATGGGTTGAATGGTATGAAGGAATGTTACATACAAGTAAGAGTATTAATTGTGCACTCTATGTGTATGATGTTATATCCATGGTTGGGAAAAAGGGGACTTACAAGTCCTAAAGGATGGAATAGACTAATGAACTTAAGTTTGAACAAAAATCTGCAAATTAACCCATTTGGGTAAGATAGGAAGAATTGACCCTTTTGGGTAAGAAGTGAAAATCATGTTTCCAAAAGAATGGCCTTCGGGTAAGAATGGGGATTTGCACTCAAATGCAAATCCGAGTGCAATATGAATAAAGTTCTAACATGTGTGTGCTTGTAATAAATTTTGGAAACGGGTTGAATGGGTTGGGATTTCATTGATCAGATTCTCATACGTTTGATTCGTAGGTTGGTTATGGAAGACTAATAGTGGAGATTGTTATTTTCACTAGATAGATGGATTTGAGATGTTTTGGATGAAACTTTGTCATGTGCAGGAAAACTGGAAACTTAGCCAAAATTTGGCTAAGTATGGAAACAGGGGAAAACTGGACGGATCCCTGGAAATCCCTCTCCAAGCGTATCGCTTGGAGAGTTGGAACTAGGAGGCGATACGCTAGATGTACTAGGCGTATCGCCGCGATACGCCTAGAACTGTATATTACGGATCATTTTTGTTTACTTATTTTATGCTACAATAAATGATTGCAATTATTAAGGGCCACCTTTTACTAATACGTTACTGGTAATTGGTGACAGGTAGTAGGGGTAAAGTGGGAGCGGGTCCGGATTGAGCATTATGGAAGATGAACCGAACACATGAAGATGAATAGTTTTGATGGATGAAATCGTCGTCCTATTTTGTTAATTAACTGTGTACTCTGATAAGATGTTTTAAGTTAACAAATCTATAACTTTCACGAATGCTAATTGTATGGTGGTCAAGTATGGATCCGTTTTTAAGAAAAAAAAATTCGGGGTCTGCTTTTCTCTCTTGAAACTTTATAAAAGAAGTAGTGGGATGCCACAATTTTATTTGTCCGTATACGTAATAAATACATCTTAAAAGTTTTTTTACTAACATATTTAATAAGTAATTATCCAAATACTAAAAATTCGTATTAAGGTTTAATTTTTTAATTGTACTATAGGTTGGTTTTAAAAGTCGACGTGCATGTAATGCTACTTAGAAATCTTAATTAAAAAATGGTCTTTGTAACAGTACTCGACTACAAATCGTGTATGTTGGAAAGCGTGTCATAGCAAGGTAAGTAATATCAGGAAATAATGTCGGTGTTTGTACATTTATTTCAAGAATTTCAATGTCTCTTTTAGGTAAAAAGATATCTTTTAAATTTAAAAAAAAAAAGACAATATCCGATCGCAATATGTTTTGGAATGACCGTTAATAAAAGTCAGGGACAGTCACTTTCCAGAGTTCGTGCTTATTTATGGAATTCATGTTTCAGTAATGGACAATTGTACGTGGCATTATTAAGAGTGAAGAGTAGAGATGAACTGAAACTTTTGATATTGGATGAAGATGGAAAAGTGACGAACCAAACGTTAAATGCAGTGTATAAATCTATGTTTTTTAATTTATAATTTTTTTCAATAAACAATTTTTTATACTTTCAAATTCCAATTATTATACAAAATTTTAAATAGTTCATTATATTTATTATTTTCTTAAAAATTCCAACCGTGTGATACACGTGTTTAAAACTAGTTTAATATATTTGTATTAAATCTTTTTTTCTCACACTGCTACTATGAAGATTCATATCAGCTTCTTTATATTACACTTTATTCTTAAATATTAAAAAATTATAAGAAATGTCTATTCTTTCTCCTACATTAGCATCTATATTTAAATCTCATCCTTAAATTTTAAGGGATAAATATAAGAGACTGGTAAATATACTAATCCCTTACACATATATGGTTTTTTTTAAGGATAGGGAATGTAGTGTAGAGTATTTTTAAAAGTCTTCAAATTTTATGGATAAATATGTTTTTTGAGTCAAAAATAAAGATAAAGATGAAGAACATGATGTGAATGCTCTAAAAAGGTTAGTCAACCACCAGCACCTGTCCTTACCGATGGCCCTAACCACCACCTACACCAACGCTAAAACCATCACCGTCGTTCTCACTACCACCACCATTCTTACCACCCATTTCTCCCACAATCACAAAAAACCCAAACAATAAACCTCAAACAAATCCGACTAGATGATAGAGATCCGATGGGTTGGCAGAAAAAAATCAAATCCAAAATCGAGGGGGAGGGGGGAGTGTTTTATGTTTGTATATCTGTGTTATATATTCGGTAGCGCAAACAAGTAGAATCGAAAAACAAGAACGAACGGATAGGCAACGACCGAATTGGGATACAGATTCACCACCCGATTTGAACCGAAGAGATAGACAACGAATGATCCGAGATACAGAAATCACCACTCGAATTATACGTCGGGCAAAACTAAATAGGAATCAAGATACAGACACACCACTCAATCCCGATTTAGGCTCCAAGAACACCACTCAAATCTGCCATGATTTGAATTAGCATGGAAGAAATTATGAACTCAAAAACCAGAGAACACAATTAAATTTTATACTCAAACTTCAGTGCCTTTTCATTCATGCACATCGTCAATTACATAGAACAAAGAACAATAACCGAATCAAACCCACGTTGCTTACTTGTAGGAAAGTGGAATAAAACTAACCAAATAAAGATGATTAAAATAAACAAAATTAATTAAAAGAAAATAAGGAAACTAAAATATGAATGTCGTGCACGTGGGGATTAAGAGGTCTTCAAGCATGCATCATCTTTAGTTCTTCACGTAAACCTCCTAATTAGGATACAATGACCCATGTTTGAACCGTATCATGTAACCCGTTGACCCATGTCTGACCCGTATCATACCACTCGATAGAAACGACAACTAACTTGTTCCAAATTGCAACGGTTATTTTCCATGTAAATTTACCGCTATCAATCTGACCACAATCGACAGCGATGATGGTTGTTTATATAATCAGTTAGTTCCTGAAAAATGATAATTACATAAATGCTCATTTTAAAGGTAAGAGTAATTTCAAAAATGTATAAGATAATCCAAATAATTATTTTAAATTAAAGCAAATAATGATAACTTGAAAATTAACTACTATTGATACAAAAATGAAACTTGAGCGACCTTAAAGAGAAAAAAAAAAGATTAAGTGACTTTAGTTAGAGGTGCACAAACGGGGCATTTTTTTTCAATCGGTTCAGATAGTAACCGATTCCGGTTAGAACAATGGACCCGTCATAACCGCGGTTACTAGGAAAACCGGACTAGGTTTTAACCGGTTTAGAGGAGGAAACATGTAATTGGTTTGCAACTGCCGGTTCCGGTTAGAAATCGGTTAACCGATTTTTTTCCGGGTTTTCTTGTACCTAACCGGCGGGCCGGGTTTAACGCTAACCAGGTTTCAGTCTAACCGGTTTTTAGTTCAAACCGGTTTCGTTTTTTTTTTAAACCAGTTCTACAACCCGTTGTTGTGCACCTCTAACTTTAGTGCAACATATGATAAGTTTGGTTATTATTCCATGAAGTTTTCCGGCCCTTATAGATCACACAAAACTTGGCCTTTTAGTTAATTTGTTTTTGAACTGTAAATTTGGATCACTAAGAGCCACTAGCTTATCTGATTATCTCCACTCCCTGAGTACATGGCCCAAAAACCACCCTTAGAAGCGACCATAAGTGAGAAAACCCTTGGCCCAACCTAGAAATTCATTTTTTTTTTGTCACGGATATGACTTGAATAAAAGACCTTCCACTTTATTATCTTTTTATGCCTCATCTCAACCACTTAGGCTGCGGATCATTGATGACCTTAAAGTTACCTTAATAAAAGGAATTCCTATTACACTATACTAGATTACTAGGTAAAAAACCCATCTAAAAAACCCTCTAGGTTTGTAAATCAGTCATCTTTTCCCTGAACCTAGCTACACGAGATTAGGTCATGTTTGGTAGCCTCTTAATGGTCATTCAGATGTTACCTCTTAATTGTGCATCTGAATGATTAAGAGGTTTAAGAGATGCTGAATGATTAAGAAGTAACCTCTTAATACCATCACAAATCATATTCTTCTCTTTTCTCTTTTGTAAGACTATTAATGATTCTATTAGGAGGTAAAACCTTAATAACATTAAAACGCTACCAAACAACCCTTTAAATCTAACTCATGGCGTGAACGTGGGTTTGGGCTCGAGAGAGTGAGGTAGACGGAGTGATGTGGTTTCACAGCGGGAGCCATGAGATGAGGTAGAGCGGAAACACTGCCCTTGTTTCGGTGTGAACGGCTCGAAATGACCCTCTTATGTCTAATGTTGCAACATAATAGAAAAAAAGAAAGAGTATGATCTGTAGAGAGCCGTTTACTTAATTTATATAAAAGAATTATATTTTCTTTTTATATTCAATCAAGGAACTGGAACCATGTGAACACTTACGAGTCAAGGAAGCAAACTGAATTAGAAAAACCTAGCTCCTCCTTAATCTACTCGATCAGTTGAATCTTTTTTATTCCATTCTACAGCTCTACGCCATGTGAATCTTGCAATAATTTACTCTTCTTGTTAATTGTAGTCTAGTCTTATTTAGTTTATTGATTCCAAGATCCGATTAATGCAAGATTTTAGAGCTGAGAAATGCATGGAGATGAAACTACCACTTGATGTTATATAAACCAAGTATTAGAGATGAAAGCTTTTCTTAAACGTATCATCTTTTATCATTCTATCTAATTCGTATAATTGGTTCACGTGGCGTCATTTGGTGTTTTTTTTAAGACACAAAACATGTTTCATAAGAGTTAGTAGTGTATTAGGTAAAGTTGTGTAACATAACAATTATGTCATGTGTTCGATATGATATAACTTAGAGCGTTTGTCTTTTAAATTTAACGTCGTTACATAGTTTTTTTTTGTATTTTTATTTTCTTTACGTTGCACTTTAGCACTGTAATTTTTTTTGTGTGTATCCGTGTTATTCTTGCGGCAAGGCGTGAATGGTAAATCTAGCTAGTTCAAACCATAAATCCAATAAATAGTCAAAAGTTACATGGAAATAGAAGCCAAATATGCAACAAGCTACACTGCTAATTAATCTTTTTTGGATAGGAAAAAAGTCGATTAATTAAAAACTATAATCATAGATCTTGAGGTCATAACATTGTTATGTATGACCTGTTAAACTCTCTTAAGTAGCTCCACAACATCAGATGCAAAAAATCTAGAAGTATTAAATACAAATGGTATTAACACCTACATGAATTCCGTGTAATTTTTTAACCACAAGAACCAACTAAGAACTCACAGACCCAATGGGCTATGGATACACATAATAAAAAATTGAAGTTTTAAATTCTACGATGTTCATATTTTGTCGTTATTACGTATTTATTCTAAAAAAAAAAATCTTAGAATATATATTGCTTTTAAAAAGAAAACTTATTCTATGATTAGTTATAGATTTTACGGCATGGGAATGGAGATAAAACTCACACTTGATGCATGATTTATAAAATATTTGAGATAAAAGGTTTTCTCAAACATATCATCTTTCATTATTTATGGTAATCAATACTTCATGAAAGTAGAAGGAAACCAAAACAAACAAACAAACAATAGAGAGTTGACACCGCATTTTGTAATCAAACAACTCAACTAATACTAAATTTTGGATTCCTATTAACTATTGACATACCAAGGATTTGACACACTAACAATAGAATAAGCAATAGGTTTGATTTTTGAAGTTATTTATTTGTTTATTTATTTATTTTTTTTGAACAGCAAAGAGAATAATATAAACAAAAGGCGAGCCGGTTAGAAAAGCCTAACCGAACAAGCAAGAGTTACACATACAAAAGAGGATTATCGAGCCAATTGCTCGACGTCATAGCAAAAAACTTATTTCTAGAAGACATAAAATAATACGAACATCTAACAATAGACTCAAAGATATCGCAATTATCAAGATCATTTCCATTGTGAACCACCTCGTTTCGAAGCTTCCAAATCGACCACCATGTGCAACTAAAAATACCATCCAAAAGTTGTTTCTTCTTTTTCGAATAGGACGATGTATCAAGCAACGATAAATATCACTCGGTCGACCACTCGTATCAAAGTTCAAGCCCAACCACGAACGAATCTTTACCCACGTCTTTTTAATCTTCGAGCAACCCATAAATAAATGATTATTATTTTCCATCGGATCATTACAAAAAACGCAACCCAAATTAGCTAACGGAATACCTTTCTCGATCAATTTGCCTCTAGTCGCGAGCTTATCTCGAAGAAGTCTCCACAAAAAAACATTAATTTTCTTTGGAACACTTTTATTCCAACGAGTCTTGAAAATAGAACCGGGAAGCGCAGATTTCTCAATAACTTTTCGAACATGTTTTACCTCAAACAAAGGATTACCGCCCAGATTTCAAGACCAACCATCTCTAGCGTTAGAGACCGAGGTCGAGTTGAGAAGTTCTACAAGATCCGAAAATTGATGCTCTTCTATACCTCCTCTAAGATCGCGTCTCCAACTCCAGATTCTAATGTTACCAACAAGACGATCCGCAACTTTACAACCTTTATTATTCTCGAGCGCAAAAAGTCTTGGAAATTTCCATGCCAAACATTCATTTCCGATCCAATTATCATCCCAGAAACTAGTAGATTCTCCATTTCCCACCACGCGAACAAAGCTATTACTTGGCACTTCACCGCTAGCATGTAACAATTTGGCACACGAACGGATTCCATTCCAAACCCCCCCCCCCCACCCAAGCCCAAATCGTTATCAACGCCCCCCCCCCCCCGCCTTTCCCGTAAAGAGATTCAATCACTCGAACCCAGATGTCCTTTATCATTTAGAAAACGCCACTTCCACTTAGGTAAAAGAGCTTTGTTTAAGGCGTCTAAACTCCCAATTCCCAACCACCCTTTTTCTTTTTTCCCAAGTATTTCATCCCAATCCACCCAATGCAATTTACGAGACCCATCCCCCTCGCCCCAAAACAACTTAGCCCGAATGCCCTCAAGAGTCATTTTAACCGCTCTAGGAATACGAAATAAAGATAGATAATAAATAGGTAACGCACCTAGCACCGAAGAGATTAACGTAAGTCGCCCGCCAACGGATAGAAGGTTAACTTTCCACTTAGCAAGACGATTCTTGAATTTTTCCACAATCGGGTCCCAAGATTTAACTAAGTCCATCCTTTCGCCCACCGGAACCCCAAGATATTTAAACGGAATTTTACCCGCGGAACAACCTAAAGAAGCCGACATGCGGGTCACTTCCCCCTCCTCTATACCGACCCCAAAAACGCTACATTTAGCCACATTAACTTTCAGCCTCGACAACGTGTGAAAATTATCTAAAATTTTCCGGATACAATCAAAGTTTTTTCTCGACCAATCTCCCACAAAAATCACATCATCAGCATAGAACAAATGAGAAATAGGTACCTTATCAACACCAACAAGAACCGGATTAAAATTACCAAGACCAACCTCATGAACTATCATCGCGTGTAAACCTTCCATGGCGAGAATAAAAAGGAAAGGGGATAGAGGATCACCTTGACGTAAACCTTTTTCGATAGGAAACTCTTTAGAAGGACTACCATTAATCAACACAGAAGACGAAGCAGAGCTCAAACACGCACGAACCAACTCAATCCAATCATCACCAAAACCCATCTTACTAAGAACAGAAAAAAGAAACTCCCAATTTAAAGAATCATATGCTTTCACAAAATCTACTTTAAACGTTAGCATTTTTCTTTTCTTCTTTTTGAACCACTGAACAATCTCATTAAGCATAATCGGGCCGTCAAGAATCTGTCTCCCACCAATAAAAGCAGATTGAACCGGGTTAATCAATACCGGGTTGTCATTTTTAGGAATCAAAGTGATAAATGAAGCATTACAACCCCGGGGGATGTGTTTCGCCTCGAAAAAATAACCCACGAAAGCCATGATGTCTTCAACCAAAAGAGCCCAATGATGTTTCACGAAAGCAAAAGAAAAACCGTCCGGTCCAGGAGCTTTTGAACTACCACAATCCCAAACAGCTTGTCTAACTTCTCCCATAGACGGCCTACGATTCAAAACGTTCAAACTTGAAACCGAAATCGACCTGAACACATGCGAAGACGTCCAAACTGGGCTGCTGGAACTACCCTTAGCAAACCGAATGCGATGATAGTTAAAAAAAATGTTTTTTATGTCATCCGGATTCTCCACCCAAACCCCATTGTGTTTGATTCCCCTTATCGAAGCCAATTGTCTCCTTTTTTGAGATAAGCATGAAAAAATTTCGAATTTTCGTCCCCTTCCATTGTCCACTTAGTTTTGATTTTTAAAGTTATTGACATAAACTAACTCTTTTTGAAAGCCACAATATCCAACAAGCCGTATAGCAGATCACTTCTAGCCTACACCCACTCTGACACCATCCAAGAAATAATCTCGAACGTGGTCTTTGAGTCTGGCATTTCTGGATCCAACCATTGAGCTAAAACCTTTAAAGTTTGAGAACCCCACGTTCCCCAGAAAGATGGCGGTCCACCGTTTCCAACTTAATCTATATTATATTATAATACATATGAGAATAACAAACTTGTCTTTTGATACAAAATTAAAAGTTTAAAAGTGTATAATAGTCTAACAATAAATTAAAATTATATTTTAATAAAAATTTAAACAATCTACTTAATGATAACTGAATTTTGATGATTTATATAAATAAAGTAAAAAATAAGTTAAATACAAAAATTGCTAACTCTAGAGCATCGCGCAATTTTTCTACTAGTAAAACGTAAAAGTAAAGAGACTTCAATACCTTTGTTACTCAAGTTCCATCTTGTAGGCAACCTATCATAAAGTGATCACCAAACCAAAACATTTACCCTTTCGGGATGTACCGAATGCATATGGAAAAGTAATTCTAGCAATCTATAAATTTCTAATAGAGCTCATCGAGAAATCCTCTTCTATATCTAGATCCCATATCCACCAATGATTCCTAGTTCAAGTGGTTGAGGTGAATAGCAAAAGACATTAAAAATTAGATGTTTTGGGTTCAAGTATCATCTATGACAAAAGAAAATAAGAGTTTCAGGTTCGGCCAGGTTGTTTCTCACCTATGGTCAGTTTCTTCCTGATAAAGAATAAAAATGATCAGATGGTGTCAATAGGCCGTAGCGATCCAAATTTTGCCTTTCAAAAAGAACATCTTATATCCCCTTATATGACTCATCACTCATATACAATTTTAAAATATTCCATTTCGCCTCCTATCACAGATTAAGGAGTCTTTTCTCTGACTCTACACTATATAATCTAAGGAAGATTGTATAATCTAGGAAGCTAAAATACAAGCGAAGACTCAACGGTCCAAGTATCATACCAAAAAGCTCTATTTTCTACTTTGCCAATTTCCGCCCTCAATGAATGCCAAGGAATAATTTCTTAATTGTTAACATCTAAACAACAAATTTCCTCTACACCCCATTACCTCTATAAAGTTTTCTATAATTTCATCAACAAAAACAGCAATTATAAAGAAGTGGGGGTAACCGGACAACAAGCTGCGTCACAACCCCTTTTTGAATAGCGAACTCTATCCTACTGAATAATCATCAATTAGTTCGCTTTTTGGCCACAAACATGTCAATAATTAATCACACATGTTTGATTCGTTTAGAGACCCACTATAAATTGAACTAAGTGAAGTACTTTACTTGTTTAACGATAAATTTGAATTACTGACAAGTCACAGACCTACCTGATCATCTTTATTCCCGGCCTTCAAAAGAAAATCCCATATAAGTGAGGAAATCCGTTGCCCAATCCACTACAGATTGTATTTAATTAATGAAGTACTTCTAAGGCACTAAATATAAAAAGGTGAGTTAATATAAATTAGAAATGAAGAAATTGATGATTCGTATATATTTGTTTCTCGTCAGCTAGAATATGCGAGAAGCTGACCAAATTTATTGTAATTGTTATTTTGTATATTAGACCACCCACATCAATAACATCTCACATACCACATTTTTAGTCCAGTCAGCATGCCACATCATGTACTTCCCACATACCACAAAACTCACTTTTTTTCCACATCAAGTACTTCCCCACATACCACCTTTTACTTTCCACATCACCATTTTATTTAATCTTTATTTATTTATAACGGCTATATTTTTATTAAAAAAAATAATTTAATATTAAATTATTATTAAATGTTAACGGCTATTTTATTTAAAATTTAAAATTTTTTATATTTAATAAAAAAAATTTAAACATGGAAATCCTACATTACTTTTATTAAAACAAACCAAATTTAAACAACACAACAAATCCTAAAAGTTTAACTTATTGAAAACATGAAATTAAACATGGAAACCCTAAGCCTCATCATCTTCTTCTTCCTCCTCAGACTCATCTTCGATGTTCAGTTCCACATTTAGCCGGGCACAAGTTTGGTTATGAGCTTCCTGTTTTTTTACTCAAGTGAGAGGTATTCATGTTAACCAGCTTGTAGTACTTGAGCTTCATCTTGTTTTTCTCAATAGCTAACAACTTATCCAGGTATTCCTGCCTGCTTTCGACTGCTGAAGTAAGGTTTGAATAAAAGCGGTTCCGACTTTCCTCAGTACTTGAGGAACCAGCAGTACCTTTATTTTTCTTTTCCTTTGCAGCTGCTTTGGCCGCTTTTCTACCGGGTGGGCGTGTAGGAACAGTTGAATCGAGGAGGCTCCTCCTCATTCCGAGGAGGCTGCTGCTCCTCTGGAATACCCCCAACATTATCATCATCAAGATGGAAATTGAACTCGTTCTCACCAAAGTTTGTAAATGAATGAGAACTAGTGTACCACCTGTGTTGGATTTGTTTCTTTTGGGGCCTTGGTTGGCCGCACAAGCTTCAGCACTGTTGTACTTCAACTTGTCTTTGACTTTATTCCAAATATGTTCATATTTGAAAACTGTATCTTGATCAGCATTAAAGCGCTTCCTTGCTTCAAGCAACCACATGTCATCAGACCACCCACTTGAGTAAGAACTCTTCACACTCAAGTATAATTCATTGAATCTAGCCACCTTTGATTTGACCATGTGCCAATGAGCTTTCAGGTTGTTTTGATCCCTAGGCACTTTGGGGTTTGAACTAGAATAGTGTTGATGCACTCTGAACCAAAAATCATGAGTATTTTGGTTGGTGGCAATAACACTGCCCTCCGAACACTCATATATGGCCTCTGCCATCAAGACTTCATCTGAATGTGGCCATTTAGTACGAGAAGCCTTAGTGGTAGTAGTTTTGCCTTTGCCTCTCCCCCAACCCTTCCCTGTGAGGGGCCATCCCCGGACTGTTGTGGTTGTGATTGAGTTGCTTGTGGGGGTTGTTGAGTTTGGGATTGTTGTTGATGTTGCATCCCCGCCATTTGTTGTTGTTGGAACATCCACATTTGTTGCATGTGAAAGTATGTTTGTGGATCCATTTGTTGTGGGTTCATGAGTGGAGGTGGTGGATACATTTGTGAAGGTGGTGAAGATTGGTTAAGAAATTGGCTCGTGCTTGTACCATCATAGTCTGGAAACATAGACGTGAATGATGGTGGGTTTCGGTTTGAGTTTCTGTTTGGGGTTGAGTTTGAGTTGTTGTGATCCATTTGGAAGCTTGAGTTTGCAGAAATTTGATAGAGAAATGAGAGGTTTGATGTGTGAATGAAATGAAGAAATGAAGTGGTATTTATAGATTTTTTGAAAAAACTAGCCGTTATAATAAGACAAAAAAAAACTAGCCGTTTTTTTTTTTAATTATTAAATTTAATGTTTTAATTAATTATGAATTTTAGTAATTTTTTCAGATTTTTTTGAAATTTATTTATATTTTATTTGTATTATTAAATGTTAAAATAAAACAAAATAATTTAAATGTTTAAATATATTAAAGGAAAAAAGAAAAAAGAAAAAAGAGAACAATCCAGTGGGTCCCGCAAATGTCTCATACGTGGAGGTTTGTAACTACGTACGTACGCGCGTACATACGTAACTCACATCGGTTACGTACGTACTCCCCCAAATCCCACCGATGTGGGTGGCCTTATACAAAAGTTGTGACATGCGACTGATCAACATAATTGAGTTAAAATAATTACTGAATACGTAATATTTTTTTTTTGACCGGCAACAAGATATATTAGAAAATATAATTATTGGATACGTAAATAACACATGCATGCAAAACATATTAAATATTATATAACTCATAAAAATTACTGGCTGGTAAACCCCGTACATGAGCTGTTAGCACGTATTAAATTAAAATGCTTATATAAAAAAATAATGTTTGAAGATGTTACATTAATCTAAAGCGTAGCATCACGTTATCTATATCAATAATGATTTACATATGTTACAATAAACACATTTGACATTTATATTTTAATGGTGGCAGAAAAACTTTCTTGTCATCATGTAAGTTTGTTTTAGACCTTTTACAAAAGGTTATTTAATTAATATATAAGGATAAGACAAAAATTTAAATAGAATGAATACGTCTTTTAATCAACAACTTTTATGTTTTCTTGATTATGAAAGAACATTTGACTTTATAAGCTTACCTATAGGCTATAAGTAAATAGTTAAAAGAACACAAGATAAACTCGGTTTATAAGATTTAAGTGGTGTGAAATAAAACATTTAAATCTCTTGTTTTGAAGCTGATGGTACTTCCAGGGGTTAAAGTGTTATTCTCATAACCTGTAGGGGCTGTTTGTGACAAGTCTTTTTAATCTTTTGTTAAAGAGTTGTTAGGTTAGTTAATAGCGGTTAGCAAGCTAGGATATATATGGAGGGTTAGTTCTCTGGTTAATATAGATTTGCATTTCCTTTTCTCCCTTGTAATTCAAACGATAGTTGTTAATCTAGTTGAGTATCTTGATTTCATTCCATTTTTCTTCACAATTGGTATCAGAGCCCTGTTGGCTCGCGATTTGGGGGATCGATTTCTGGTGCTTTGAGAAATTGATCAGAGACGAGTGGAATTGATCGGAGATATTTGAAATTGATCGAAGACAATGACTACTTCGAAGTTCAACATTGAGAAATTCACTGGCAAGAACGATTTTGGGTTGTGGCGATTGAAGATGCGGGCACTTCTGGTATATCAAGGTATTTCGGATGCGTTGAATGGGGAGCCCGGGAGACCAGATAGAATTTCTGATGAAGATTGGCAAGAAATGTTGGATAAGTCTCACAGTGCCATAGTCCTTAGTCTTGGAGACAAGGTTTCTTCGAGAAGTAAGTAGAGAGGCAACTGCTGCTGCCGTATGGACCAGGTTAGAATCACTCTACATGACTAAATCTTTGGCAAACAGATTGTATTTGAAAAGGAGGTTATATACCTTTCAAATCCCATCTGGAAGATCTTTGGAAGATCATGTTGATGAATTCAACAAGATCATTCTTGACTTAGAAAATATTGAAGTTACTATTGAAGATGAGGATCAAGCCATCATTTTCTTGTCATCTCTTCCAAGTGCTTATGAACATCTAGTGGAAACACTGATGTATGGTAGAGAAGACATTACAATGGAAGAGGTCCTTGCTACTTTGAATTCCAAAGAATTGCAAAAGAGAAGTGATGGGCAGGAAGATAGCAGTGAGTGTCTTGCAGTGAAAGGAAGACCAGATTACAAGGGGTCTAAGAAGAAAGGTGTGCAGGGTCAATCCAAGTTCAAGCCTAGACAAAAGTTGAGATGCTTCATATGCAATTCGGATAGGCATCTAAAAAGAGAGTGTCCTGAGTTGAAAAAGAAGAAAAATGACCAAGGTTTTAAGGGAAGACATTCTTCTTATGACACAGATTCTGAAGGGTTTGAATCCCTTGATGTTCTTGTAATGGATCAGAAGCAAGGTGAAGAGAGTTGGATAATGGATTCTGGCTGCTCCTTCCACATGACTCCTCACAAGGAATTTTTCAAGAATCTAAAGTACCAAGATATGGGAACAGTGAAACTGGGTGACAACAGAGAATGTAGAATCCAGGGGATTGGAGATCTGAACTTGAAATTGGAATCTGGATCTTCTATAGAGTTACAAGATGTCAGGTATGTTCCTTTATTAACTAGAAATCTGATTTCTTTAGGTACTTTGGAGAATGAAGGATGTTGTGTTAGTTTGAAGAATGGTAAAGCTAAGGTTATAAGAGGTTCTATGGTCTTGTTGTCTGGTACTAGGGGAAAAAACAATCTCTATGTGTTAGATGGTGAGGTTAATTGTTTGGTCAACTTTAGTGCTGAGACAAGTGAAAGTAAACAAGAAATAGATAATAGGACTTTGTTATGGCATAATAGGCTGGGACATATCAGTGAAAAGGGATTGATTGAGTTAAAGAAACAAGGTTTCTTGAGTGATTTAGGAGTAGTGAATCAATTCTTCTGTGAGCAGTGTGTTTTGGGGAAGGCTCACAGGGTTAAGTTGTGAGAAGTACTCATAGGTCCCAGGCTGTTTTGGACTATATTCATTCTGATTTATGGGGCCCTGCTAGAACTGAAACCTTAGGAGGAGCTAAGTATTTCCTGTCTATTATGGATGACTTCTCTAGAAGGGTGTGGGTTTACACCCTTAAGCATAAAAATGAGGCCTATAGAGCATTCAAGGATTGGGTGAGCCTGGTAGAAACACAAACAAGTAAGAAAGTCAAAAGGCTTAGGACTGATAATGGATTAGAATTTTGCAATAATGAGTTTAATCAATTTTGTACATCTAAGGGAA
>JBCNJP010000017.1:13478105-13531196 GCA_039602395.1 Deinandra increscens subsp. villosa
TCACAAATCTGTAATATATTTTGTCATTTGTGAATTAACTATGAACTATCAAGGCCACCTTAAACTTGTAAAAATCCCACCAAGCCTCAAATTAATCATCGACTAATCGCTTGGTGGTCTTTAACCTATTACCGATCAATCACCGATTAATCTTGTCAAGGATGATTAATTGTCGATTTAAACCTTCAATTAATCACTGATTAACCCCTTAACCTCAGTCGGCCGTTGAGGTACCGCTGAGTATTTTTTACAACCTTGATGTAAACTAGTATGTAATTCACAAATCACAAAAAAAATATATAATTAATACAATAAACTAATCTCTAAATCTCTAATATGGATCTACAAATACAAATTCCAAAACCTAACATAATCCGGTATCCAATAATCCAAATACAAATTAAAAACCAAAGAAATAATAAATAGAAAACTAATATAATTTAATTATCCAAAACAAAGATTCGGAGAGGCTTTGAGAGAGTGAGACGAAGAGTGACGATGATTCACTATGAATTTGTGAAAGCGGAAACGCGAACATGGTCACTGGAGTGGTGTGCGCGGTCGTCAGCGACTGACTCACCGGTTGCCTATGAGATCATACTAATGTGATCGTCGTTCCGATCTCCGTATCAGTTGTATGGCGTATGCTTGAATTTGAGAGTTTGGGTATTTTAATTATAATTAGATATTAGATTTAGCTAATGTTTTTTATAACTAATTAGGTAATGAGTATTGAGTTTGAGAGTTTAGGTAATTGGGTTGAAAATTTCCGGTATCCAATAATCCAAATACAAATTAAAAAACCAAAGAAATAAAAAAAAAAACCTAATATAATTTAATTATCCAAAACAAAGTTTCAAAGAGACTTAGAGAGAGCGAGACGAAGAGTGACGATGATTCACTATGAATTTATGAAAGCGGAAACGCGAACACGGCCGCTGGAGTGGTGCGCGACGGTCGTCAGCGGTTGACTCACCGGTTGCCTGTGAGATCATACAAATGCGATGGTCGTTCTGATCTCCGTATTAGTCGTATGGTATATGTTATTTGAGAGTTTGGGTATTTTAATTATAATTAGATATTAGATTTAGGTAATTTTTTTTAAAATTAATTAGGTAATGAGTATTGAGTTTGAGAGTTTAGGTAATTGGGTTGAAAAATTTAATAGTGTTTGGCTCATTGGTCTAAGTTGTGTTAGATCATTGATTAATTATTCAAAAGTTTTAGATTATTTTTTTTGTAAATTATAGTTTTGTGATAAATTTATTTGTAATACATTTAAATTTTTAAAATTTAATTTTTTAAAACTAGAACTAGAATTTATTTTCTTAAAGTTCAGTGTCGGTCTATAAATTTCATGAGGTTCAGTGATCAAGTTTTAGATAGTTTGGTTCAGAAAAAAATTAGATATATAATGCCGCCCTATATAATACACCATCAAAAAAATTCATGGACCGGGCCTCGGGTTTGTCACTGCCTCAAAAAGCTCCCAAGGCTGTCTAATATAGAATGAAAAGTGAATTCATCTGTACCTGATGCTTTGTCACTGTTATATAGACGCATAATAGAACCTAATAAAAATCAAACGAAACATAAATTAGTTAGATATGAAAAGTTACTTCCACTCTTCCAGTTCCACGAACAGATGTAATTCTTTTGGGTTTGGATCTGATTGGGTGGTCTTATTGGGCTCGATTAATTCTGAGCCCAAACGTTATAGGCATGGATAGAGTTTTGAACTTTCGGATCTTTACACATTCCGTTTCCAAAAATCGATCTAGAAACCGGTTTGGGTGATACCAGTTTGAAACCAAGAAACCGTATCGGTTTGAAACCAAGCCTATAGTTTGAAATCAGTTTGAGATCAATCTGTTGAAACCATCTGATCGAAATTAAAACCGGTTTCTATCCGATACTGGTTTTAAGCCAATCCGATTTTGACCGACTACATGTCTAAAACTGATCCATGTTGACTAAAATATGGATTTGTGCACCTCTAAGTTTAGCCATGAAGAAATAACAACCCTAGAAATATCTGTTAAGGGAAGTAAAATGCACAATCAAAAGGGTTACCTAATTGGCTTGGTTAAAACTGTAATTTTGTTAATCGGGCCGGGTTGTATTGACCCATTAAAGGTTCGGTTGTGAATTCACTCTTTTTGAAAATTATAATAGGTAATGTAAATAACTCAAAATCAACTCATATGCATCAATTCATTGTATATATAAAGGTTAGACACACATTTTGATTTACACCTTATTTCAAACTAGATCAAACCGAGCCGTTAAACCATGTAAACTGAACCTTTATTCTAAACTGAAAATACAAATGCAACAAAACATTGCATTCAAACAAACTTCAACCAGAAAGCTAAATAAACAACCTTATAGATTAAGAGAAAATAAAATTACAAGCTACAAGATTAACCAACCTGCTAAATCTTGTTAAGCCGTCGATAGAACATAGCGATCATAGATCTCATGCTGCTGCATTTCATCGCATCTGGCCGGTTCCGCAGGTAGACTGGACCCGCCGAAACAAAAGTACTGATGAACAGATTTCCTGCTATTCACAACACCTGTTTCTTTATTTGAACAACCAGCAACTCCGTCATCAAACATCGGGTTTGAGCCCCACGCGGTTGTAATATCAACACCCGTAAGTGAATTACGCGAAGATACAGATGATCTCGAGAATGAATTCGAACGTGACCGTGACCGACGGTTCACAACTCCTGAAGCATGTTTCTTTTTTGCAACTGGACTAGGAAGATTACTCCTGGAAGCAAGTGTCCTTTTGTTGTTTGGAGGTGACATGGGTTTAGAGTACATCTCCCTCAGAGAAGTTCTATGGAATTCATTGTTGTCCGTTGCCGGAATGGAGCCCGAATCCCTTGTTTTTCTCATTCTTGGCCACCGAAGGAACCGTTTTATACCTTTATGTTTCTTCTTTTTCGAACTCTTGGTTTCTGGGCTCCGGTTCGGGCTCTGGCTTGGCCCGGGGTTAGCAGCATTCACGGTCAAGTTCGGTGCATTGGGACCAGGAGAAGTCTCGACTCCAGAGTACAAGAATATCTCCGAATCGGAAACACTAAATGCTGTTCCCGGGCTTCCACCCGCACTCCCTTTTCTCAAATGATTAGCAAGAAGTTTTCTAGCAGAATAGTAATCCGGATCACTAATAATCGCCCCCGCTGAAACTAGCTGTCTCATGAGGATTTCTGATGATGATGAAACGGGTCGTTGTTTAAGAAGATCAAGCGGGGTCATACCATGATTATCGCGTTTATTCACGTTGATATAACGAACTGTCATGATCAGTTCCACCAGATCACTATCAATGTTTCCGTGAATGGCTAGGTGGAGAGGCGTTCTACCTTCGTTATTTGTACTGTTTATGACTTCTTCAATGTTGAATGACTTTGAGGAGAGTAGTTGTTTCATGAGTACGATCTGGCGGTCGAGTCTTCGAAACGTTGGTGTCTGGAAACCGGTAATGGCTGCGTGTAAAAAGGTCTCTCCGGTGTTGTTTTTGGAATGCACAGAAGAAGGTGATGTTTTGACTAAAAAGTCAACCACAGAGATTTGGCCTCTGCAGGCTGCTATATGTAGAGGTGTATTGCCTTCTTTGTCTGTGGAGTTTATGATTTCATATGTAGACACCAGATACTGGACCACCTACATTTTTTAACCAATTTCCATTATGCTTTAACTTGTTTGACTAATAAGAAATATAACACAACCCAAATCGACCCGTTCACAAGAAAATGGGTCAAAACCAACACCTATAATCAAAAAAAAAAAAAAAAAAAAAAATCTAAATATACAATCCAGGAGAAGTGAGATCATACAAACTAATCATAACCGAAATAACCTAACCAATATAACTGAATCTATTGAGAAACAGCAGTTATGGATTGTTAATGGTTTATTAGATCAGGGTTAACAGAATGATCTTTTCCAATAACTGATTTAGCCAAACTGAATGAACCGAAACCTAACTGTTATGGAAATATTAAAAAAAAAATGTACCTCGAGTTGTCCTCGACCGGCTGCAGTGTGCAAGATAGTTGACCCATGAACATCTCTATAAGCCAAAACCTTTTCATCATCACAATCACCAAGAATCTCCTTCAAAACATCCAAATTACCACCTCTAGCCAACGCATGAACCGCTCTATTCTTCATTTCCTGCCTGTAAGCCGACGGAATTTCCCCAATATCTTCTCCCAATCCTCCACCATTTCCACACATAAACCTAGGAGACATTGCGAAATCATAAATCAACCGAAAAACCTCAGTGTTCTTACTCCTCGCAGCAGCATACAATATATCAGTCACCCCATATTCCCCTTCACCAAACACCAAAAGTGGATCTTTATGCAACAACTCCTGAACAAATAACAAGTCACCAGCTGATGCTGCAGTGTACAGAAGCCAGCCTCCATAACCCGACCCGATTAACGAGTTTTTCCCTTTTTTCGCATCACCTTCGTGTAGTAGCTTTTTTGCGACAAAAGATCGTTTTTTTGCCACGTCATCAAACTGTTCTTCGTCGTCCCAAACAACTTCAAGGCGGCTTATACGCCTAAGGGAGGATAGTTTTATCAGGTGGTTACTGTCTAGGCGGAGAAGCTCACGGACCAAATCGTAGTGGCCGTTGGCCGCCGCCCAGTCGATCGGGGAGGCGTACCACCACTGGTCCCCGGTGCTCTCCCACCGGAGAGGGAAGTAAGTTGGAGGCATTTTACAATGAACAATTCTGTAGAATTCAACTGGAAAAGTAGCAAAAACTTAAATACAACAATTGCAACAATAAGAAGTTAAGAACTGTGAAATTAAATGTGAAAGAGAAACCCTAGGGATGTAAATTGGCATTGATGAACAAAAATGGACCAAAGGCATAACGGAGATCAGACAGCATGTGGAGAAATGATGACAGATAATAAAGGTGATTCAGATCGTAAATACAAACAGTACTCGAAACGGATCAATCAAAAAGTAACATAAATTAAAGCGTTAAAGGCATCAGGAAGCCAAATCAAGGATGAACAATTGAACAGAAGGATCACATGACGAATATTTAAAACACCGATTAATATTATGTTAATGATCACGAGTGTGGGGAAAGTGGAACCTGGAAAGGTTCTTCAATGGAGGTTGAAACTTGAAAGATAGGACATGAAATTGCAATATATATATATAAGAAAAAAGTTTGTCTCTACATGTATGTCGACGATAGAAGAAGGGAGGATTGAATTGACAATTGATGAGAAGTGTAAAAGTGGATTGAAGAAGATGAAATTACCTCTGGAAATATATGCAGATGAAGTGCTCGACGAAATGGCAAAGTGGATTGAAAATTTTGATATCTCATATGCGAGCTTCCATGGTTTGGATTATGAGACGTTGATATTTGTTATTGCGCCTGTCTGTATCAACAAATTGGGTGCTTTAAAATTTGAAGTTAATTATACGGTATTATATACGGTATGTCTCTATTTTTCTAAAATTACATTTATGGTTTCTATTATTTTTTCGAGCTTAATTACGGATAGTTTTTGAAATTAATGAAGGTTAACTATTGATGTTATATTTTGTAAGATACCCAATATTTTTTAATCGTACCGGACTCCTTTTATAATAAAAATAGAAGCCTCTACTATCATGGTTGCATTACTTTTTTTAAGAGTTATTAGTATGTCTAAGGATATAAAAGGTTAGAGGGTCGGGTTAGAACTCGTTTAATCTCAAACTGGTTTTAAAAAGCATTGGTTCGGGTCGGCTTTAAAATGGTTCAATTTTTATAATTGTCTTTTTCTCTCATCTACAGTTCTAAAAAAATAAAAAATACTTGTATTTGATACTCCAAATATCATACGTATATATAAATTATACATACATCCAAACGTATGTACATATTTGAGAAGTCACACTCTTTGGTAGAGACAAGTGAATCCGAGATGGACCACACTACAAACAGGGACCTAACTCCTAAATACCACCATGTGATTATCCAACTTTTATTTTAGATTTTTTTTAACAGCAAGAAAACTTTATAAATAAAAAAGACAGGGACCTTTATTTTAGTGTCACTATTTTCTTTTATTATACTTGTACCACGTCCACAAACACATGCTTCAAATATCTCTAATTCAAAAGTTCTCTCATCTTATTAAAAAAAAATTATGAAAAGAAATTTTATATAAATATAGAGTAATGATACATAATTAGACTCAAATGACATTATGACAAGATATCTCTCGAACAGATCCGTATCCGGCGTTAGACCTGCGACCTTTATGGGGAGTTCAAAACCCAACCTAGTTGGGTTTCTTGTTCTCTAATCTATCCTTATTTTAGTAGTTTATTATTAACTAGGTTAGTAACCCGTGTATTACATGGGTTGAATAAATATTTATAATATAAAATAACTATAATAAAATAAAAATTGATATGAGATATAAAAATTATGATGGATGATATAATTGTGAGATCATATCAAATAGTTATTTTATAGTAGTTAAGTTAAAAATACATTTATAATAGTTAAGTTAAAAATACATTTATAGTAAATTAAAGTATTTCTTATCTCATAGTTAGTTGGAAAATAAATTGTTTAATGGTGTACTTTAAAGTGGTGTTGAGAATTACAATAATAAGAGTTACTATTATTTAGGATTACTTTAATTTTCAGAGAAATTTTAAAAGATAATTAGAAAATGTTGAAGATGATAATTGAACCCATAAAAGTTACTTTTCAGAATATAAAAGATTGCTTGACATTTTAATATTTTAATTGAATAAATCAACCACCCTAATATATGATATTTTAATTAATAAATATTAGTAACTATTATTACAAATTTAAAATTTGACTGTTACATCTCTTAATATTAGAAAATTCAAATAATTTATATAAATTTGGTAAGTTAGTTAACAAATAGTTTATGTAAATATATAAGTAAAAAATATTAATAAAAATTCATAACTAGTTTTAGTTAAATGTGATGTTGAATTTTAGATTTAGGAAGTTGAAATATTAAATTTGGAAAATTTGAATTCTTAAATGAAAAAGAATTGAAATTAAGTGTAGTGTTGACAAGTGGATTGTTGAGATGGAGGATGATGTGGACACCCTTGTAAAGTACTTTCCTTTTTTATTTATTTGTCTATTTAAACATTTTTGTAATTTGATTTGATTAATAAAGTAATTTGGAGATTTTTGCTAAACCTTAATCTAAGGATAGCCGGTTTTGGATACTAATCCGAGGTTTTACTACGCTTCCGTTATCATTATGACATTATACATGCATGATCTTTAATGTATCGTGCACAAATTTCGTTTTGATAAAATTATAAATATATTCGATTCAAGTTTATGATTTAAATCCTCAAAAAAGTAAATTTTTTTGTAGTTTTTGAATATGAACATAAAATACTTGCAAAAAAGGGTTTTTATAAAGTTACTAAAAAGTGTAGATAAGTTTAAATATTATAATTTAAGGTGATGGTGATGGGTGGTTGATTCGGAAGATGTAACTTTCATATGTATCTTGCTTTTGGCAGCAATAATTCATGTCATAATGTCATACCCAATTGGTTTCTTCAAATTATCAAACTCTTTTTCCTCCACTATGAAATTGTACTTGTAAAGGCTACATTTTCACATGGTTTTAAACTCAAAAAGGAAGCATGTCATGTTGCTCTCCACCCCCCTATAGCAAGACGTTTCCTTACAAGAAATTGACACACTGCTGGTTATGGTAAGATGATAAAGAAAGTTGTTCATAATGATCACAAAGTAATGATAGTTTTTCAATCTTATGGATTGAAAAAAAGAATATAGTAGATTTTAGGTTTATACAGATAATAATGTTATGTCGTATTGGATCAGTCATAGAGCTTGGTTAAATCTTGAACACATACACACGTAAACACATTGTTGTTCTGAAACAATATTTAGGCTTTCCTGATCACCCGAACACACATATCCGTACTTTTTTTCAATTTCATTCGACCAGTAATTTTTTTTGTTTTTATAACTATTTGTGCGGCTTCAATGAAAGCTGCAAAAATAGTTAAAGAAAAAGGATGACACGTTGAATGAACCTGAAACAAAGCCTGTATAAGAAAACAACGGTTTGTGTGATTAGGAAATTTGAAGTGTTTTAAAAGAATAATGTGTTTGTGTATGATGGTGCGCATATTATAGATGATTATACACACAAAAAAGTACCTGGACAATGTAGTGTGTAAATTTTGATCGTCGGTTTGGACCCGGTTTCGGTTTGAAACCAGTTCTAAACCGAAAAACCGGTTCTTGATTTGCACCTTTAAGCAGAACCAGTCACCAACGGTTCAGTTTGGGCCTGATCTGGTTTGTTCTTAAATCAGATTCTGCATCGGGTTTGTTCTTACAGTTTGGGCCTGATTATGGGCCCGCATCGGGCTTTAGTTGGGCTTTAGGCTTGACCTTAACTAGGCTAATGCTATTAATTGGGCTTTGACCTTATCCGGCCTATCTGAGCAACTTGGACAAGAAGCCAAAACACATCGCTAAAACCCTCGATTGATCTCCGTAAACCCACCGTCGGTTTTCTGTGCAAATTTAACCGGAAAAAATGGGAAGCAATCAAGCAGCCGTTTCGTTCCTCACCAATCTGGCACGCGCCGCCTTCGGTATCGGAACCGCCGCAACCGTCGCCAGCTCCGCCCTCTACACCGTCGACGGCGGCCAACGCGCCGTTCTATTCGATCGTTTCCGCGGAGTCCTCGACGATACCGTTAGCGAAGGTACTCACTTCCTAATTCCATGGCTCCAAACGCCTTACATCTTCGATATACGCACCAGGCCTCACACGTTCTCTTCGATCTCCGGAACGAAGGATCTCCAAATGGTTAACCTAACCCTACGTGTCCTCTCTCGCCCGGAGGTCAATCGATTGCCGTCGATTTTCAAAACCCTAGGTCTCGAGTACGACGAGAAGGTTCTTCCGTCGATCGGTAACGAGGTTTTGAAGGCGGTTGTTGCTCAATTCAACGCCGATCAGCTTCTCACCGAGCGGCCGCAGGTTTCGGCTCTGGTTCGCGAGAGCTTGATCCGTAGGGCGAAGGATTTCAACATTGTGCTTGATGACGTGGCGATCACGCACTTATCGTACGGTGCGGAGTTCTCGAAGGCTGTGGAGCAGAAGCAGGTGGCGCAGCAGGAGGCGGAGAGGTCGAAGTTTGTGGTGGCGAAGGCGGAGCAGGAGAGGCGAGCTGCGATTATTAGGGCGGAAGGTGAGAGTGAGTCTGCGAAGTTGATTTCTGATGCAACGGCTGCTGCTGGAATGGGATTGATTGAGCTTAGGAGGATTGAAGCTTCAAGGGAGATCTCTTCGACTTTGGCCAGGAGTAACAATGTCACTTATCTTCCGGGAAGCGGTAGCCAGATGCTTCTAGGGCTTAATCCATCACGCTAAGCTGGTAAATTATGCTAACTTTGCCTCTTTTTCGTTTTCTTCTGCACATTTTATTTGGTTAGTTGTTTGCGATTTACACCTCTTATCTTATTTCATATGTTTAGGATTGGAATCGACACTAGGTTCGAGTGGTAGCTAAATGACTAATTCAATCCTGTTCTCACTTGATAAGTTATCATTGAATGTGCTTCATCTAGGTTTTGTAATAGTTGAAGCATGAGTATATGTTGCTTACAAGTTACAACTTACAACTATAAAATTACAATAGATAAGTTTGTTTTTTAAAGATTTTATTAAGACGGATAGCAAAAAACTAGCAGAAAACCGCAAGAAAAACAAATAAAAACACTCAAGAAACTATAGTCGGAGTACGTAGAATTAGAAAAGGAAAAATTGCTCCACTCGTCCTATGTGATTGCCAAATTCTTTGCCCGATTAGTGATCCAAAGATGTGAGGTAGTTTTGATTTCTTGAAGTAAAGTTTCCCCAAGTGTTCTTTTTTTATTGTGCACTAGGTCATTCCTTGTTTTCCATAAACTCCAACGTGTAATGGTAATTATGCCTTGGATAATCTTTTTCCTTTTGGGTCCGCTGTGTATTGTTTTATGAAATAAATGAGAGATAAGTAATTACTGTTAAAATGGTGGGCACTCTATATGTTTTGACTGTTTGATTTAATTGCCATATCTTCTTAATTGTGTTTCTTAGTGACTTTATTTTCAAGTTGCACTTCAGTTTTGTATCATTTGTGTGTGCCAAACAATCATGACTCTATTTGTTAAATGTTTATTTATGGTTTCTGTTTATTATATGCATGGAATTATCATTTATTGCTCTGCATTTTTATGCTCACAGGACTGGTTAGCTTCAAAGGCAATTACATTCTATCCTTTTATTGAATTTAGCTTATTTTTCAAGTTGAAAACTGTAGCAACTTTTGAGAGAATAACTGTAGCAACTTTTCTAATTTGCCATTGGTTAATTGAGTATATGTTTTCAATCTTAGTTGTTTATGATTCACACCTCATATATTATTTCATATGTTTGGGATTGAATTCAACACTAGGTGTCTAGGTTATAACTGCTAGTTAAATGATTAGTTCAATCCTGTTCTCACTTGATAAGTTATCGAATGTGCTTCAGCTAGGTTTCTTAATAGTTGAAGCATGAGTATATGTTGCTTACAAGTTACAACTTTAAGATTACAATAGATATTTAATTACTGTTAAATGGCAGGCACTCGATATGTTTTGACCGATTCAGTTGTCATATCCTCTTAATTGTGTTTCTTAGTGACTTTATTTTTAAGTTCATTTCAGTTGTGTATCATTTGTGTGTGTCAAATTATCATGGACTCTATTTGTTAATGTTTATTTTTGGCTTCTGTTTATTGTATGCATGGGAGTCCCTCACTATTGCTCTGCATTTTTGTGATCACAGGACTGGTTAGCTTCAAAGGCAATTACATTCTATCCTTTATATTGAATTTAGCTTATTATTCAAGTTGAAACATGAAGACATATGCTGCTTCACTTTTGAGAGAATAACTGTAGCAACGTTTCTGATTGCATTAACTTCCTCTCTGAGCTAGTATTTTTCATATACCAAGTGATTGATGAAATATGAACTATTTTGTGTTTCTTTCTCATCTATATTGCAATTCCTGTTTTATCATTTTAATTTCGACCATTTAGGGGGTGTTTGGGATTGTCTATCCAAACTGTTCAGTTTCACATAATTATTTGTATCCAAGATTTAGTTTTAACACAAAATCCCAAACAACCCCTCAATGGGTGCATTCCTTTTGTGCCTGAGCCTGTGTTTGTTATACTATTATTACTCGTACCCAAGAGTTCGAGTCTTATCATTGTCATCTGCTAGGATTGACCCATGTCTTCTTCGTCTCTAATCACTCGTATTTAGAAAAAACAATATTCTCAAGTAGCTATTACCAAATGGTGACTTCATAATACACAGCAAATCAACTTGAGTCAAGTTGGTGTGTTTTTTTTTTAATTATGAAAGACACAGTAAGGTCATAAATATCATATGATTCTTGTGCACTTTGAACCTTTTAGAAATGATAATCCCTTATAAGTGACATGTAGAAACATGCAGAGTATGTTGTTTGGTGATCCGTTATCATGCTAAAAACAAGAATAACAAACAACTGCTAAAACAAATCAAATCATCTCATTTACTCAAAATTGTGAACAAGGGAATATGAAAACCAAAATAATTAGCTCTAGTTATTCCTCAAACAACTGCACAACCATAAAGCTGAATCAATCTGGGTGCAATTGTAACTGGAATACAGTGATTCCTGCAGCTCAAGACTTGGCCATATGACGGATCAAGTCAACAACACGGTTACTGCAAAACAAAGCATATCGAATAATGAACTTATTTTCAAATATATACACAATAAAACAAATCCAAAAATCTAGAACTGTGTACCTGTATCCCCATTCGTTGTCATACCAAGAGACAACTTTAACGAAATTGTTGTTGAGAGCAATGCCAGCCTTTGCATCAAATATGCTAGACCTGCAGTCACCCACAAAGTCTGTCGACACGACATCATCCTCTGTATAACCTAGGATTCCCTTCAAACTTCCCTCTGACTCAGCCCTACACAACACAATAATCCCAACAAAATATGAATCAATCAAACACTTAAAAACATAAAACATCATTCATATAATCATCAAATTCTTACTTGATAGCAGCCTTGATGTCATCATATGACGCTGGTTTCTCGAGTCTAGCAGTAAGGTCAACCACCGATACGTCAACAGTAGGAACACGGAATGCCATCCCTGTAAGTTTCCCATTTAGGTCAGGAAGAACTTTTCCAACAGCCTTAAAACACAAAACAATTTATTCAGAGAAAAAGTTATGGTATATATATTCAAACAGAACTTTAAAAAAAATCATTGTACACAACACCTTAGCAGCTCCAGTGCTGCTGGGAATAATATTAAAAGAGGCAGCTCTTCCACCTCTCCAGTCCTTCATTGATGGACCATCAACAGTTTTCTGTGTTGCTGAATAATATCAAAGAAAGTTAGCACACATTCACCTTTGTTATAACCCTACATTAAAAGTGAGCGAAGACAATATTTTCGACCTGTGATCGAGTGAACTGTGGTCATAAGGCCTTCCACAATTCCAAATTTATCATGAATAACCTATATAGAAATAGCAATAACATTAAACTTCAATCATTTATCATTACACTATTGATTTTAAAACCGTTGGACGCTTCGAGGCGTTTCAGTCTAAAAAGCCGAGGCACAAGCTAAGAGCTTCACGTATGTGAGCCAAATCTAGACTTGAGAAACATGTTAGCAAGTAGTGAATTAAACCTTTGCCAATGGAGCAAGACAGTTAGTTGTGCAGCTAGCATTAGAAACAATTGTGATATCAGATTTGTATTCCTTTTCATTTACACCCATCACAAACATGGGAGCATTTGCACTTGGAGCTGAGATCACAACCTTCTTTGCCCCTCCCTAATTAAAAAATAAACCAACAAATAAATAAACAATAAAACATATATTAGAAGTAGAACATGATAATATTTTAGTAATCATAACCTTCAAATGAGCAGCAGCTTTATCCTTATCTGTGAAAACACCAGTAGATTCCACAACAAACTCAGCTCCAGCTTCACCCCATGGGATCTCCTCCGGGTTTCTGCAATCAGCTAACAAAAGTTCATCAACTCGTTCGACTTTCATGTCTTCGAGGATGTAGAAATCGCTTATACCTCATCCCGAAAACTCTAACAGGCTTATCGCCAAACAAAAGAGTCTTGTCATCCTTGACTTTGATTCCTTCCTTCTTATATTGCCCATGAACACTATCGTATTTGAACATGTAGATCTGAACAAAAGCGTCGCAAGTAAAGCGCACATGATTAATCGATTGTTCGATTCTACTACGCAAAATCGATGGAGAAACTCACCATGTACTCGGTGGTAATGAAAGGGTCGTTAACAGCGACAAGTTCAACATCGTCGCTCTGTAGAGCAACCCGAGCTACCAAACGGCCGATTCTTCCGAACCCTGTATGGAACAAAAACCGAAATGAACAAACAGACTCGATTATCGACCATGAACTAACAAACGAACCGTTGATTCCGATCTTGATGCCCATGCTTGCTACTGATGTATGAAATGCAAAGAGATTAATGTAGGTAGTTATATACATATAGGGGGAGGTTGAAAGGTTGGCAGTGAAAGGCGGACCTTGCATATACTTTGAATCCGGGAGCTTCGCTCAACATGAACATTGGTCCGGAGATTTGAATACTTAAGATGAGTCCTCCAAGTTATGTCCATGTTTCATATTAAACCCCTCTAAGATTATGCATTCAAGCATTTGGACCCTCATAAATTTGTTCCGTAACTAGTTCCTATAAATGTTTGAATAGGCCTGTAAACAAACAGAACGTAGTTTTTTTCTTTGTTTTAGTTTAGATTTATACCGTTACTTTTTTAATTTAGTTTTGCATAGTTGTGTTTCGATGTATAATTTTCGATTTTCCTATAAATGTTTGAATAGGCCTGTAAACAAACAAAGCGTAGTTTTTTCTTTGCTTTAGTTTAGATTTATACCGTTACTTTTTTAATTTGTTTTAATTTAGTTTTTAATAGTTGCGTTTCGATGTATAATTTTCGGTTGTTCACATGTAGGTTTTTTCCTTTGCTTTAATTTAGTTTTATACCATTACTTTTTGGTGTATATTTGTTCACATGAATGTCTTTATTACTTTTAGGTGTATAACTTTTTTTCGTTCTTTTTACATTATATTATGAGAATTCAGGTTAATTTTATACCTACTTAACAAAAAAAATATTGTATTTTTCGTGAAAAGACAAACTTTTTATTTGTGTGTTTAAGCTGATTAGAGCCTTACTACTTATAGACGTGTAACAATCACAATATTGAAACATTTAACTTTTCGTGAGAAAATGTATCCGTTGATGGTTATAATGGTAACGGTAGTTATTCAGTTACATCAACAATAACTCTGTCCGTTGTAACATAGTCGATGCTAAGAAACTACTTGGTGATTTATTGGATTAGATTGCAACTGACCTCATTTACCTTCTGAATTCTGATGAGTAATTGCTAGTGATCCCGATCACCGCGGATCATTAGTTTTCACCGGTGACCAATTTTTATGCAACTTTTCATCAATCATGCAAATTTGAAAACAAAACTTTCAATGGATTTTCGGCGAGACCACCACCTGTGATGATGCCCTCTTGTATCGTTTCACTTTAATTTTACATTTCTAGGTTCGAATTCAACAAACATTTTTTGATTTGATTCATTAATGAATATGAGAACGGATCCTGTATAAATACCGACCAAACAATCACGAAAGCATCAACAAAAAATAGGATACATAAGCCATGTGTCGCTGACCGATGTCTTCGTACCTTTCGTGCGAAAAACGTCTTTGTATTTGATCTGTCATCCATATATGTAATATGATATACTTATATATATATATATATATATATATATATATATATATATATATATATAGTAGTATCATTATACTGAATTTAAAAAAATTATATTTAAAAAATTCAGTATACCAGAATACTACAGGAGTAACAAGTGACCCCAGATTATTGAGAGACTGATGGATCTAAAATTACAATTATTGGCATCAAACCATGAGTTTATCACTCTATATATGATAAGTACAAAACCATTGTCTCCGAATGCTCCGGAAACCGGGCCACCGGATATAAAAAACTGCAAATGCCACACACATAATACATCGGACATAATGATGTACAGGCAGCAGGTTACTCTACAAAGTTGGAGGTATCCATATGTAGCCATGAGTTTGAACATAACCCGCTTTTTCAGCCAGCTTATCCGCTGCCTCAGGGCCTCTGCTTCCGGACTTGTATGGAAGTGGTTTCACTTCACCTCTATCGATTCTGTGCAAAAGAGGCGTAAAAATCTCCCAAGCAGCCTGGTCGTTCAATTAACATAAGTTTTAGATCATGAGCTTATTAGAGCTGTCAAAAGGGCACATTTGCCGATTTGCAGGTCGGACAAGGTGATTAAAGGGTCGAAACCGTTGAATGGTTATAATACATGTAAAAATAGGTTGGGTTGACCATAAACAATTTGTTCTAAAAAAGAGGCAAAACTTCATATATACACTTCAAAAAGTTCAAAATCTCATAATATCATATATACCCTATTAAGACGATAAAGGTATATATTTGCTTACAGGTACATTTTGCTCACCTTATAGTAGATAAAATTAAATAACTTATAACAGTGTGTTTTACTATATATAAAGAAGTACATCTGTTGAGGTTGTTATTCATTTATTCAGTATAAAAAGAGGAGGGTTTCCCCAAGCCGAAGGTCTCTCTGAGAGCAACCTCAAGGGATAAAGATAAGAGTGGGTATGTTTGTTATTTAGTAAAACAAAGATTTTATTTTAGTTGCTATGAAATCGGTAAATATGATATTCTTAGTGTCTTGGAAAAGCAAATATGATATGAAATTTATGAGAATAAACATGAAAATTTGAACTTATAAAAAGATATATATGAAATTAGTACTTTAACAAATTGTTTAAAGGAATAATTATTAATGCATTAGATATGATTTTTATTAAAACTATGGTATTGTAATATTAGTGTTCTATACTTAAAATGGTTTAGAAGATTGTATGCTTGTATACATAAAAAATTACAACTTTCAACTACTTCTTATTTCCATTTTAGCTTAAATTTTTAATGTTACTCCTTTGGTATGTTAAAGATATAAAACATAACCCAAATCGACCCGTTTAAAAGTAACGGGTCCAAATTAGATACTCAAGAAAAGCCGAGTTAATTGGTTTATGGCATACCTTCAACTCATCTCTGCGAACAAAATGTTGTTGGTCGCCCCTTATTCTGTAAATCCAAATACCAACTTTGTTATACTTCTAAAGAAGCAATATATAACTTTTTAATTGTGTAGTTACTGTGTTTATATGTGCATATATTTTCTTTATCTAATATGCATAAAGGAACTAGCTTTCTTAAAATTAATTGAAAATACACAAATATGCAAAGATATACTTACGTGTCAAGAATCAAACGTTCATAAGCCTCTGGAATTATGGTTCCTTGATAACGCTGTCCATACGACAAATCTAATTCACTCTGAACAGTCTTCATTTCAAGCCCCGGTTCCTTGACCTGAATAGGAGATTGTGTTAAGACACTGTCAAATGTCTAAAATGCCCTTCAAGTATCTACGAAAACTGAAATCGTCATCCTCGGCAACAATCACAAGGAGAAACTTACTGTTAGCTTCATGTACATGGCCTCTGAAGGTTGCAGTCTGATGACAAACTCATTTCTGCCTTGTTTTTGACCTGAAAGGATATACAAGTATTGTTTAAACTCCAATTGATAATATTAAAAACTAGATAGAAATGTTTTTAGAATTCGTTTCTTATGAAACCCCTATGATATACATTTATATATGTCGCCAGGAACATCCTTAAACTGCACCCGAATTTCTGCCTTTCTTGAATTCAATGCCTTCCCTGCCTTTATAATAAATGGAACACCTACAACATGCAAAATATAATCATCAGTTACATCTAATTAAAAATGATGTTAAATGTAGGCATGAAGCCTTTCAAACATGAACTAAAAGAAATGACCCCTGATGGAATATCTTAGAAATGAAGGACATCTATATATATATATCATATTACGAGTATGATCTAGAGGTGGCAATTTTGTCCCATTTACTTATGAATGGGCCAGTTTGAGTTCCGTTATATCTCAAATGGGTCAAACTAGAAATCTAGGTCAAAAGTCAAACAAGTCAAATGGGTTGAAAGTCGTTTAAAGTATATTTCTAATACTTACAACCTCCCAATTTGTTTAGTCCATTGTTCTTGTATTAATAATTAACATATTAATCCTTCAAAAAAAGGGAAGAAGAAATTGCTGGCGGGTCAACCCAACTGACCCATCCCATGACGACCATACTGAAAAAATGGCCAGTTTCAGGCCAACCCGTTACACAACCCACCCACCTTGCCACCGGTAGTACGAAGGTCAACCGAGCTCCTATTAGTATTTTTGAAGGCTAACTTATAGGAATCCAAGTAGAATATGAAAATATAAATAAGTGGTCACACACCTTCCCATCTTTCATTATGAATTCTGAGAACCATGGTTGCAAACGTGGGAGTGTTCGAGTCATCGGGGACCGTTGGATCACTTGTATAGCCTTCATATTGGCCAAGCACAACTTCACTGTCTTCAATCGGAAGAACAGATTGGAGAACCTAAATCATATAAGCATCAGTGAGTGTGTTGACTCTTTAACTGGTCAATTTTTTATTTTGTTAAGTGAAAATGAACTATAGCATAAGGCTGCCAAGAAAGTCAAATAATTAACAAGAAAAGTCAAAGTATACACCTTCACTTTCTCATCTCGAACATGCTCCGGCTTTAAAGAAACAGGCTTTTCCATAGCAACTAGGCAAAGGACCTGCAATGTGAAAAACTTTCTTACTGAGCATATTTACACAGGAAACAATAATGCTTTCTGGAGAACAAGAATGAGAATCTTAAATCCTTTCTGATCATGGGATATTGAAAAAAAAAATGTTTTAGAGAATAGTGGTGCTAGATTAATAATCACAACATCCATTAGTTTGCTTTTACCTGTAATAGATGATTTTGAATGATGTCCCTGATAATTCTGTTTTAAGGGAAAAAAGGGGAAGTCAATAATTAGTGTCATGAGAAGCAAAATGGACGATTTTAATGGGAACAAAGTGACAACATCATAAGGTATGAATAACAATGGAGATTACCCATATTGATCGAAATATCCTCCACGACCATCAGTTCCAAAATCCTCTCTAAATACAATCTAAAAGAAATTTTCAGAATTAGAAAAAAAAAAGCATATCAATTAAAAGTCGAATTAAATAGTATGGGGACTTTGTAGTTTGTAATAATTGATTATACACAATCAGATATCAAGCCAATGGAGTAAAAAACTTTAGGAAGAATCTCACCTGTATATTAGAGATGTTGTCACGGTTCCATAGTGGCAAGAACAAACGATTTGCAAATCGGAGTACCATCTGCTTGTTAATTAAAAAAAATTAAGGGAGAAAACTTATTTGAAGAGATTCTACAAGAAAGCTTGCGTAGTTTCAGTGTTGCTATTACCAAGTTCTGCACCAACTCTTTTCCCAAATAATGGTCAATACGGTAAATTTGTGGTTCATCGAACAGTTCTCCAATCTGAGAACTGAGTTCTTCAGCAGAAGCCAGGTCCTTACCGAAAGGCTTCTCAACAACAATGCGAGTCCAACCACCAAGATCAGCTGTAAAATAACAGCTTAACTTACATACATTCGGTTGACACATATATAAAGCATGCACAAAAGCTGAACTTTCATGAATCCTTGATAAATAACATACATTCTTTTTTCATACAAGACCGCGAAAGAGTCTTAACTAAAATTGTAACGGGTCTATATGATGCATATGAAGTTGAAATTAGGATTAGGAATGCATACATTTATTCATGCAATAACTTTTTATCATTTTGCAGACGGGTGGATATACAGATGGAGGAAGAGCGAGGTAGAAGAGTCTTCTTGATGATCCTTCTGTACTGTTTTTTGACAGCTCATACTCAGATATTGCCTTGTCCAACAATCGGAATCCCTCTTCGGTATCATATGCACCAGATACATATTTGATCTATACATGCAATCACAAGTGAGAAATCCGCATATGACTATTTAAAGGATCTGAACCAAATTAATTGATCCTCTTAGTTTCATAACTTTTAAACTCTGAAGCATTATCCGAGTCCCGATGCGAAAAGTTTTAAAGACATTTGGTAATTTCTTCTCGTGGCTATCAATTTTGGCTGATCAAATGATTGTCACTTAATGTGTTTTTCATCAAGTTTTACACACAATAATTCCACTTTCTCACTGAAAAATATCAAAAGACAACATTTTTACTTGATAAGTGAAAACCTGGCGAAACATGTTATATGAGCATCGACTTGCAGTGATCAAAAGATCGAATCAAGGTAAGATCATTATACATTTTACATCTTGAACAAAATGCTATATTTTAGGCCAGTGCTTACCAATTGCAGAAACTGGGTTACATCTTCCTCGTGTGTCTTCTCACAACCTTTGCATGGTGTAAGATATCTGTGATAACAGATTAAAAAGACCATAAGTACAAAGAAATTCTACCTCTAAACTTTTACAAAAAATTCAGGAACCAATCTACTAGATCTCACATCAGATTCGGTTCAGAATGTTGTGTTTTCTGAATTTGTATTGCCTGGATACCTTTCTGAATCGAGAATTATGATCTCTTTCAGATTAAAGTATTTTGTGTGTATACAAAATCTTCAATTGGACAAGACAAGAAGTTTCTAATCAAGAATGAGATATATTCTTCTAGAAAAACTTGTTTAAAAACTCGTAACCTTAAAACAGACCAAGTGATTCCTTTATACGGGAGTCAAACCAACACAATGTTTCAGTTAGTGGATATTCAGTTGGCAGTTATAACCGCTTTACGTCAACAATTACTAGAAAATGTGCTTCTGATTATAATGAAGATCTGGTTTTCTAAATCCTATAGAATAAATCAAAAATGCAAGAAAATCTCACCCACGTATGCGATCTCTTAGATCGTGGTCTGAAATCTTGGTCCTCGCATATCCAAATATATGAACATCTTGTGATTGAATAAATCCCTGACGGTAGAGATGAAAGAGTGCAGGGAAAGTCTTCTTCTTCGCTAGATCACCAGAAGCCCCAAGCACAATAATCGAAAGACATCCAGTTTCTGGCACAAACTCACTCAACAAAGCATCACTCTTAATCGGAGCTCTGTGTTCAACAGACCATTGACCTGACCCCATCCTCACAAAGTCGAATTCAACCTTAACTCCACCTCTACTCCTGAACATTCAAAAAAAAAATTTGGATTAAATAATCTGAAAGTACGGATTACCAAATACAATCAGATACGAGTACAACAGATTAATTTTCAATTACCAACAGATTTAGCAAACCCTAACTGTTTCACCAGCCGTGAGAAGGCGGTAGGTCTATGAACAACAGATCCAAACTACAATCTAAATCGAAGAATTTAGCTGATCACTAACCACCATTAGGTCTAAATTCAAATTCAAGCTTAATTCCACCTCTATTAATATGAACATACAAATTTAAAAAAAAAAATGAGAACTGAATCAAATAATCTGAAACTACATATTAGCAAACACAATCGGATACGAGTTCAATAAATCAATTTTCAATTACTAACAGATCTAACAAACCCTAACTGTTTCACCAGCAGTGAGAAGGCGGTAGGTTCATGAACAGCAGATCCAAATTACAATCTAAATCGAAGAATTCACCTGATCACCAACCACCAACAGGTATAAAAAGCTTAATTATGAACATACAAATTAAAAAAAAAGAGAGAGAGAACTTAATCAAATAATCTGAAACTACAGATTACCAAACACAATCGGATACGAGTTCAATAGATCAATTTTCAATTACTAACAGATTTAACAAACCCTAACTGTTTCACCAGCCGTGAGAAGGCGGTAGGTCTATGAACAACAGATCCAAACTAAAATCTAAATCGAAGATTTTACCTGATCACCAACCACCAATAGGTCTAACTTCGAATTCAAGCTTAACTCCACCTCTACTCATGAACATACAAATTTCAAAAAGAAAAAAAAATTGAGAACCGAATCAAATAATCTGAAACCACAGATTACCAAACAACAATCGAATACGACTTCAATAGATCCATTTTCAATTACTAAGAGAATTAGCAAACCCTAACTGTTTCACCAGCCGTGAGAAAGCCCGGTAGGTCCATGAACAACAGATCCAAACTACAATCTAAATCGAAGAATTTACCTGATCACCAACCACCAATAGGTCTAACTTCGAATTCAAGCTTAATTCCACCTCTACTCATGAACAGACAAATTTCAAAACTATGAGAACTGAATCAACTAATCTGAAACTACAGATTACCATACACAATCGGATACGAGTTCAATAGATCAATTTTCATTTACTAACAGATTTAGCAAACCCTAACTGTTTGAAGGCGGTAAGTCCATGAACAACAGATCCAAACCTCAATCTAAATCCATGTATTTACCTGATCACCAACCACCAATAGGTATAAAATCGAATTCAAGCTTAAATGCTTAATTCCACCTCTCCTCATGAACATACAAATTTCAAAAGGAAAATGACAACCGAATCAAAAAATCTGAAACTACAGAATAGCAAACACAATCGGAAACGAGTTCGATAGATCAATTTCCAATCACTAACAGATTTAGCAACTGTTTCACCAGCCGTGAGAAGGCGGTAGGTCTACGAACAACAGATCCAAATTACAATCCAAATCGAAGAATAATTTACCTGATCAGCGAGCGAGCGAGCGATGTGAAGTATGAATCCGGGTTAGCAAATGAATAAAACTGGGAAGGAAGGTGGATTATTATGATAGCAGCAAAAACAGCATATATCTAGTGAATGGAAAAGCGAGAGGGATTTAAATATGTTAGGTGGGACTTACTTACCAGCCATCACCAACCCAAAAGTGGAGCGAGCGATGGATCGTTGAGTATGTTGACTTCTCGTCAGCCACCGCCGATGTTGACCAGACACGTATGGCGTGTCTCTTGCGACAGATATTTTGCCCGGAGAATATAACCGCCGGTTCTACCGCTCTGTAATATTTCCTCTCAAATTTTCTTTTACTTCTCCATTAATTAGAGGAATTTATATATCTTTCCCTCTAAACTTAAGAAATTGTATATATGCATTAAAACTTGTGTTTTTAGGATATATGTAATTTTGTTTCAAAATAAAGGCATATACAATTCCCCCTATAATTTATGTATTTATCATAGTAACTAGTTAGTGCCCCGGGTAAATACCCGAGGCTGTGATATAAAAAGAATTAAACGAAGTAAAAGATGAAAGTTTTTTTTTCTTTCAAATTTTCACTGAGAAATGAAGGAGATTGATGAATCAAAGTTATGGTATTGTAAAACAAATATGGATAATTTTTGTATGGAAAGAATTTTTATTTTTTTGTTTTTAATTATAAGATCTTTACTTTTTGTAAATACCATTTAATTTTTTAATTTAAAAATTTATAAAAATGACACATAAGCTAATCCTAGGTGGCACACCTTAAATTGTGTCACCTAGACATTAAAAACTGGTGTTTATTATATAGTATAGATAGATAGATTGTAAATACCATTTAATTTTTTAATTCAAAAATTTATAAAAATGACACATAAGCTAATCCTAGATGGCACACCTTAAATTGTGTCACCTATACATTAAAAACTTGTGTTTATTATATAGTATAGATATAGATTTTTTTCTCGGTCTTTCACCCACAACCATAATTAGATAATATATATTTTTTTATAGTTTTTTCTCTATTCACTCACAACCAAACCTTAAATTTTACAGAATTAACGATCTTTTTGTCAAATATACAGATTTTCAGTTTTTTCTTCTCCACTCACGACCATTACAACCAAACCTTAAATTTTAAGGACTGCATTCATATAATTATACAGAACGGCTATGAATGCTCTCATTCCTGAATTTTATTACCTTTTTTTTCTTTTACCGTGAGTATAACATGGACACACAAAATAGTTATAATTATTAAAAATGTAATGTAAAAAAATAAAATGGCTCCGTAACTAATTAAGTGCGACGATGAAGAAACAAAAAGAAAATAATTGAACCATATGAGCCAAACAATAAAAGTTAAAAGCCAGTATATAATATACTATGATCTGGTAATAGTTTAAAGAGCCGATGTAACTTGTTATCTTTTATTTGTTTTGTTTCATTATATTTCAGTCCCACCCTAATGTAGTTGGTCTTATGCGTTTAGCTTTAAATTAAAGAAATTTGTTAGGTCTAGAACTATTATCATTGTTAACGATTTGCTAATCAGAAGTTTGTTACTATTATTTGAGTAAATGATAAATTATCTACTCTATGAATATACATAATTATAATTATGGATCAAGTTCTTTTCAAAACTAATTACACTAGTCGTCCTTTACAACTAAACATGTTACAACATCTATCATTTTCATTAACCTCCATCTATATAATTATGGTGTTGTCTTTTTGAGCAAGTGAGGGTATTTGCTCATCATCTGATCTCCTCGCTCCCACGTGAACTTTGGTCCACATTTAGAGTCCTAGTGAACTCTAACTATAGGGATTTTGTTGTGCTTGAGAGTCTTGACCTTTGTGTCTATGATCTCTATATGCACTACGTCAAAATGCACCTTTGGTCACGAAAAAAACCGTGACCAAGGGTGTTTGGTCACGTTTTTTTTCTTTTCATTTCAATCGACACCAAAGGTCCCGTCACCTTATGTACCCTACGGCCACGTTACAATATCAGTGGCTGAAGTCACCTATAAACGTGGCTAAAGTGTACCAATATTTATTGTTGTAATCAAACAATTCTTCTGGAAAGCGTGGCCAAAGGGTCCCAACGGCCACATGTGTATGTTTAACGTGGCCTTTAGTATTATATGGTCATATATATTTGTGCTTTAGCCACATACATTATAAAAATACCTAGCCAAAGGGTTGCTGAAATCATACATTTTGTCACAATACGCGTGGCCAAAGATTGGCAACGGCCACGCTAAAATATCAAAAGCGTGGCCTTTGGTATTATATGGTCACGTATATTTGTGTTTTAGCCACATACGTTATAAAAAACATGGCCAAATGGGTTGCTGAAATTATAATTTTTGTCCCATTAATACGCGTGGCCAAAGGGTGGCAACCGCCACGTTAAAATATGAATAGCGTGGCCTTTGATATTATATGGTCATGTATATTTGTCTTTTAGCCACATATGATATGAAAAAACGTGGCCAAATGGGTTGCTGAAATCATACATTTTGTCCCAATACATGTGGCCAAAGGGTGGTAATGGCCACATTAAAATATAAAAAGTGTGGCCTTTGGTATTATATGGTCACGTAAATTTGTGTTTTAGCCACATATATTTGAAAAAAAAAATGGCCAAAGGGTAGTTGAAATCAGATATTTTGTCCCAATACGCGTGGCCAAAGGGTGGCAACCGTCGCATTAAAATATAAAAAGTGTGGCCTTTGGTATTATATGGTCACGTATATTTGTCTTTTAGCCACATATATTTGGAAAAAAAAAGTGGCTAAAGGGTAGTTGAAATCAGATATTTTGTCCCAATACGCGTGGCCAAAGGGTGGCAATGGCCACGATAAAATATAAAAAGTGTACGGACTTTGGTATTATATGGTCACGTATATTTGTGTTTTAGCCACATATATTTGGGAAGAAGAAAAAGTAACCAAAAGGTTGTTGAAATCAGATGGGTCCTTACTATACGCGTGGCCAATTTAAAAGCTATTACAAATTATTAATTACAAATCAAATAAAATTCAATTACAAGTCAAATACAAATGAAATACAAATAAAAAATTAAAGAAATTTACACTGCATACAAGCATTATTCTCAATCTAATTTTCAATCCGGGAGGCAACAACACTACCACGTGGTCTTCATCTTCAACTATCCATATTTGAGCTTAATTAGGACCATTTTTTCTTGTATTCCTTCCTATACCAAAATATATCATTGATAATTAGGTTATGGAAATTGATCATAATATATATAGCAATTTTGAAATACTTACCACCATGATAGATATGGACTGAGGAGTGCCATTTTATTGCAAGTAGTATGGGTCATCAGGTCCTACAATTCAATTGATATCCAGATGAACTTAAAACATCCGGATGAACATCACATTAAGTTCCGGATCAACTTCAAAGTCAGTTGAACTTTGTTTGGTACACATGTCACCATTTGTTCCAACAATCCCTAGTTGGCCCAAGTGTTTGAGGTACCAAATAACATTTAAAATGGAACTACATGACATTACCAAACAGATTACTGTGAAACTATAGAACGGAATGAAACTTGACTGGCAAATATTTACCTTTTTTCTTTTCAACCGCTTCAGACGAGGTTGATCGACCATCGATTTCACGCCATACAGTTCAATTAATTACTTTATGTAAATGAGCAATCAAACCGATAATGAGTTTGACAAATACTAACCGTTGTGTGTATGTCAGCATGATTAGTGTTGTGGCTAGATCTAACAAAAATCTCCTTAGAATTTACCTAGAACAATGTTTTTAAATTGGTAAAAAGTTAGAGCAGAATAATGACGCGGACCTATCATGAAAGTATTTATTCTGTTTTTTTAATCTAACATAAGTTGTTCCAGTTTTATTCATACAGATTATGTATATACTCTATTTTTTTCATATTAACATACATTTTCAATGAATCATAGCAGGGCCCCATTTAACTCATAACTTTGTTATTACATGAAGTATATATTCTTATGTACCAGGAACTTGTTGGAATTTTACGGTTCTCCTACAGAACTTGCATCGATTTGTGTTCTTCATGAACAAGAGTTCACCCGGATTGTGTTCTTCATGAACAAGAGTGTATGTTATTATAAGGTACTTGAGAATAGTATGATTAAGTTGTGATGTAAAGAATTCACCTCTGTAGATGCCGGAGCATTAAGTTGGTGTGGTAACGGTGGTCCAAGTGCAGATAGATGATCTATAAGTAGATCAAGTTTTTTCTCCGATTCTTCAAACTTCAAGAAGAGGGCCTTAACTTGTTCATTTGTTTCATACCGAAGAAGTCTCTCCTCTTTAAGTTCGAACTCAAGTTTTTCCAATTCAGCATTAGTGTTGTTGGATCGATCCCTGAATTTTGTACAATTAACAGAATGTAGTTAGATGCTTTTTAACAAAGTACATAAATAGGAAAGCATGCAGACCCTATTGATTCATTATCTCTTAATTAGTTCTTAATTATTAATATATCACATAAAGACCCTATTGATTAATTATTTGATATGTTATACACAAATTTAACGACATCTAAAGGGAAGCGTGGAACACATCATGTCTTCAGTGGATATAAACAAACAGTTCACCATTTCTAGCAAAGTAGCAGATGCATGACATCAACATGAACATACAAAAAATGTTGGAAACATTCCTATATATGTCCTCTAGGATCATTTCCTAGCTAGTAATGACCAGAGTAACATAGATTAGTTCTTAGTTATTAATATCTCACATAAAGACCCTATTGACTAATTATTTGATATGTTATACACAAATTAAAGACATTTAAAGGGAATAGCGGAACACATCATGTCTTCAGTGGATATAAACAAACAGTTCACCATTTCTAGCAGTGTACATAAAGAAGAAAGTAGGTTCACCAGTAACATGAATCTACAAACATGTGCATATGCTTGACCTCAACATTCCTAGCATAAAAATAACTAATTTAGCATACAATGAATGGGTTGAAATGAATGGAGAGGATTTCTGCAAAATATACCCCTTCCTAATTAATTCTGTATGAAACGAAATTTTATCGATCTGTAACTGTAACTGTACACAAATACAGGGATCCCAAGTTAAACGTGTATCAATAATAAACAAAAGAAACAATTTTATGAAAACAGATTGTAATTAATGAAACAGAATAACTTGACAATTATCCTTTTCTGGACTGATTGGTCTCCCAAATCACATCCCACTTCTGAAGAATCGCTAGCGCTGTCTGTTGAAGCTATTCGTTGTTGAAGCTCCATGGAAGATGTGAATGATATGGATGAAATTCTCCTATTTCACAAAGCCAAATTTCGGTTACAAGCTATTGAAGAGGAGAACAAGATGGGAACCGGATGAACTTGGCTGGAAGAAGAGTTGATCCCTGTATTTGTGTACAATTGCATAAGTTGTTCCAGTTTGTATGTTAACATGATAGTTGTTACAGTTTTATTCATACACTTTTCATCTATAATAACATACACATTTTCAATGAATCATAGCAGACCTCCATTTCACTCATAACTGTGATCTTACATGAAGTATATATTCATATGTTATGTTAATTAGTATATGTTGGCATTTTGATATATGGTGGGATGAGATGACCTATAAACAGGATAAATTTTACTTCTAAATTGGAAGAAGAACAAAACCGGATGAGCTACAATTCTTCAGGAAGAAGAGTTCATGAGGACTGAGAGAAGATGAACTAGATTTCTTCAGGATGAAGCGGACTGAGATGATTTATAATTAAACAGGATCAATTTTAGTTATTCATTGCCTTGGCGGACTGGGATGATTTATAATTAAACAGGATCAATTTTAGTTATTCATTAGAGAAGAAGAAGAATAGAACCGGATGAACTAGAGTTCTTCAGGATCAAGACTAATTATTCAGTAATAGAACAGGATGAACTAGAGTTCTTCAGGATGAATCGGATAAACTAGAGTTCTTCAGGATGAACTATATATACTATAAATAACCAAAGTTGTTATTTCTGTTCGTAGTCTATAGGATATTCCCATGTATTTAAACTCATTATCTAGTGAATTAAAATCATTGTGGTTGAATACAATTCCTTATACACTAATATTTAGTCACACAACCTAATATATGTAGAACACAACCGGATGAACTAGAATTCTTCAGGAAGAAGAGTCAAAAGACACATCGGATGCATAACACATAAACAATTAATTATATATATAATCCAAAAGATGTGATATCAGTTAATTAATTACAAATATATATATAATAAAAAAAACAACATAAACTTAAAACATGCTCCCACTAGAGAAATTGCCTGAATCGTCATATCGGCCTGTTTTCCATGGGTAGCTACCTTCAGAGGGGGAGGAGGAGGAGGAGGAGGAGGAGGAATACACCTTCACATCGCCATCGAGGTATATGGATATGACCTCCTCGTCCATGACGTGCAGGGCCAAGGCCCTAACATCCCTAGGATCATCAGTGAATGGAACCAGTCCAAAATCCAGAGACAACTCTGGGATCCTCAGGTAGGGGTCGAAATCGTTCAAGTCATAACCTAGGTCAGACACCATTTGACCTAGGTCATCGAACGAGAAGGAGTTAATGTCCACCTCGTCGAAGTAGCGAACCCTCCCATCGATGTATTGTATCTGACCATTGAGGCTCGCAAAATACCCTAGGTGATAGATCACCTAAGTAAACAGACTAAAATCTTCTTCCCCTGTTCAAGAAGAATAACCAAATCAGAGACGCGAATTCCACATTAAAGCATTTGAATTTCAGTCATTTAGATGATTACTCACCGTATTCGGGGCTATCTTCCACATTCGGAGGACGCAAATGCCACATTTTCAGAGAGTGGTGATAAACCAAAAAACAGAGAGCTGAGAGAGCTAACGGCGTATATGGTGATGATCGACAATTAATTAATTAATGATATGATTTATATCCGAAACTCGAGGTGGTAGATAAAGATTTGACCTCTAGTAATGATGTATATCCGTCGTCGCCACAGATAATTAACTAATTAAAATTGGCTACTATTTAGTCACGGTTAATATATGTGGCCATATGTAATTGATTTTTGTCACTCACAACCTACTATTTAGTCACACAACCTAATAACAGTGACCATATGTACTATTTTTTAGCCACATAACTAAGTAAAAAGCGTGGCCATTGCTCACATTTAGCCACACATAATATATAATTAATAGTTTTGTTTTTTTTTAATTTACTAAGTAATAAAATCTACTCTTCCATCACACAACGTTATTTGAACGTGGCCATACATTCCTTTTTTGTCACACGAATTAAAAATCATAAAAATTCTGTGGCCGTTTGGTGCATTTCGCCACTCTTTATTAAGCGTGACAAATAAGGGCCACATGTTTTTTGTAAAACAGTGGCTAAAGCCACTGCACCTGATTGTTGTTGTCACATAAACAAAAAAATACGTGGCTAAAAGGGTCCAAAGGCTATATATTTGGCCACGGGTACAAAATATGTGTGGCTAAAACTAGTATTTCTTACCTTTGGCCACGTTTTTTTACAAAACAGTGGCTATGCGTTTAAAAAAAACCGTGGCCAAAGCCACTTTTTGACGTAGTGATGTTCTTTGATGAAGCACGACTGCTCATCGACTTTAATATTGTCTAGTGGAACCACGAGTGTCTCATCCGATAAGCATTTCTTTAGGTTAGAGACATGGAAAACATTGTGTACGCCCTTTAGTCCTTTAAGTAGATTCAGTTCGTATGATACTGGACCACTCCTCTTCACAATCTCAAATGGTCCGACATAACGCGGGTTTAACTTGCCCCCGTTTTTTAAAACGGATCACAAGTTTCTAAGGTGACACTTTCAAGAAAACTCTATCTTCAACCTGAAATTCCAATAGTTTTTGTCTTTGGTTAACGTAACTCTTTTGACGGCCTCTAGTTGCCACCATGCGGTTTCGAATCTGCACGATGTTCTCCTAAGTCTCGTGCATAGTTCTGGACCGATGAGTTGGCTATCTCCAACTTCCGCCCAACAATTAAGGGATTGGCATTTCCTTTAGTACAACGCTTCGAACGGTGCTGCATTGATCTTTCTATGGTAGCTGTTATTATACGAGAACTCCACCAAGGGCAAGTGAGTCTCCCAGCTGCTCCGGAAGTCTATTACACATGCCCACAACATGTCTTCCAGGGTTTGGATGTTTTGCTCACTCTGGTCATCAGCTTGTGGATGATGTGCAGTCAGATTCTTCCTCTAAATGCAGATCCATACTCCTCAAAGATTGAAACACAAGTTTCTCTTACTTCAGGGCTTCGAGTTGAGAATTACAGATTTATTCGGGTAGCCCAGTGTGGATCGTGAGTTGTAACGCTCGAACATGTTTAGGCTTGGCAATTTCCCTCCTGCTGAGGGCATCAGCTACAACATCAGTCTTTCCTGGGTGGTACTTGATCGCACCTTCGTAGTCGTTCAACAGCTCAACCCAACAAAGTTGTCACATGTTCAGTTCCTTCTGATCAAAGTATGTTGTAGGCTCTTATGATCCATGTAGTTTGTGCACTTTGTACCATACAGGTAACGTCTCTAGAGTTTTAATGCACATATCGCTGCCCCTAATTCCAACTATGTGACATTAGGGTTTAGATTTAACCTGTATTTATAGGAATACAAGTTACAATCTAGTCCCCAAAAATATTATATTTTTCCAAAGATATTATCATGATATTAACTGTTAACACATTTAATAACCTTTAAAATTTATATGTGCGAAACATACCCAATATATCTTATATATATAAATCAACCTTCACGTTTTAGTTAACTAATTGTCTAAAACGTTTTTTCGGATAATTATTATTAATGTCATTAATAATATTTATTTTATTAATGTCATTAATAATATTTATTTTATTAATGTCATTAATAATATTTATTTTATCTGTATTTAATTTATCTCATAAATTAAATCTCTCGTTTATATAATTACGGGATAACGTCTTATCCTAGAATTAGTCAAAATTGTCTTTTGACGTAATAACATTTCTTGATTAAATCGTTAAACGCTTTAACAATTTTATCCTCGTTTACGTCTTAAACGATCACTGTTTTAGTTTGTCCATTAATTGTTGTTAGAACATGGAATGGCTGAAGCTGGATCATTGTGAAGAAACAGTTGAAGATAAAGTTTTCCACATTGGAAACGAACTGGGACACGAACCCAGGAACGAACTGACCACGAACTCCCAGTTCGTGAGTGGTCCAGTTCGTTGGCAGCTTGTGTTTATATATATGTAATAGATGTAGAAAGTTTAAGCTTCTTGGTCATTTCGTATGTCTTTTCCAGTGTGTAAACTTGAGAGCATTCTGGTCTGATTTCGTTGTATTTTGTGTTTGTCCAAATCAATGAAATCCAGATCGTATCGTGTTATCAATCATCTTTCCAATCAAGTCGTAGCTAGTCGGTCCGTCCCCACGCGCTTTCAATTGTTTCTCCAAACAATTAATCATAATCATTATTTCGACAAATAATGATTCGCCTAATGTTCGTTCTGTGATCGGTAATATTTATATATATAATATTCAAATACTATAACGTGTTCGTCGTCCAGTTGGACACATCAAAATCCAACAAACTTCCACTTGGACGATTTTCGACTAAGATCTCAACGTTTTTAGAGGTGGACACCTAGTTGTGTCTCTCTATGACCATTAAGGTATGACGTGATTTCTTTCGTCAACTATTCTTCAAACTCTTAAGCATTTTATTGCTTTTGAGGAGTTAAGCCGTAGTAACCTTATCATGCTTCCTTTCTGTTTAGAACACCAGTTGAACACGAGACATGGATTTGTAATCACTCTCATATTTTGTTTAACCATTATTGTTTTCATATCAAATCCAAAGTGGGTGGCAAACTACCTCTTCGTTTGAGTGTAGCCACACTTTTCACTAGTTTGATCCTACGAAGGTGCCTAGATGTTCATCTTCTCATTTTGAGGAGTACAGAATCCGTTTAACAGCATACAACTCCCACTTATCTTCAGATTGGTTCCCAATCAAGTACCCTTATTACTGTCCTATTAAGATCCAGCGTTAGATAAGATCAAAGAACGGTCCTCCACTAATGTTAGTCTCTATATGCTTCTCAGGTCTGAGGATGTGACGATCATACCATTTTCAACTACTTATGACCTTGATCCATGAAGTTTGTATTGAAGCGAGTTACGTCCAAAACCATATAGCAATCAATCATTGACTCTAGGTGGACTCATTGATGTGGTCAATTTGTTCAAAACACCAGATACTAATTTTGGACCATCTTTGGCAACATGTGTGATCGCATCCCTTTCCTGCAGATTGTAACTTATCAAGATCCAATCATTGCATTGCCTAAGATATCCTTGTTTCGCTATATCAAAACTTACTTAGCAAATTAACTTCTTCTGATATTTGTGATTTCAAATCACTCTTGACATACTACTTTGTCATTTGCGGTCTTGACTCGTATACCATACACATGGTATTCTCTTGTGATGATGATGTATGTAGATGAACTACTTCATCTCTTGTTATTTTGCCTTCAGTAATTATATTGATGATTTTTAGTAATAGAGCTATGTATTAGCTCTTGATTAATTACCGATTTCTAATTCCTACTTACTCTGAGATTCATATCTCATCTTAAGTGTTTTACTGATAATACTTTCGGAGGATTACTCCTGTTACTTTTATGTACTCTCAACGTTCTTATTCTTGAGATCTATTTAGTGATCTGATTTTTTCTCATAAATTTGATATCTATATATCGACTTGGTATACCATGCCTGATTATATAAGAGGATCAACAGAGGTTACTCCATCGTTTCTCTTGTTTGATTTAATTAGGGACTTTTTCTTATTTGAATGTACTCATGATATACCATACCGTTACTTACTCGTGTATGGATGTGTTTTAGATTTTATCTTACAAATCAGGGTTTCTGTGATGATTAAATATATCTTATATCAACAATTCATTACTGCAGTCTGTTTACTAACTTAGTCTAAGCATTCGATGCATCGTAAAATGCTCCTTTTACAATCTCATATTTATCAATCAGATCTCTTATTGAACTCCCGCTTGCCTTAACATCGTTCTATGCAATTCTTACTCTAAGATTTGCCTATTTATACTTCGCCAAGTATTTTAATTTGTCTGGGAAGTTTAAAACTATTTTAATACAGATTTTGCGACCACTCGTCTTATCTTTTGTCCAAAAACAACTTGGTTGTCTTCTTATCTCATATGCCATTTCCACCACCTCTTAAAGATTCTTTATCTTTAATTTTATGACTATCATCTAATGAGGTATCTGCAATTTGTATTTCTATATTTAGATTCTAACAACTCTTGTTAGTTTGTGTGATGTTTTAGGATTTACTAAGATTCAATCTTGTTAGAACATAATGTAATTGTAACACAATACAGTCAAGTATTAGAAGAAAAGATAACACATCCTTAGAAGAGAAAGGATACAAACGTCTGTATGAAGTACGGATTTCTGTATTAATACAGAACTACTCCGGAAATTCCGAAGTAGTTCTGTACAGACTAAAATCTAGCGAAATCCTCATTTCTGTAGATAGCTTCTAATGGAAAGTATCAAAAATCTTTAAAGAAGAGTCGAGAAGGAGTTCTGGAGTATCAGAAGATAAATATTACGAGAAGAACAATTTCTGTCTTTGTGTGGAGAACAAGCAAAATGAATGTCAACTTGGCATTAATCAAGAAGGCAGTTGAAGACAGTTGAAAAAGAGATAAATTGAATATGTTCAATTTATCTCTATATACTCTGACACACTCCAACATCAACTGTACGTCCTCAACCACCTTATCCATAAACAAATTGCTACATCTGCCTATAAATAGCAAGCTGACTTCACCAAACAAAGCAAGGCATCAAGCATACAATTCAATATCTTCTCAAAGCAATTTCAACATTACTCCCATAGAAAAGTTACTTCTGTTGATACATAGTCATACTATAAACTCGTGTAAACCATTATTTACATTTGAGATATACAGAATAACCCTTTTATGAATTTGTTGTCTTCCAATTTGATTTACTTTCCGCAACTTGTTTATCTTGTTTAAATCAAATTGTGTCAACATTGTTAAAGAGCCCTTCAAGGGACCCAACAATTGGTATCAGAGTCAAATGAAAAGAAATAAAAGAACAAAAGCTCTAAATGAATATGAATCTTTCAAGTCACTTCCAAGCGAGTCACTTTTAAACACTTAAAATCGCTTTGCTACAATAATAAACAATCTAAGGAAGTTCAATGTTTCTAAATCTAATGAGGAAACAAACATCAAATATATCAAAAGTCTTCCTCATGAATGGAGAAGTCTAACCATGACTCTTCAATCAACCCTGGATTTAGAATAAAAAAATCTTAATGATCTCTTCTGCATTCTAGACTCTCAAGAGTCTGAAATACAGGACATCTCAAAATCCAAAGTAGACCCACTGGCCCTTTACTTTGAAAAGAGAAAAAGAAACATCAAACAAGAGCCAAACCACTCAAAACGAAAAGACTAAATGACTCAGAAAAATGAATATTCTAAGTATGAGACAGAAAATGAGTCATTTGAAAAATCACTGGCACTACTGACCAAACAATCTGGAAGATTAAAAAAGAATCATTCCTGGTCAACCAAAAACATTTTTTCTAAAAATGAAGAAAACAAAAATCGGTTATCTGAACACAACAAACCTGAAGTTGACAATGGGACACTATGCTTCAGAATGCAAGAATAAAAGACTCAAAGATGTTGCATACTACAATAAGAAGTATGAACAAGCCATGCAGAAAGAAAAGGCATTAATGGCTGAAGTTGAGAACTGGGACTCTGAGTCATCATCAGAAGAAGAATGTCAATCCAACAAATGTCTTATGACAAATGATGAATCTCTCTCAACTGATCTATCCGAAATCTCACATGAAAAGCAGGTAAGCTCATCTCACTATGATCTAATCTTTCAATTCACTAACATGTCAGTCAACTATAAAGTTCGTTAAGAAAATTCTGAAAGAAACAAACTTTTATATGAAAACAACTTTAAAACTTTTGAAGAAGAAATTAACTCTTACCTGTCTGAACTTCATCAACTAAAAGAGAATAGAGAAAAATAATTGTTAAGATTAAGGCAACTAGAAACTCAAAACTTGAGCAATAAAGCCAAAATTGATCACTAAGAGACTGAACGTGCAACTCTTTATCAAAGACTGCACGTGGAAACAAACAAAATAAATGGTCTCATAAATGCCCATGATCAGCTTGAAAAAATGACAAACACACCAAGAAATTATGGACAAGGAATCGGGTACATACAAGGAACTAAAGGTTCCAAGACTGTCTTTGTAAAAAGCAGCAGTCAAAATGAATCACAACTGGACAACAATTCCAAAAACAAAAGTCCAGTTCTTGAAACTCTGAGTCAAAACAAAGCAAAATCTGAGTCATCCAGCTCCTCAAGTCAAAATCTTGAAATTTTTAGGGAAAGTACCATTTACAAGCACTGCATGTGCAATGAAATGGTAAAACTAATTGGAAGACACTTCGACATAAAACTAATGCACTCTAACACCCCTTTGAGTGTATCTTCCATATCTACGAAAATAAAAAGAAAAGAAGTCACTAAAATAAACAAAAACCCCAAAAAACAATTGGGTTCCAAAAACAATATAAAGGGGGGGGGGGAGAACTTCCCACCTTGCACATATCTAATCACACATATAAAAGGCAATAGGCATATCGAGAAACAAATTTTTGTGAGTTTTGTGAGTTAAGGCATCTAAAAGGGGTAATAAAAACTATATCTAGGAGAATGATGAAAAAGGGAGTTAATTCCCTCTCACAAATCGTCCCAACTACCTCTGTCTAGAGCCTAAGCAGCCGACAAAACCCAAAAGTCTCACTGCCAAATCTCCAGACTTCTGAACTCTTCCCGATTACAAATAGATGGATATCTCTCCCGACTCATCCATGTACTCATCTAAACAAAACAAATATTCATTCAAACCCTCATCAGAATAATGGACTTTCAAGCTCTATTAGATTAACAAGCCTTTGAAATCCCTCCTCACCAAACTCATAATATGTGCCTTCACACATATAACCATCAGCTGACCTTTACCAGAATGATGAGGTTTCTGCAAACCTGCACCATTGGTCTTGCACTCACTCAAAACACTCCCTTCTGATATGAATTTCTGAGGGAATTTTGGGTGAATGCAAGATCTGATCCCAGCCTACCAGGGAGCCCCATAAGTACACGAGTGAACCGACTTACCTTTGAAGTCACTGAGGACTCCATTCGCTCTGCCCTTTGTCTGAATGACAAAAATGGGGCCACCCACTTCAACAGGGCCCAAGTCATTGAAACCTTCATCGAAATTGGGTAAGAACGGAGAATTTATCGAAGAACAGGCCAACAGATTCCATCTTCCCCATCTGGCAGTTCTTCTTCACTCAAATTCAACTCTGCTTCTCATCCAAGGTCAACAATCATCATCTTGCTGACCATGATACTCAAATGGTCATGCATGCTCTGATTCACGGCCTTAACATGAACTTCTCTCACTATCTTCTACAAAACATGAAAAAGAACTGTTATCTGCCCGTAGATAGAGAGTTATTCTGTATCCTCGCTTTGTGACGAGTATAATCTGCCAAGCCAAGCAATGGGAAGGAATTCCTCGTGAATATCACACCCAACTCCTACCCTCCCAAAGGTGTCTTGGTCAATGACATTATAGAGTAAGATGATGAGAACCTGAGATCCATCTCTCATAACAACATTCCTCTCCAACTTGAAGCCAGAGCACATCCTCCTATACCCACCAGAATCATCTTACCCTGTACTTGCAGAACTACATGCTTTCACCTAAACTTAATGTTTAAATAAAGATCTGTACTAGGTGTCAGTTTTGTAAAAAGTTGTTGAAATATAATCTTTTGGGGACGTTGCAAGAAGAGGTCAAAATTGCATAAAAATTTTGTACTTCATCATTAAGGATCTAATCATACAGAAGTACTCCAGAATTTCCAAAGTAGTTCTGGACAAAAGCATAAATGTCAATATGCAACAAAAAGGACCATCAAACACATGCTCTTAATCATTCACACTAAAAACTGGTCATACAGAACAACTCCGGAAATTCCGAAGTAGTTCTGTACAAAAGATTGAGTGCCTGAATAAAACAAAAATAAATGAAAAATCTCTTACATACCATCACTCACACACACACACAAAAAGGGGGGAAAGGAGAAGAAATAAGGAATGACAAAGAACCACTGAAAGGTTCTGAAAAAACTTAAGGATAAGAAAGAAGGAATGACAAAGAACCACTGAAAGGTTCTGAAAAGTTTGGAGTTGATAAAAGAAAAACACATTTGATCTCATCAAATTTGGGGTCAGAACAAATCTTCACCAAGAAATCCCAACCGACAATCAAGACGTCAAATGCTCCAAATAAATAGGAACGGTAACTTTTTCAGTTATGAGGAAAATCAATGATCCAACGGACATCCGTTTCACCACCCAGTCAATCCAATCGGTGAAAAAGAGCCGTTAAAACCCTAGAATCTCTCTCATGCTATAAAATCCACACTCATTCCCGAAATCAAACACCGTTCACAAAATCACAATCCTCACCAAGAAAAGCATTCCTTCAAACAATCAAAAATGGCTTCATCCTCCCTGTAGAGGCTAGATTATGAGGCTTGTAATATTAAATATGTTGGGCTGGGCTTAGAGGGTTTCATTAGAATCATAGGCTAGTTTGCTATTGTATTTAGGCTAGTTTATGATTGGGTTTGGGTTTACTATTGGGTTTATGATCCACAAGGGGCCCAATAGTAAACCCATTGGGTACCTATATAAACCCATTTGTGTTTATGATTAATCTAAGCTTTGGATATTGGTTGTTTACGATTTCTTCTTGTTCTCGTGAGTGTTTACGATCAGCCTTTGTTAGCTTCAATAGTAGCCGATTCTTCATTCAAGACTTCATCTTTCTCAAAGATCTAGTCTCTTCTTCTACTATTCATTCTTGAATCGATCTTATACGAGGATTCCGCACTCGTGTTGTGATTAGAAATATCGTGTGTTTGGGAGATTTCCGGACCTACAATTGGTATCAGAGCCAAGAATCACTGATTCGAGGTTCTCACGATATTGATTCAAGCGTTTTCTGGGTTTGTGTTCGAGTTTTTGAAGATTCGAAGGATTTCTGGGAGATTACGATTTCTGCTACTGCTGTTCTTCGTGTTTTTCTGGGTTTTCAGTGTGTTTACGATCGTGCTTGTTGAAGATCTTCATCATCAGCGCGTTTACGACATCAAGATCCCATTTTTAAGGCGTTTACGACTCGGAAACAAGTGTTTACGAGTGTACTTGCGTATCGTAAACGTGTTTACGATTTGGTTGGATCGGATTCTACGTTTACGACATTTTCTGATCGGGAACTGGTGTTTACGATTTTGGGGATCGTAATCGGCTATCGTAATCACGTTTACGATTCTTTTAGGCGGTTTAAGTGTTTACGATTCTAGTTTGATCGGAAACAGGAGTTCACGATCGTTGTTTTCGACCCGGAGGTGATTACGATCGTAAATAGGGTTTACGATCGGAAACAGGTTTTGCGGCAAAAAGTCACTTTTTCTGACTTTCACGGAAACGGGCGTAACTTTTGACTCGTTTGGAGTTAGAAGCTCAAATTTGAACACGACGTTCGTGACATCAAGCCCCAGAATCACCCCAGACTAACGTCCAGGGGAGCTCGTTTGGACCCCCAAAATTCCACTCCGAAGGCCTCCGTTTTTCAGTTTTAAGTTTTTGACACTATTCTTTGAATAGTACTTTTGCCGATTTTGCCGTGTTTGCCGATTTTTCAAGATTTTCAGAAGCTGCATATGTAAAGAAAGAAAATGAGTTCAGTGGTTGAAGAAAAGAATATATTTGAGGACGAAGATGCTGAGATATGCCCCAATCCTACTTGTGCTCGTATTAATTCCTGAACTTAGGCAAATGTGTAGAAATTTTCAGTCAGAATTGTTTGAGACAAAGTGCGAGAAGGAGCTCATTTAAGGGTAGATGGCAAAAGAATGAAGAAAAAGTTAAAGCCCAGAAATTAGATATAGCAAAATATAGGAACCTTGCAACTGAGAACGCCTATTTGTATGACAACGCTAAGTTAGAGATAGCTGAGCTAAGTAAGCAGATAGATGACCTGAAGCATAAGAACAATGAGATGCAGGTTAAACTTGATATGAATCAAATGAGGAGCAAAAGAATGCTTGATGCTGGAAAGGAATTGTCACATGCTGTTGTGACTGGTCAAGTTGGGAAACACACACCTGGATTTGGATCAGAAAAGACTGATAAGGCCTTGGCTGCAAACAACATTATTCCTCCACCAGTTCCCAGAGACATTATAGGAATACTTCTTAGTGAGGATCAAGTTGAACGAACCAAGTCAGATTATAAAGAAGCTGCTCCTCCTATTGATAGTGTCTTGGTTGGAACTACACCATTGACTCAAGAGGAAATAGACAACGAGGCAAATATGACATATGGTGAAGGGAGAATAGAGGACGTATCAAGAGATGATGCTGAGTGCCAGGAGTATAACAGATGTCATAATTCCAAGTCTGATGATGTTGGGGTAGAGTTGAAACCATACCCTAAAATTGAAACCCCATGCTTGAAAGTAATTGACGAAGTCAAAAGGGAAAAGGTGATCTTGACGACACGGCCTGGGGGGAAGATCTTTATGACATCTGGATCTATGTTTGACCAAGAACCAGATGTTGGGTATGACTTACCATCCTTCTCCTCCAAGTTCAAGGGAATAACTGATGGAGTGATCGGTGAAGCTAAAGTTGAGAAGCCAAAGATCACCATCAAGCATCCGAGTGTGAAGTCAACAACTGTGGTGAAGAATGAAAAACTCAAGGGAGTGGCTGTGTCTCCCATTTCTTCAGTTGGATCATGCAGTTGCTGTTGTAATTGCAAGAATGGTGCTTCAACGTCAAAGAATCAAGGAAGCACAAAGATAGTAAAGACAGGTTCGACACAGGCTTCGACAAACAAGCAGAAAGTCAAATCTGAAGCTGCAGTCAAACCAAAGAAGCAGACACAAGGCAAACCAGCTCCATATCAGCCACCAAAGACGAATGGGTACACGTCTGACTTCTATCTAAAGAAGCAGACTTGCTTTAATTGTGGCTTCGCTGGTCATATTGCTAGAAACTGTCTTTATCGCCCCTATGAACCCTATTTTCCGAAAAGTCAAAGGGTTTCATCTCAGGAGTCTGTGAAGTCTAAGCCGATGATGGTGCAGAAACCTAAGGCAATGAAGACTGTTACTCCTAAGGTTAAACCCTCTGATCAACATTGGGGTGCTGCCAAAGCTGAAAGAAAATCTTTAAATCAAAACAACAGCTTTCCAAGTTACCAAAATTTTCAGAAAAAGGTGATGAAACCATTTTCAAAGCAATCAAAACTTGAAAAACCCAAAGTTACCCCTCCCAAGGTAACTAAAACTGTTTTGAAAAATGATTTCTAAAATGCAGAAGGTTGAAATACCTAAAGTCACAACTCCAAAGGTGACTAAAACAAAAACTGTGTTGAAAAATGAATCTAAAATGAAGAAGGTTGAAATACCTAAAGTCACAACTCCAAAAGTGACTAAAACAAATGTTAAATCACCTGGAATTTGGAAACCAAAAATCAAGGCAGCTCAACCGAATCATCCCAACTTCCTGATTTTTCAAAAGGAATGTTTTTAAAAGAAGTTTCATTCATTGATTCCTCAGGTGTACCCAGAAAAACAATGGCCTGGGTACCATTGGCTAACTAATCTCTCACTCTGTGCAGGAACGATCAAGGAGGATTATCACTAACGTTTTTATTACTAATTTGTTTGTTGATAAGTGATTGTTCCAGGCACAGTTTCAGAGACGTATCTTCATGTCATGTCAAGTAATCTATACAATGGAAGGTATGTCTCTTTGAGAGGTAAAATGTCAAAATCAGCATGAAAGGTACTGTTCTTAACTTGGTTGTTTGAATGATGAGGCAACAAAGGGTCTTTTGAGTCAAACCCACTTCATTAAAGTTTTAATTGAGCAGTTGATTGATTATGTGTTTGACCTCAAATGAAATAACGCGTGCATGTCATGAAACCCAATTTTCTAAAATTTTCAAAATCAATACTTTGAAAGTTAGCTTGGCCAGATGTCTTCAAAATTTTGTGTTTTGTTCTTTTAAGTGTGTTTGTGTGTTTTATCTTTATTGTTTAAAAAAAAATAAATTGAAAAAATGATGTTCACAAAATTGTGACATTAAAAATCAAAAAGCAAGGGGAAGAAATGTAAAGATGAAGAAAAAGTTGACCCCTCAAAAATAGTGTGCTTTTCAATTTTTAATTGTTTGTGTTTAATTGTTTGTGTCTTGTTTTTGAGAAGTTTAGGGGAAGTAAAATGAATGACCGGGTTGGAGATGGCTGACACGCGTAAGGCGGAAGTGAAAGGCAAGCTCCACGGTGATATGCTCGGTAGGCTCGACCTAAACTTATGACCTCCAATGAAAGTGCAGTGACCTTAAAAGATATATATGTTTAGTTTCCCATCCTAGGTTGCATGGTTTAAAAGACTGAGTCCCGGCAAAAAATGGGTTGAGAGTGGTAATTACCTAGTATTCACTCTCTCACACGCCATGTCTCTGCTGTCATGACTACACCACATAATAAAAAGAAAAGAAAAAGAAAAGAAATGAAAAAGAAATAAAAAATAATAATGAAAAAGAAAAGAAAATGAAAAATAATCACTCAGTTGGTCTTCTTTGCGTGCTTAGCGGCCGACCTGATCACCAACTGATGGTTAATGAAAATAAGTGGTAGTCATAGCCGTGGTGCATGGTTCCTCAAGTTGGGGGTTTGTGAATCCTCAATAAACTCTGAGGTTGGGTAGGTTTTGCTGTGTACGCTTGGGTGTGGGGACAATTAAACATGACGGTAATATTGTACTATATTAAGCATGACGCATTCGGTTGGGATTAAACGGGTTTGAGTTTAAAGCGGACAAACATACCGGCAATCACCTGGACTAGTTGAGTAACTGAAGCTGAAAAGGGTTCCTCAGTCAGATTCATATGGTTTGATCCCTTGTAAACTTTCTCATGTTTGATATTGGTAAGTATTTGTTTAGTTTTTATCTTTCGTGTGTGAGTCGTTAAGTTCTTTTTGGTGTGTTTTTGTCTTGGCCAGGTTGATTTGAGAAGTCAAAATATGTTTTTCAAGGGTTTTAATGCATGACAATATGCCCCCGACAGATCTTGACAAATTTTTAGGGGAAGGAGTATGGGATAATAAGTATTATCCGAAGGGAACTCGAGGATGATACTTATTATCTAATGGAAAAGACTTCCTCCGTCAGATCTTGACAAATTTTTAGGGGAAGGAGAGGGGATAATAAGTATTATCCGAAGGGAACTCGAGGATGATACTTATTATCCGAAAAGACTTCCATAATACATAGTATCCGAAGGGAACTCGAGGATAATATGTATTATCTCAGGGGAAGTCCTTAGCTGAGGGGAAGTAATCAGCTAAGGGGAAGTCTTTAGAGGTCTTTGGGTTCAGGGGAAGTTTTATAGAAAACCCGTAATCTATATTAGGGTTTTTGGTTAAAATTATGTTAATTTGAATCAACTGAACAGATGATAATTACCTCCTAACCCAAAGACCAGTCATCACATGTCTGGTAGTGTATATTTTTTCAAATGTGTGTCAGACAGGTTGATGATAGAAAGATGTTGCTGCTGCTCAAGTTAAAGAACCAACCGGACAAGACTTCCATCTGAAAAGCAACTGTTCAGGGGAAGTTGTTGGTATCTTTACAAGTATCCAAAAGCTTCAAAAGTTTTTCAAAGAAAATGCTCACAAGTTTAGGGGAAGCTGAAGATTTCAAGTCAATCTTTGAAAAAGAAAGTGATGCAGAGAGCAGTCAGAGATCATGAAGATCCAAGTTCAACAATCAAGTTCTTCACAGTTAGGGGTTTTCAAAATTTAACCTCTAATTGTTTTGGAGATTCAAGACAGTTACCGAAGATACAGCAAGAACCAGTTCTTTCAAAAGAAGCAAGTCAATGAGAATCCTCCATCTCATTAACTTGTTCATTTCAAGAAGTTCAAGCTGATGCTGATCAAGAGGAAGTCCCAAGTGCCCGTCACGAAACCCAATGAAGATTTCTGCGGAAAGAATCTTCATCAGCATCTAGGCCAGCCACTCAAGAAGAAGAATTTCAAAGATCGAAGACATTTAATATCACAAGCCTAGGGGAAGATTGTAGAGGCTAGATTATGAGGCTTGTAATATTAAATATGTTGGGCTGGGCTTAGAGGGTTTCATTAGAATCATAGGCTAGTTTGCTATTGTATTTAGGCTAGTTTATGATTGGGTTTGGGTTTACTATTGGGTTTATGATCCACAAGGGGCCCAATAGTAAACCCATTGGGTACCTATATAAACCCATTTGTGTTTATGATTAACTAAGCTTTGATATTGGTGTTTACGATTTCTTCTTGTTCTCTCAGTGTTTACGATCAGCCTTTGTTAGCTTCAATAGTAGCCGATTTTCATTCAAGACTTCATCTTTCACAAAGATCTAGTCTCTTCTACTACTATTCATCTTGAATCGATCTTATACGAGGATTCCGCACTCGTGTTTGATTAGATATCGTGTGTTTGGGAGTTTTCCGGACCTACACTCCCAAATCTCCCTATTCAAGACATTCAACATAGAGCAAACAATATGCGAGCAAATCTAAATCCACCGGCATACTCAAGCGATGTTCAGATCATCATAGAAGCATTGAGGTACTCACCTCTCATGACAACTCTCACTGAAGATGAAGAAGTTAGCAAAGAGGCTCTTATGAATGTCTGGTCAACAATAAAAGTGGAAACTAAAACTGCAACTAACAAGGTATGGATTAAAGCACTCATTGAAAATGAAGATCAATCCACATCAACCCTACAGTTTTCTGAAGAAGATTTCAGACAACTTACTGACCTCACAGCGCCAGAAAATCCCGCTCAACCCCCAACTAAAACAGAGATCCTTAAAACCATCAATTCCTTGAACAAAGGAACAAGCTTTATCACAATCTCAGGTATAAACATTAATCAACTAGAGAGAAAGTGGAAGCTGATGATGCACACACTCATTTACAGCCTAACTGCTAAAGTCGGCTCATCTGATCAAGCTAGTGAATCAGTATACTCCATAATGGTCGCTATAATCCTGAATAAAAGAATAGATTATGGAGCTATACTGTGGAGGAATCTAGTAAAAAGAATTGAAGATAAACAAAAGGAGAAGAAAGAAACTGTCCACATTCCATTTATAAGGCTTCTTTCTCTACTAATCTTCAAAAAATGTCAGGAAGGATCGTTGGCTATGAAGGGAGCTAAGCATAGGTCAACCACTCTGAAAATTCTAAAAAAGTTTGAATCAGGTACAACACACTCTATTCACTCTGTACCTATTTCTTTGCTTTTGAATATACCAGATAGCTCCCCAGTTTTGATAAAATACAAAGAAGGAATAGAGCTACAAGAACAGAACCCATCTGAACCAGAACAATCAACCCCAAAACAAAGCCCACAAACTTCTCACTTCTCTGAATCAGTCAATCTAAACAAGAATTCACCCGGCTCTCCCACATCACATTCCACCACCTCATCCTATAAAAAACTTCAACTTCAGTTCACCAAACTCACCCCCTCAGATCCACATTCCCAAAATAGCCACCAAGGCCAGCCTGTTTGATGACTCTGAGAGTCATCAGCTAGCACCAACAAGTGGAGACTCAATGAGTCAAGGAAACATGGAAAGAACACACAGGGATTGGTTCCCTGAGGATTCGACACATGAGAATTCTGAAAAGAATTATCAAACAACACATGAGTCTGAATCATTCAGGATAAAGACAATGACTGTGGAAGACCTAGGAACATCAGATATTTCTGATATTCTAGGCACTAACAAAACTCTCAACAGAGAAAATGTTAGTAAAATTGTTGGACATGTGTTGTCCACTGGTATGTTAGAAGGAGAAAGATCATCTGGTTGATCCTACTCCAAGTTTACCCAGTATCCTACTCAAATCGAATATCTTAGAGTTCTCTCAATTAATCAGAGAGAAAATATTCAACTGCAAAACAGATCAGAAAATTGACCTTCATGAGCTAGAGAATCTCAAACACTCAAACTCAGAAGAGCTCATGAAGGTGGAAAGAAGCACATCTCAAAACACCAAACAACTAAATACTCTAGTAGATGAGCTGAAAACATGGAAGGAAGAACTGAGCAAGGAGGCCAATAAAATCTCTGAAGACATCAACAAAAGTCTTCAAAATTTGAAAGCTGTAGAGATAAGTAATGATGAACAAATCATTAAAAATTTCTCTAGAGAATTATTAGACAAGAAAAAGATTCTTGAAGATATTGGCAAAAATCAGGCAAAGAAGGCACAAGAAGAAATAAGATCAGTCAGAAGCAAACTGACAAGAAATCAGCTGACCTCTGTAAACCTGGAAATCAAACACTCCTTCCAAGAAGATTAGATGAGAAAGATAGAAAGAGAATGGAAACAAAAAGTAAAAGAAACATATGAGAGAAAGCCAATCACAATCTCTGTTGAAACTTCAATGAAGAGGACAAGACCTCAAAGCAGTAACCAAAGTGAAGAAGAAGATGAAACAGAACAACTCAAGAGAAATAACTCAAATAAGTCCAAATCTTCAACTGAAGCTTATAAAGGAATGCCACCTCCTTCTTCTCCTAAGCCAGCAACAAAAACTGCCTCGAAAACAACTATCTCTCAACCTCTCTCCACCGGAGCAGCAAAGAAAACCCCAGTCAAGCAAACTCAAATACAATCATCCTCATTAGCTGGATCCTTCATATCTGGATCAGCCTTTGAAGACGATTACTCTGAAAAGAAAAATATGCAAAGAGTCATCTAGGAAGAAGTCAGAGAACTGCAAGAGAAACTGCTCAAAAGTGAAGAAGATAGGCCCACAATGAGCCCTCGATCAAGAAAAGACTTTGATAGGTCAACCGGAACACCAGTTGAGGAAGATCCAAACTACACAATGCCTTTAATCACCGAGTTCATAAAAATCAAGGCTCAACCATTAACAAAACATCTTTGGGTAGATCATTTCAACTGTTACACAATGAAAACAAAAGATGAAATCTTCAAGGAATTCACTGATAAAGACCTACAACAATTTAACCCAATACAGTTGGTGTCATTCTTAAGGTACTTCTCAACTCAACCCTGAAAAACAGAAAGGGTAAGCACTGCCTTATACCAAGGAACTAAAGCCGGTAAAAGGATGTTCAGAAGATAAGCATAGGTGGATGTCGAATTAGCAAAAGAATCCAACATCCCTCTACTGCTCTTAACAAGACCAAATGAGACTGTCCCTCCTGAAATCTCATGGAAGCACAACACTTCTCAGCCCAATCTCTGGTATATGCTTCAGAGATCTCTCTGAAGAAAGAAGGTTCTTTAGGCTAAAAGAAAAGCATAAATATACAAATCTGGCCTTAGAATTCTTTCTATTCATTCTAGAGAAATGCAAGACCAACAAAAACAGCACCTAGGAAACCATCAAGTCAGAAATTAATGCACTAATGAAGGAAAGAGTTGTCTTCAAGACCCTACTAGAAGAAAGTACTAAAGAATACAACTTTGAAATTAACTCACTCACTGGTAGGGCAAAAATCAGAAAAGACTTGTAAATCTTCAAATTATGATAGAATAGACGTCTTTCATATTCCTTGAAAGGATCAACAAAAATGATCTATGGTTACTTTACTTTCTCTTTTTAGTTATTTTCTTCAAATACTTAGGGGGAGATGGTTAGAACACAATGTAATTGTAACACAAAACAATCAAGTATTAGAAGAAAAGATAAGACACATCCTTAGAAGAGAAAGGATACAAAAGTTTGTATGAATTACGGATTTCTGCATGATTTCTGTATTCATACATAACTACTTCGGAAATTCCGAAGTAGTTCTGTACAGACTAAAATCTACAGAAATCCTCATTTTTGTAGATAGCTTCTAATGGGAAGCATCAAAAGTCTTCAAAGAAGAGTCCAGAAGGAGTTCTGGATTATCAGAAGATAAATATTACGAGAAGAACAATTTATGTCTTTGTGTGGAGAACAAGCAAAATGAATGTCAACTTGGCATTAATCAAGAAGGCAGTTGAAGACAGTTGAAAAAGAGATAAATTGAATATGTTCAATTTATCTCTATATACTCTGACACACTCCAACATCAACCGTCCTTAACCACCTTATCCAAATACAACTTGCTACATCTGCCTATAAATAGCAAGCTGACTTCACCAAACAAAGCAAGACATCAAGCATACAATTCAATATCTTCTTAAAGCAATTTCAACATTACTCCCATAGAAAAGTTACTTCTGTTGATACATAGTCATACTATAAACTCGTGTAAACCATTATTTACATTTGAGATATACAGAATAACCCTTTTATGAATTGTTGTCTTCCAATTTGATTTACTTTCCGCAACTTGTTTATCTTGTTTAAATCAAATTGTGCCAACATTGTTAAAGAGCCCTTCAAGGGACCCAACAATTGGTATCAGAGCAGATTGAATAATCAATATTCAAAGTTCCTGCTCTTAAACATCTTTTCTAAAACTCTCCCTCAAAATGTCTTCAAACTGGAACAATGGAAAATCTCTTGGCTCATTGGCATAACCCCCTATGCTTGCTAGGGAGGAATATCCACAGTGGAAAATCAGAATTACCAACTTCCTAAAAGAAGTTGATAACTCCCTGTTGGAATGCATAGCCGAAGGACCCCATTGCCCCACAGTTGACATTCCTGAGATAAAAGAAACTGAAACCTCAGCCGGTGTGCCCGCTCGCACCATCCCTAAAGAAAGGAAATGGTGGAGTGAAGAGGACAAAACCAAAGAGATAAATGAGGACAGAGCCAAGACAGTCCTTATCATGGCTCTTCCTCATGATATATTCTGTCAAGTTGACTGCAACACCTCAGCCAAAGGCATATGGGATGCCCTTGAGAAACTCTTTGATCGGGGGGGGGGGATCAAATGAAAAGAAACAAAAGAACAAAAGCTCTAAATGAATATGAATCTTTCAAGTCACTTCCAAGCGAGTCACTTTTAAACACTTACAATCGCTTTGCTACAATAATAAACAATCTAAGGAAGTTCAATGTTTCTAAATCTAATGAGGAAACAAACATCAAATATATCAAAAGTCTTCCTCATGAATGGAGAAGTCTAACCATGACTCTTCAATCAACCCTGGATTTAGAATAAAAAAATCTTAATGATCTCTTCTGCATTCTAGACTCTCAAGAGTCTGAAATACAGGACATCTCAAAATCCAAAGTAGACCCACTGGCCCTTTACTCTGAAAAGAGAAAAAGAAACATCAAACAAGAGCCAAGCCACTCAAAACGAAAAGAACTAAATGACTCAGAAAAATGAATATTCTGAGTATGAGACAGAAAATGAGTCATTTGAAAAATCACTGGCACTACTGACCAAACAATCTGGAAGATTCAAAAAGAATCCTTCCTGGTCAACCAAAAACAATTTTTCTAAAAATGAAGAAAACAGAAATCGGTCATCTGAACACAACAAACCTGAAGTTGACAAGAGTGAGATAAGATGCTTCAAATGTGGAACAATGGGACACTATGCTTCAGAATGCAAGAATAAAAGACTCAAAGATGCTGCATACTACAATAAAGAAGTATGAACAAGCCATGCAGAAAGAAAAGGCATTAATGGCTGAAGTTGAGAACTGGGACTCTGAGTCATCATCAGAACGAAGAATGTCAATCCAACAAATGTCTTATGACAAATGATGAATCTCTCTCAACTGATCTATCCGAAATCTCACATGAAAAGCAGGTAAGCTCATCTCACACTGATCTAATCTTTCAATTCAATAACATGTCAGTCAACTATAAAGTTCTTCAAGAAAATTCTGAAAGAAACAAACTTTTAAATGAAAACAAGTTTAAAACTTTTGAAGAAGAAATTAACTCTCTACCTGTCTGAACTTCATCAACTAAAAGAGGATAGAGAAAAAGAATTGTTAAGATTAAGGCAACTAGAAACACAAAACTTGAGCAATAAAGCCAAAATTGATCACTATGAGACTGAACGTGCAACTCTATACCAAAGACTGCACGTGGAAACAAACAAAATAAATGGTCTCATAAATGCCCATGATCAGCTTGAAAAAATGACAAACACACCAAGAAATTATGGACAAGGAATCGGGTACATACAAGGAACTAAAGGTTCCAAGACTGTCTTTGTAAAAAGCAGCAGTCAAAATGAATCACAACTGGACAACAATTCCAAAAACAAAAGTCCAGTTCTTGAAACTCTGAGTCAAAACCAACCCTGATGACTCTAACAAAGCCAAATCTGAGTCATCCAGCTCCTCAAGTCAAAATCTTGAAATTTTTAGGGAAAGTACCATTTACAAGCACTGCATGTGCAATGAAATGGTAAAACTAATTGGAAGACACTTCGACATAAAACAAATGCACTCTAACACCCCTTTGAGTGTATCTTCCAAATCTACGAAAATAAAAAGAAAAGAAGTCACTAAAATAACAAACAAAAAACCCAAAAACAATTGGGTTCCAAAAACAAAATAAAAAAGGGGGGGGGGGAAGAACTTCCCACCGTGCACATATCTAGGGGGAGTTCTTTACTTTTGGTTTTTCTCTCGTTTTTATAAATAAATAAGGAGGCATCCGTAACTCTTTAAAAAGGTTTGACTTTCTCTTCCTGATGCGAAATGATGCCCATCAAATCACACATTTAAAAGGCAATAGGCATATCGGGAAACAAATCTTTGTGAGTTAAGGCATCTAAAAGGGGTAATAATAGCTCTAACTAGGAGAATGATGAAAAAGGGAGTTAATTCCCTCTCACAAATCGTCCCAACTACCTCTGTCTAGGAGCCTAAGCAGCCGACAAAACCCAAAAGTCTCACTGCCAAATCTCCAGACTTCTGAACTCTTCCCGATTACAAATAGATGGATATCTCTCCCGACTCATCCATGTACTCATCTAAACAAACCAAATCTTCATTCAAACCCTCATCAGAATAATGGACTTTCAAGCTCTATTAGATAGACAAGCCTTTGAAATCCCTCTTCACCAAACTCACAATCTGTGCCTTCACACATCTAACCATCAGCTGACCTTTACCAGAATGATGAGGTTTCTGCAAACCTGCACCATTGGTCTTGCACTCACTCAAAACACTCCCTTCAGATATGAATTTCTGAGGGAATTTTGGGTGAATGCAAGATCTGACCCCAGCCTACCAGGGAGCCCCATAAGAACACGAGTGAACCGACTTACCTTTGAAGTCACTGAGGACTCCATTCGCTCTGCCCTTTGTCTGAATGACAAAAATGGGGCCACCCACTTCAACAGGGCCCAAGTCATTGAAACCTTCATCGACATTGGGTAATAATGGAGAATTTCTCGAAGAACAGGCCAACAGATTCCATCTTCCCCCCATCTGGCAGTTCTTCTTCACTCAAATTCAACTCTGCTTCTCATCCAAGGTCAATAATCATCATCTTGCTGACCATGATACTCAAATGGTCATGCATGCTCTGATTCACGGCCTTAACATGAACTTCTCTCACTATCTTCTACAAAACATGAAAAAGAACTGCTATCTGCCCGTAGAAGAGAGAGTTATTCTGTATCCTCGCTTTGTGACGAGTATAATCTGCCAAGCCAAGCAATGGGAAGGAATTCCTCGTGAATATCACACCCAACTCCTACCCTCCCAAAGGTTTCTTGGTCTTCATATTACTGGGCTTCCAAATGACATTATAGAGGAAGATGATGAGAACCTGAGACCCATCTCTCATAACAACATTCCTCTCCAACTTGAAGCCAGAGCACATCCTCCTATACCCACCAGAATCATCTTACCCTGTACTTGTAGAACTACATGCTTTCACCTAAACTTAATGTTTAAATAAAGATCTGTACTAGGTGTCAGTTTTGTAAAAAGTTGTTGAAATATAATCTTTTGGGGACGTTGCAAGAAGAGGTCAAAATTGCATAAAAATTCTGTACTTCATCATTAAGGATCTAATCATACAGAAGTACTCCAGAATTTCCAAAGTAGTTCTGGACAAAAGCAGAAATGTCAATATGCAACAAAAAGGACCATCAAACACATGCTCTTAATCATTCACACTAAAAACTGGTCATACAGAACAACTCCGGAAATTCCGAAGTAGTTCTGTACAGAAGATTGAATGCCTGAATAAAACAAAAAAAATGAAAAATCTCTTACATACCATCACTCACACACACACACAAAAAAGGGGGGGGGGGGGAGGAGAAGAAAGAAGGAATGACAAAGAACCACTGAAAGGTTCTGAAAAAACTTAAGGAGAAGAAAGAAGGAATGACAAAGAACCACTGAAAGGTTCTGAAAAGTTTGGAGTTGATAAAAGAAAAACACATTTGATCTCATCAAATTCGGGGTCAGAACAAATCTTCACCAAGAAATCCCAACCGACAATGAAGACGTCAAATGCTCCAAATAAATAGGAACGGTAACTTTTTCAGTTACGAGGAAAATCAATGATCCAACGGACATCCGTTTCACCACCCAGTCAATCCAATCGGTGAAAAAGAGCCGTTAAAACCCTAGAATCTCTCTCATGCTATAAAATCCTCACTCATTCCCAAAATCAAACACCGTTCACAAAATCACAATCCTCACCAAGCAAAGCATTCCTTCAAACAATCAAAAATGGCTTCATCCTCCCAAATCTCCCTATTCAAGACATTCAACATAGAGCAAAACAATATGCGAGCAAATCTAAATCCACCGGCTTACTCAAGCGATGTTCAGATCATCATAGAAGCATTGAGGTACTCGCCTCTCATGACAGCTCTCACTGAAGATGAAGAAGTCAGCAAAGAGGCTCTTATGAATGTCTGGTCAACAATAAAAGTGGAAACTGAAACTGCAACTAACAAGGTATGGATTAAAGCGCTCATTGAAAACGAAGATCAATCCACATCAACCCTACAGTTTTCTGAAGAAGATTTCAGACAAGTTACTGACCTCACAGCACCAGAAAATCCTGCTCAACCCCCAACTAAAACAGAGATCCTCAAAACCATCAATTCCTTGAACAAAGGAACAAGCTTTACCACAATCTCAGGTATAAACATTAATCAACTAGAGAGAAAGTGGAAACTGATGATGCACACACTCATTTACAGCCTAACTGCTAAAGTCGGCTCATCTGATCAAGCTAGTGAATCAGTATACTCCATAATGGTCGCTATAATCCTGAATAAAAGAATAGATTATGGAGCTATACTGTGGAGGAATCTAGTGAAAAGAATTGAAGATAAACAAAAGGAGAAGAAAGAAACTGTCCACATTCCATTTATAAGGTTTCTTTCTCTACTCATCTTCAAAAAATGTCAGGAAGGATCGTTGGCTATGAAGGGAGCTAAGCATAGGTCAACCACTCTGAAAATTCTGAAAAAGTTTGAATCAGGTACAACACACTCTATTTCCTCTGTACCTATTTCTTTGCTTTTGAATATACCAGATAGCTCCCCAGTTTTGATAAAATACAAAGAAGGAATAGAGCTACAAGAACAGAACCCATCTGAACCAGAACAACCAACCCCAAAACAAAGCCCACAAACATCTCACTTCTCTGAATCAGTCAATCTAAACAAGAATTCACCTGACTCTCCCACATCACATTCCACCACCTCAGCCTATAAAAACTTCAACTTCAGTTCACCAAACTCACCCCCTCAGATCCACATTCCCAAAATAGCCACCAAGCCCAGCCTGTTTGATGACTCTGAGAGTCATCAGCAA